>NC_051175.1:68492010-68862968 GCF_013339725.1 Rhipicephalus microplus
CGGAGCCGCCATCTAGTGAACACTGCAAGAACTAAACGAGAAGAGGCGACATACAGGAGACGGTACCGCCATCTAGTGGACACTGCAAGAACTAAACGAGAGGTGGCTACATACATGCTACAGGGGACGCACAGCCCACGCCCTAAGGAGCTTCGCCCCTAAAAGATAAGATATTCAGTGAAAGTATATAACATTATTGTAAGGCATGCCATCTGAATTAAGTTTGATCATCTGGGCTCTCTAAAGCGATCTTAAATCTGAGAACTCGGTTGCGCACGGCAACTCTGTTTAAATACAGTTTAAGTATGGGAGTGTCACAGGTAATGCGATAGTAATATTTATGTGTAGTGGTAACACAGCCCGATAAACACAACTAAGGCTCCTGGCATAACCGATAAACTTCAGTGCCGTAGATGTGCACCTACAACAGCGGGCAAGTGCATGGCGTAGTGTTTCGTTTTTGTTTACAACCGAGTCACTAAACGCCGATTTCACACACCATTTAAAAATCCTCATGTTTGGGAGGCTGCCAAGAGCATTTTACGATGCGCTTAAAGCAGAAAGCGGCACGCACTCTGAAATTATTTTGGTGTATTGAGGGTACGACGTCAGTAAACAGCGCTTTGGAAAATTACACTCACTGATAATATTACAATGCATTGGCAGCCGAGCGAGACCAAATTCTTTCGTACGTCGTTTCAGGCATATACGTGCAAGCAGTTACGCTCGCGCTGATATGACCGCTGATATGATATAAGTACGCGCACCTAGAAGCACGACGTGGTTAGCAGACGACGCACGGAGCAATCCACATTTGCGTGCTTCAGCCAGTTCCCGCCGGGAGGCGACTCCGCTCGATCTCGGAGCCAATCAAACTAGAGCACACGCCGAGATAGCTATCCTAGCCGAGAGTCCAGAAAGCATCGCCTAAGCGGCGGCGCGACATCTAGAGAGCGCTCTTGAAACGAAGAGCACAGCTGCCCCTTTAGCGGGAGCAATGAGCACTAGCTAACACACCGGCGCGACGACGAGAGACATCATCTTCATCATCATCATCAGCCTTACTACGTCCACTGCAGGACAAATGCCTCTCCCATGTTCCGCCAGTTAACCCGGTCCTGTGCTTGCTGCTGCCAATTTATACCAGCAAACTTCTTAATCTCATCTGCCTAACTAACCTTCTGTCTCCCCCTAACCCGCTTGCCTTCTCTGGGAATCCAGTTAGTTACCCTTAATGACCAGCGGCTATCCTGTCGACGTGCTACATGCCCGGCCCATGTCCATTTCTTCTTCTGGATTTCAGCTATGATATCCTTAACCCCCGTTTGTTCCCTAATCCACTCTGCTCTCTTCTTGTCTCTTAAGATTACACCTACCATTTTTCGTTCCATTGCTCGCTGCGTCGTCCTCGATTTAAGCTGAACCCTCTTTGTAGGTCTCCAGGTTTCTGCTCCATAGCTAAGTACCGGCAAGATACAGCTGTTATATACCTTCCTCTTGAGGGATAGTGGCAATCTATCTGTCATAAATTGAGAGTGCTTGCAAAATGTGCTCCACCCCATTCAGATTCTTCTAGTTACTTCAATCTCGAGGTTCGGTTCCGCGGTAATTACCTGCCCAAAGTAGGCATAGTCTTTTACAACTTGAAGTGCACTATTACCTATCTCGAAGCGCTGCTCTTTTCCGAGGTTGTTGTACATTACTTTCGTTTTCTGCAGATTAATTTTAAGACCCACCTTTCTGCTTTCCTTGTCTAACTCCGTATTCATGAGTTGCAATTCATCCTCTGAGTTACTCAGCAATGCAATGTCATCGGCATTGCATCGACGAGGGACAAGCCCCCAGCAAAAGGAGCAAGCTCCTGAAAGGGTTTAACGATTTGGAATACTTGGTACTCTACTATATATGGGAGAGCAGGACGCCGTCCGAGTCACAGATATAATTAATCATGACGTTTGTTTACAGAAAAAGCTTCATAATTTACAGTACAATGCACTCTACTATTACGCTGTCCCGCTTATTTCATCAGCAGAGCGATGCGATGGCGTATTTAGAAAAAATGGTTTACGATTTCGAGTACTTCGACCTCTACTATGGGAGAGGCGAAAGCCATTCTGCGGTGTGTTTAAAAAATTGGGAGATCCCACGTACAGCGGAAAATGCGAAGCCCGAATGAGCAAGGTTGATATGTAACTTTAAAATCAGCACAACGTTACGGAGGTGAGGGTAAATTATGCCGTACATGACTTCCATATCATGATTATCATGCTAGGACGTTTCATTTACCTTCGCCATTTTTCACACCACGTGATACTAAATTTGGTATACGTAGAGCTAGCGAAAGGGCCGTGCACGTATCATGAGCGTGGTATGTTGTCATGTTCTTACATGACACGCTTGTCATGGTTATCGTGTTCGCACCAGTCATATACCTTGGTCATTCATTGACGTCCCGTAACACCAAAATTGGCATTTGTGAAGCTAGCGAAACGGCGGCGAGTGCATCTTGAACAGCCCAATATACGACGTAACGTTGACGCACGCTGGGCGCAGTAACGCCACGCTAGCGAAACCCAGGCGCAGCCACGCAACCAGCGTCTGTTGGCTCAGCCCGGCGGCAGCCGGCGCGAAATGCGACATCTGGCATTTCGCACCGACGACGTTACCCAGACAGCACCGCGTCTGCCTCTCTCCGTGACGGAGGCACTTAACGGAGGGACGCATGGCGCGCTCAAACACGCATGCGTCAGAGCAATGCAGCGTGGCTCGCGCCTTCGAGTATATTGCAGGCCAGCGGCGCCTGGCGTCGCGTCGACGGCGTGAAGCGACCAAACGAACACGATAAAGTGTATTGGAGCCTTGAGTGTGGCAGTGTCATGTTCTTACATGACACACAACTCGTAATTATCAAGTTTGCACCAGTCGCATACCTTCGTCATTCATTCGCGAGACGTAATACCAAATTTGGCAGATGTGAAAGTAGCGAAAGGGCCGCGAGCGCGTCATGAGTGTGGCATGTAGTCATGTTGTTACATGACACTTATGTCGTGATTATCATGTTTGGACGTGTCATTTACCTATGTCGTTCGTTCGCGTCACGTAATACCGAATTCGATACATGTGAAGCTAGCGAAACAGCCGTGAGAGCATCATGAGCGTAACATGTAGTCATGTTGTTTCATGACACGCATATCTCATTATTATCATGTTTGCTCCAGTCACATACCTTCTTCATACATTCACGTCGCGTAATACCAAACTTAATATTTGCAAAACTAGTGAGACAGCCGCGAGCGTATCATAAGTGCGGGATGTAGTCATGTTGTTACATGACACGAGTCATGATTTTCATGTTAGAGCCTGTCATTTGTGTTCGCTATGCAGTCATGTCATAGCGTACAGTTTTGCAACATTTCATGTGAACTAAAAAAGCACCGCAAGAGCAGCAACGTTATAAAATGTAAATCATGACATTCATGACACACATGTCATGATTTTCACGTTATGACTAGTCACTTATGCTCGTCATACAGCCATAATATACCATACCAACGTTCGTATTGATACCATTATCGGAACTTGGGACGTTAAACCCCACAAATCAATTATCGGAACGGCCAGGTGAGTTAAAAGTCGTAGGCGGCTAAATAGATAGGTAGATAGATACGCTCAATGTCGCCGAAGTTCCCCAAGAAATGCTTCGCATTTAAAAGGGTGTAGCGATTTGGGGTACTTGATACTCTACTATAGGACTAGGCGGGCGCCAAGCCGCCACGCGGGCCTGACATTTGAAGGGGTGTTTAGAAAAAATGCTTTACGATATTGAGTACTTGGTACTCAACTGTGGGAGAGCAGGAAGCCGTCCCTAATAATATAGTGTGTTTAGAAAAAAAATGTTTAACAATTTTGAGTACTTGGTATTCAACTATGGGAGAGCAGTAAGCCGTCCCTAGTCCAGAGTTGGCAAAGCGAATTGCTGTATGAATGCATTTGAACGATATTGTACGCACATTAGTCCCACAATAACCGACCTCCACAAATGGTCTGGCGCCGTTGCTAGCTTTCTTTAATAGTTCCCCAAGTTGTCGGGTGTTTGAAACAAATTATTAAAGTGAATTGTGGGAAACCACCGCAGGCTCAAACTTTTTAACCTAACGGACAGACAGACGGACGGATGATTCACGGTTTACCATTAAAACCCTTCGAAGCTTCACCCCTCTCACCATCATTCGCTCCGTGGATATGCTGACATTTTTTTTTATTTCTTCGTTTAAAACCGCTACCCCGTTCCAGTATCAGGCCGTTTCCCACTCCCGGTTTTAACTCAAACTTCTAATTTCGGAGCACATAAAAGGCACACGTTGTGCATCCATAAATCTCATGTGACGTGATCGTGCTGTAAAGCACTCACTAGAGGCCATAACAGGGCTAGCAGTGCTCAAACCCGGTTTAAAATGAACGAAGGTCTAAAATAATATACTTAACAGAAAAGGCCATGAACTAGTAGCATTATTTAACTTAAAGGGACACAAAAGAGAAAGGAAGACCGTGTTCAGATTAATAAACTGCAATCGGAGAACTCTAATGCCTTAAGGAGCCGGTGAAACTGCGTTGCAACAGAGCAAGAGCCGGCTTGGTGGCATTCGTCAGCAGATATGCAAAGTGGGTTGGAGATATTGAATGAAGCCAAGCATCATCCTCGGAATTAAACCAAGAGGAGGCAGCGGGCCGAATTACATGGTCCGTCACACGGCAAGCCTTCACGTCGTTCAGCTGCGTCGTATTGGCGGCTAGGCGCACAGCTCTACGGGCTCCATCACTCAGCCATCTCTGTTTGATACGCCGAGCAATGCACCTCTCGCTACGCTCACCCAGGCATAATTGAGTTAAGCCACAGCCATTTTTTTTCAAGGGTGAAGCTCCTCTTAGTCTAACCTTGTCCTGCGTGAGGCGTAACCAGCCAGGCAGACGAGTACGCAGACAGACGGACGATCAGACAGACAGACAAGTGGACGGACGCTTCACCCCACACATCATCATTCATTCCATGGATATGCTGCGATTTTTCATTTTTTAAAGATACAAAGCAGCTTTTGCTTGGGCCTATGTCCGTCCCTCAGTGACCATCCGCTCTCCCACTGCCCATGCGCCGACTCTCCGCCTCTCCTTTCGTGAGTGCAAGGAGATGGCAGACGCTGCCTCCGCTTCGTTTCTACTCTCCCGTTGACCTCTCTGCCACAGCTGTACGCCCGTATACAGGGTGTCCCAGGTGACTTCAGCCAGAGTTTAAAAATATGCCGGAAAACGTAAGTAGACGCGACCAAATTCATGTTGCTCATTGTTGCCAGGAGACTATTTTTTTTTTGTTCTCAAATATTGTTTATTAGATCTGTTTAATTAACGAAGTTTTGAAGGAACAAAGATGGAATTTCAATGAGAAAGTTGTAGATCGGTTTGCAAAACGTTCAAATAGATAGTTTTGACCTTTATATCTGTTAATTATTAGTGTTTTAAATACGAAGCATTTTGTAGTGAACTTCGGTGACTGAGCGTATCTATCTGTCTGTCTGTTTGTCCGTCCGTCCGTTAGACTATCCATCTATCTATCTATCTATCTATCTATCTATCTATCTATCTATCTATCTATCTATCTATCTATCTATCTATCTATCTATCTAGCTAGCTAGCTAGCCGCCTAGGATTTTTAGCTCTCCTGGCCGTTTTGATAATGGTATTAATACCAAACTAGGTATGGCACCCCATGACTGCATGAAGAACATATTTGACTATACATAGCATGAAAATCATGACATGTAAGTCATGAATGTCGTGATTTAAATTTCATCGTTTAGCAGCTTTTGCGGTGGTTTAGTTCACATGGCATGTTGCAAAACTGGTATGGTATGATTGCAAGGCGAACACAAGTGACAGACCCTAACATGAAAATCATGACATGCGTGTCATGTAGCACAACATGACTACATGCCACGCTCATGATGCGCTTGCGGCCGTTTCGCAAGTGTCACATAAACCGAATTTGGTATTACAGTACATGAATGAATGACGAAAGTATGTGACTGGTGCAAACATGATAATCACGTAACAACATGACTACATGTCACACTCATGATGCGCAGGTGGCCGTTTCGCTAGCTTCAGTTGGATACCAAGTTTGGTATTACGGACGTGAATGGATGACGAAGGTATGATACTGGTGCAAACATGAAAAACATGAGATGCATGTCATGTGACAACATGACTACATGCTACACTCATGATGCGCTCGCGGCCCTTTCGCTAGCTTCACATGTACCAAACTTCGTATTTTTACGCAACGCGAACGGACGACATAGGTAAATGACACATCCAAACATGATAATCACGTCATGCAGGTCAAATAAAAATTTGACTACATGCCACACTGATGATGGACTCGCGGCCGTTTCGCTAGCTTCACACATGCAAAATACGGTATTACGTGCCGCCAATAAACGACAAAGGTATGTGACTGGTGCGAACATAATCATGAAAAGCGTGGCATGTGAAAACATGACTACATGCCACAGTCAAGGCGCCAATACTTTACGACGTGATGCAGTGCGCGTGCTCACCGGCGTTCATTTCGTCGCGTCACACCGGCGTTGCCATGCCAGGCGCTGGTCCTGCCATATACTCGCAGGCGCGCGCCGCACTGTGTTGCTTTGACACATGCTCGTTACAGCGCATCCGGTATCCCTCCGTCACGAAAAGAGGGAGACGCAGTGTTGTCTGGGTAACGCATTGGGGCGAAATACAGCATGCCGCATTTCGCGCCGGTTGCCATCTGGCCGTGCCGACGAACGCTGGTCGCGCCTGGCGTGAGAATAGAGTGCTCCCGGTTTGTTAAAGTAGCGTCGCTGTGCCCAGCGTGCACGCGCGTCAACGCTGCATTGGAGTATATTGGGCCCTTAATGATACGCTCGCGGCCGTTTTGATAGCCCCACATATACCAAATTTAGTGTTACATGACGTCAATGGATGACGAAATATATGATTGGTGCAAACATGATAATCCCGACACATGTGTCATGTATGAACATGACAACATACCACGCTCATAGCATGCTCGCGGCCATTTCGCTAGCTCCGTATATACTAAGTTTGGTATCAACGTGACGTGAATAGATGACGAAGGTAAACGACACATCCAAACATGATCATACTGACACGGAAGTCATATACGACATCATTTACCGCCACCTCGTAACGTTATGCTGATTTCAAAGTGACATATCAACATTTCTCATTCGTGCTTCGCATATCAACGATTCCCTCTGTACGTGGGATCTGGCAATTTTTTTTTCTGCCCATTACAAATGCCCGCGAAATACAAAAAAATACCACAAGACAAACCCACTTGCGCGTCAGTGCCCACAACGATTCTAGTGCTCCCTAATGTTCCGCGTGCGAACGACACGCTTCCCCCACACCGGTTCACGACTGAGATGAGCAGTCACAGCGGTTATCGTTCTTGTGGCCGATAGCAAAATGTGTTCATCGTAAAGCCACTACTATCGTTGCGCCCTTGCCGAGACAGCACAATAGGGCAAATGCTATGGTAGTTCATACGCAGAACATTAGGGAGCACTAGAATCACTGTGCGCAATAGCGCACGAGTGGGTTTGTCACGTGGTATTTTTTTGGTATTTTGTGGGGATTGTAATTAGCAGGAAAACACACTATAGTTAACAGATATAAAGTTCAAAACTATTTATATGGACGTTTTGCGAACCGATCTAGGACTTTCTCATTGAAACTTTTTATGCATCTTCGTTCCTTCAGAATTTAGTTATTTAAACAGAACAAATTAAACAATCTTTGAGAACACAAAAAATAGTCTAAGTCCAGGCAACAGTGAGCAACATGTATTTGGTCCAATCGTAATTATGTGTTCCGGCATATTTTTAAACCCTGGTTTTTGTTTCGTGGGACACCTTGTATAACGCTGCACCCACTCGCTCCGTCGCACTGTCCTAGTAGCGCTGGGTGTCACTTTGCAGCACGCACATGGTAATACACATAAATGTAAGGGTGGTAACTTGAGCGGAACATAACATAAACACAACTCTACACACGAATGAAAGACACACGGAAACATACAAATAGAAACATACAAATGGAAACACAAGTGAACGTCAGCGCTGCTTCGCATCCCCCCCCCTTCCCTTTAGTGGGAGATGGTGTAATTTTTAATTTTTTTTTTTTTTTGTCGTATGGGAGCACAGAGTATATGACGCTATCTGGCTCATGACGAATATTTCATGTCTGCTGTCATGCGTACAAAAGAACGGCAACAGATTAATGGCCCAATAGACACAACCCAACGAATCAACAGATGAAGAAGCAAAGTATGGGGGAAAAAAGAGCGACTTTATCACCGATTTGGACATGTTCAACCTATACCCTTCAAGAAATGCGTTGGATACCCCACCAATTGGACTACGATGGCTCTCCAATCAACTTTGCTGGGTATTTCCGTGCATGTTAACATCAACTGATTAGCCAGCACTACTCAAAACCACAAGAGCAAGTGTGGAACACTCTTCTTGCAAAGATTTGTTGCCAGTTTACCGATTAACTCTCACATCCCGCATGGATACGTCACGTCCACAAAAGGCACTGGCCGACACTCCCAGTATTACATATTACATGTATGAGTTTGGCCACCACAGAACAGCTGGCAGAACGTTGCATGTGTAGCGAAGGTTGCAGGTGTAGCCCCCACTGGTGGCACTTTTTTCTATTCATCCACTTAAATACTTACCCTTTTAACACGTAATTTCTGCCCCCACCCTGCTCTTGGATTCATCACCTGTTAACTTCATATAGTTATATATACTGGCACTTTCCAGAACCACAAAGATGCAAAAACATTTTTGCCTTCTATGGAAATTCCCACACACACACAAAAAAAAAATGTTTTAAAATGGGTAAACACCAACAAGCATGTAACCATCTGATTATAGCTGCAGTTGAGAGTTGTAAGGTGATTGCGTCAATAAAGCCTTTTTTTCTCCTCTAGTCATACCCAAAGCAACGAAGTGCAATATGAATGTCCGTAACTAAACCTCCAATAACCTGAGATTCTGCAAATGTTCGGAAGGAACAATTTGTAGATACGATACAAATTTTCTCATGAGAAGTAACACAGGAGCACGTGCACGCACATGATCACATCCCTGATTGGTAGAAATTAGTAGCAATATACAATACATTTCTGTAAAGCCAATCAAACCTAGTACAGTACCTTTGCACCGAGCAAGTGCAATAACACACAGGTCAACATGGTATGCACTAACGGGCACATTTGTGCAGGACTTGTGAGTTCTAGAGTTCCATTGACAAATGGAGCTATACCCATGGCATCATAAAGAAACCATCACACACAAGCCAGAAGCCATGATGTTCTCAAAATTTTAATAAATTTTTACTTTCGAGATTTCTTTTTATGTTTTGTTTTCGGTGGCTTTGTTTCCACGCTGTCTCCCGCATCTTGACCTTCGGCAGTGGCATCTTGACTTTCGGCATCTCGACCTTTGACTTCTTCAGACTGAGCTGCTGTGCCAGCAAACTGTGCCTCCTCCTCCTGCATTGCCTCCTTGAGGAACTGCACGTTTTCCTTGTGCTTCTTAGACTTCTCGTGGTTGGCAAATCTGCAACAGAGAGTTCACACAAATAGGGTGTTTTCTTACGCACAATAATTTCCTTTGAACCTTTTGCAACTCTGAGTCCTTGTTTGAATACCCCACTGACTTTTGCCCTTTCTGCGCACGATCAACAAGAGAGAGGCCACAAACACTGGGCTAATCGTAAAGTAAGCATTGCTATTACATAAGCTACCTTGATATCACTTCTGGTTGAAATATCTTGCTGCACACAATCATTTTGGTGAAAGCAGTCCTATGTTTACCAGGACCTTAGATGTGGGGCGTTTCTACAAAACTTTCAATATTTAGTCATTTTTTTATTTATGACCTTTTTAGGAATGCTCGCTGCTTCAGATACTTGGTAACTTTGAGTGGCTCATTGGAATCGGCTTATGAAGAAGCACATTAGCAGCATTACTGACTGTCACGGACGGCTATTTTCGGCGACACCGCGTCACGGCAATTAACTGGCGCCGGACTTCCCGACTGACCATGAGAAACGGCGGCACATGAAAGGGAACCGATAAGTGCAAAATGGGGGTGCTCTCCTTAGAACGTCGCCGCCGACAGTTAATCCTTTTGTAACCGTGGCGACGTCTGCAAGGTCGTAGAAGGCCGCGGTATACCCCGTACAAGGATTAGACTACAAGACGCCCGGCTGAGAGCTAAGTGGTTGACCGTTCCCACGGAGAAAAGCGTGGGAAACGCTCTGGTGGCCAAGCCGTATGGCAACAACCCGACAGGTTGTCACTCTCGCTAGTTGCGGGCCCTCTCCCAATTAAAGGGGTGAGGTCAAAATATTTTTGGGGCGGAGTTTCCCCTCAATTAAACGCGCATGATTGGACCCAGGTAGAGGTCTCTTGTCCCCAAGGAAGAGAGCGAGGAGACACGAGGGGGATTTAAGCGCAGGATTTTGCCCTGCTAGGCAGACTAGTCGCTGACCAAGATGGTGTAGAAACAGATCAACAAGCATCTCTTCTAGAAGTTTTTAGTGTGGCTCTGTATCGGCTGGCCACCTAAACTTAGCCGTTCGTCTAGTTGTGACGCGATATTAACGTCTGCAACGTAGACATCGGGACTTCGCCTCGAGTTAGCTCAACCTGCTCGAAGTCACCTGCAAGCACTAGCCTCCCGGAGCCACCAGCGTTGCAACACCGCCGACATCGCAGTCGTGCCAGAACTCTCTTCGACTTCTCGCATCCGATCGTCGGGGACACTACGCTGCCGGTCATCACACGTATGCCTTCACCTGTTTATATCTTCGAACTTTCTCCTCTGTAGTTTTGTTGTGTTAGTTGTGTAGTTTGTAATAGTTCTCTCTCGTAAGCTGATTTATTGTTTCTGTTATATATTCCTTTAGTTGTATCAAGTGTCGATGTATTTTGTTAGTTGTATTGAAGTGTTGTATTAGATCCCGTGTGCTGCAATATCACTAAAGTAAAGTTTGTTTTGTTTTCCCACGTCTCTGATCTCTTCACTGTCTCTGCTTGCGTACGGAACGAACCAACCTGCTGTCATTCCCGTCGCCGACTTCGCGCTGGCGACGCTAGAGTGGCAGCTTGTAACAAAACTGGCGTCCGCGAGACAGGACGTTCCGTACAAGAGTAAGACAGTGAGGGGTGAACGAGAACCGTGCGGATAGCGTGGTGATAGAGCCGCACAGTTGAAGCGGTTGCATCCTGCAATGATTGCGCTGTTTTTATAGTGGCATTATAGTGACAGTTGCAGTATGGAGTGTATGAATTTTGATAAGTGGATCGCGTACGGTAAACAGTTAGACCTCGAGGGCGCCGAACTGAGACAATGGATTAAGGAGCAGCAGGAACTGGCGCAGGCCAGAGAAGAGCGGGCACAGGCCCGGGAGAAAAGGGAAAAAGAAAGGGAGAGAGAACGAGAAGCGGCAAGAGAAGCTGGAGAACGGGAAGTGCAGTTACTGCAATTAGAGATTCGCCTCAGTGAGGGTAGCAGGGTGAGCCGATCCAGCAGTGAGCACGGCGATGCCGGCGAGAGACTGTCATTTGAGCGAGACACATGGCGTCAAGGGCTACTCACGGGTCTGCCTTGCGAGGCAAATGAAGCTGTTGCGCGACTCGGTCAGCAGAACGCGAACAACTGCAAGGTAGTTAAGGCAGATATGCTCCGGATGTTCGGAACTTCTGTCCGGACAAAAGAAGAGCAGCTCAGACAAGAGTCTGAAAGAGAGCGCGAAGCAGAAAGACAAGAGTCTGAAAGCAAGGCGCGTCGGAAAGCGTTGGACATTGAAGCGCGTCATGAAACGCCAGAACCAGAAATCGCGCTAGAAAAGGGCCCGCATATTCTCGAATGCATCCATATAAATGATGTAGAGAACGAGGCCTTGGCCGGTCTCGAGGTAGAGACAGTATCAAAAAACGGTCCTAGCGAGGATGAGGTGTGTGCCGGCAGCCCTAATGGACTCAGTAAGAAGCTGGAAACCATCCTCATGCCTCGAGAGGACGTCTCGAGATCGTCACATGCAGATAGGGTTAGCACAGTGGCTAAACACAGCGAGAACGCGACGCTTCAGGAGTGCAGCGATGCCATCGGAGAGGGCCCAGTTAATGGTTTCATCAGCATTAACAAAGATAATTTGGCCCGGCAGTCCGTCGTGACACCGAGTTCAAAATGTTTGAGCGTGGGGCAAAATGTAGCACAAGCTCCAACGAGCTTCCCAACCACTCAGTTCCCGACGCGACATGATGATGGCATTGAGAGAAAGGGGGCAAGCAAACATCGCCGAAAAAGAAAGAAGCGAAAGCGTTCGGCACTGCCTAAGCCTAGGACTAGTCCCACCCCGTCGCCAGAAAGACGAAGGGGTAGGCATTCAATCAGTTTTAGGAAACGTCAATGGTGGCGTTCAGCCTGGCACAAGCGGCGAGCCAGCTTGGGAGGAGAAAAAGGAGGTGCATCACCCAAACGAAACGCGCGTTTTAGTTCGACAACTTCAGGAAGGCGACCTTGTCAGAAGGGCCAACGTCGAAAGATCACAAAAGCTAAAAACCGCGTCGGGGCGAACACAAAGGGACAGTGGCCCCAGTTTTCCCCCTGTTTCTGGCGTCCCTTTCAAATTCCTGAGGGGAACAGGCCAAAATGGAAAATGAGGTGTGACGGCAGTGCACTGCTTAGAGTTTGTGCATTTTGTATCCTCTGGCCTGATGGAAAACCACCGGGACCGCGACCTCATCGTGTGCGATTCAAAAGAATCTAGTTGAGAAAGGGGGAACGGTCAGTTCTAGTAACTTTTGCACAGGCGTGTTAAATATTGTTACTCAGTTGTACGCCAAGATGTGTATTCAAGTCTTTTAAATTTTGGAAGTTACGTGATGCGGTGTAATTTTTTTTAAAGGGAAATCGCCGAACCAAAGGCTGAAAAGTAGCATCGAAGTAATTCAATCATTGTGCGAAAATTTGCATAAAGGTAAAAACCAAGAAAATGTGTTATTTTTCTAGTGTTCATAGGTTTAGTGTTATGTCGCATGCCTTCACTGTCACGTGGATATGGCGTGTATTGGCATTTAAGGAGGAAGATGTTAGCATAAACCGAATGATTTCGTAAATTGATTAAGATTAAGAAACTAGTGCAAGTGTTGTTGGTTTTCTTTGAAGACGATTGATCAAGTGATCATATAAGCAAAACACTAAACTTTTTCTCAGCTTGAGCCGGATATAGTTGAGGTCTATGAGCATGTTGTTTTTTGTTCTCCTTCTGTCGGTTGTGTTCGGTTTGTATGTACGTATTTCATTGTATAAGAAGTGTATTTTGAGTTATTTTCTTGTTGCTTGGTGCATTGGTTGTTTTTACTTGCGGTAATGCACATGGAAGGATTGAACTACAGTTGAGGAGCGCACCTGTTCCGTTTTATTTTGTAGTATACATTCATGCTGTGTATTCTGTATTGATGGCTGCCGTACACGGCTATTTCTTCTTCTTGTTTGTATGGCACCTTGATATTATTGCGTGTAAATGAAGCTGGTACTCTAACAATTGTTTGCTTTGCCTTTTGTTGTTACTTTGGTGCACTCTGCCTATGTATGTTGTGTATGAGAGGGACAGTCCTCATGCCTTCCTTGTTGGTGGTGTTTTGTTCCTTGTTGTCGAAAAAAATACCCCTCCGTGCGAACAAATGTTATGAATAACATTCTGAAAGTGGGGGGCAATGTCACGGACGGCTATTTTCGGCGACACCGCGTCACGGCAATTAACTGGCGCCGGACTTCCCGACTGACCATGAGAAACGGCGGCACATGAAAGGGAACCGATAAGTGCAAAATGGGGGTGCTCTCCTTAGAACGTCGCCGCCGACAGTTAATCCTTTTGTAACCGTGGCGACGTCTGCAAGGTCGTAGAAGGCCGCGGTATACCCCGTACAAGGATTAGACTACAAGACGCCCGGCTGAGAGCTAAGTGGTTGACCGTTCCCACGGAGAAAAGCGTGGGAAACGCTCTGGTGGCCAAGCCGTATGGCAACAACCCGACAGGTTGTCACTCTCGCTAGTTGCGGGCCCTCTCCCAATTAAAGGGGTGAGGTCAAAATATTTTTGGGGCGGAGTTTCCCCTCAATTAAACGCGCATGATTGGACCCAGGTAGAGGTCTCTTGTCCCCAAGGAAGAGAGCGAGGAGACACGAGGGGGATTTAAGCGCAGGATTTTGCCCTGCTAGGCAGACTAGTCGCTGACCAAGATGGTGTAGAAACAGATCAACAAGCATCTCTTCTAGAAGTTTTTAGTGTGGCTCTGTATCGGCTGGCCACCTAAACTTAGCCGTTCGTCTAGTTGTGACGCGATATTAACGTCTGCAACGTAGACATCGGGACTTCGCCTCGAGTTAGCTCAACCTGCTCGAAGTCACCTGCAAGCACTAGCCTCCCGGAGCCACCAGCGTTGCAACACCGCCGACATCGCAGTCGTGCCAGAACTCTCTTCGACTTCTCGCATCCGATCGTCGGGGACACTACGCTGCCGGTCATCACACGTATGCCTTCACCTGTTTATATCTTCGAACTTTCTCCTCTGTAGTTTTGTTGTGTTAGTTGTGTAGTTTGTAATAGTTCTCTCTCGTAAGCTGATTTATTGTTTCTGTTATATATTCCTTTAGTTGTATCAAGTGTCGATGTATTTTGTTAGTTGTATTGAAGTGTTGTATTAGATCCCGTGTGCTGCAATATCACTAAAGTAAAGTTTGTTTTGTTTTCCCACGTCTCTGATCTCTTCACTGTCTCTGCTTGCGTACGGAACGAACCAACCTGCTGTCATTCCCGTCGCCGACTTCGCGCTGGCGACGCTAGAGTGGCAGCTTGTAACACTGACTGTAATGCAATAAGTCAAATTAATGCACGACTATTTCCTCCAACACTTCTGCTTGCTTTAAGTTAGGTCTCACGAACCTTGGCATCAAATCACGTAAACTTCACAATTTCATAAACCGCTGACCATGATTTGTGTTGGGAACGGTTGCGAGGCCCCTTTCTGTATATCTTGCGCCATGTGGAACCCTACACGATAATGTTAAATATGCTCAAACTCGGCATTTAAATGGCTCCCTTACTTTGTTTCATATACAGGGTGTTTCGAGAAACGTGCCCTATATTGTCATAAAACAAAGAAATGAGATATTTCGTCTACACCTATGGGATTACTACTTCTGTAGCTTGTAAGATGGCTAAAAAATCATTTGGGACAGTAATCAATAAAATTTGATTGTTTTTTAATTGGTGGGATTAGGCAGTAGTGACAAATAGGAGAATTGAAGTTCTTCATGTGAACAAACCGTTCTAGCTTTGAGATATAAAAAAAAATGGCCTTCAGTAATGTAATGAACTACAACAAAATTCAATGGTGAAACTAGAATCAAAGTACTCATCAGCAAACTAGAAGACGGTGAGAGTAATATCACTTTTCAAGATAGCGATCAACAGATGTGTAGTTCTTTCACAGTCATTAACATACACACACGATGCGTGCTATAGTGCTTGCAAGCACATCCCACCCATCCACATAAGGAAGTTGCTCGATGGCTGCAATAATAATAATTACTAATACAGCAGTAAGGCTCTTCCACATTTAGGGTTCAGTTTAGCCACTTAAATGACGTGAACTTCATTACTTTGCAATTATTACTATAGGCCACTTTTTTTTTTTGTCTTAAAGCTGCAATGGGTTCTCCCCATGAAGGACTTCAATGCTCCCATTTGACATAACTGCCATACTTCACTTATTAAAAGTTAATCAAGTTAAGTTCCTTATTTACTGTCCCAAATGATGTCTTTAGCAATCTTGAGATGCCCATTGCATACAAAAAAAAGTATTTGTCAAGGTGTCGAGAAAATTGCATTTTCCCTGAATTTTGAAAATCTTGGTCACATTTTTTGAGACAGCCGGTATAGCAGGAAAAGCTACAAAATATGAGAAAAACATGCATTGCTTGCGTTTGCTTCCAAGAGTTGTACTGCATATATAAAAGAAGGATACGAATGTGTGTTTTCTAACTGAATGTAAGATCCCTCAATGCTTTTTTTCTTTGCTGCTGCAGTGCTGGACAAGCCACTGAAGCAGTTAATCAACACGCAAGTTGTACAGGTCGACTGAATAAAGGCATATGATACTCGAAAATAAATAGCTGGCGGATATTATCGGGTTCTGACACTTTTGTGTGGTGCTTCTCAAAACTCAGCAAACTGTGTTTGTTGTCGTACGAGCTATCTGAAGAAATGCATGCAGTAACTTCCACTGATAACTCTTCGATTCAGTAACATTATGAGTGTAAGGACATGTGTACCATTGATGAACAGGGAGAACGGTAATTTTTTTGGTGACTCACAGCTCCTTAAGCTGTGGGTTGTGCGTCGTCGATGTATGTACAGTCGAATCTCATTAAACTGAACACAATTAATTCGAATTTCCAGTTAATTTGAACTCACGATGAGGTCCCGTCAAAGCTATGTGTATTCCAATGGGCGAAAACGCCCGGTAATTCGAACGTGCGAGCATTTGCGACGGCTAATTCGAACATACCGCGGTCCGAAAATGCTCTCAGCACCCTGACCAATCCGACGGCGGCATCTGCGACACCTCAACACTGCACGCGAAAGAAATGAAAAGGAAAGACAAGGCTGCAATCGAATGTTTGCTCTCTCTCAAATGTCGATCTGCGACACGCCCGTGTCACGCTTCTCCTGCCACGTAAAGACCCTTCTCCTTCCAACACCGCACGCGAAGAGAGAGAGGAAAAGAAAAAAAGAAAGCCGTTACTGGGTTGAATGAATGTATGGTTGAAGGAAAGGAAAAAAGCACGGCTGGAGCACGACTCTGCGCCTTGAGATGGGAGGGGGGTTTCTCAAGCACCGGTGCCAGGCTTTCCCCTTTCCCGTCCCTACCGCGTAACCCTTCTCCTTTCGACACCCACGAAGAGAGCAAAAAAAAAACTGCCGCGGAGTGTTGGTTTTTTTCTCAAGTGGAGGTGGTTGTGATTAGAGGAAAGAAAAGACGCCTAATTTCCGTAGCCAGTAAGGGAGCAAGGCGCTCAACTTCTCTCCGCGTGGAGACACTCCTCCTTTCTCGTCACCTGCTGGCCATGCTGGGGCCGCTACGCAGTCGTTGTTGTCGTCGTTTTTAAAAAGTGTCGGCGCTCGACACTTCCACCCGCAACTTCTCTTGCCTCAGGAGAATGCTGAAGCCGAAGTAGAAATGCTTTGCAAGCTGCATGCGAAATTGATTGACTCACTGCAAGGCAAACGTGTGCAGATGCGCATCACCGATTACTTCAATTAATAACGGATGCCCTGTGCTTTGTGAATAAATGTAAGTTTTCTGAAACTTCCCCCTCGTGTGTTAGCTCAATGCACAGCACCACTGCATGCAGAGCCCTCTGTTAATTTAGCTTTCATTAATTCAAACTTCTTTTAATTCGAACAAATCTTTGGGCCCCTTCGAGTTCAAATTATCGAGATTCGACTGTAGTAGGTAGCCACCTCTCGCTAAGTTCTTGGAATGTCCGCTAGATGGCAGAACTAGTACATGATGAATATATGATGAAAAGATGCGAGATGGCAGTACTTGGGGTGTTCACTAGAAGGACAAATGGACAGACAGACTGACGGACAGACAGACAGGTGGACGGACACGGCCAGCGGACGGACGATTCACGGCTTACCGATAGAAACCTTCGAAGCTTCGCCCCACTCATCATCATTCACTCCATGGGTATGCTGCGATTGTTTCTTAATATCTGGGGTCTAGCGTCCCAAAGCCACGATATAATTATGAAAGATGCCGTAGTGGATGGCACAAGAAATTTCAACTACCCGGCGTTCTTTAACGTGCGCACAAAGTACACAGGCCTAAAAAATTTTTGCGTCCATTGAAAATGCAGCCACTGCAGCCCGGATTTGATCCCATGACCTTTGGGTTAACAGTCGAGTGCCACAGCCACTAGATTACGACAGCAGGGCAGCAGGAAGAATTTTGAGTGAGACCGTGTTGAAGTCATGTTCACATATCTCCGAGCTAAATAGCATTCAGCAGGTCCGTGTGTTATAGACATGAAGGAATTCCAGAGATTATTTTAGTCTATGAAAGTGTTATTAAAATGTAAAGTGCTTTTGCAGGGGCCCTTTGAAATGATGGTGCATTCACAGACTATATACAAAAGTACAGCACAACAGTTGTGATAAATGTTAGAATATCCTGACAACATTGCATTGCTTCCCTTCTAATTATAATTAGCAAAATAGTAGTCACAGAGCTCATAGAATCATGACAGTATGAAGAAAACCTGAATGAATTCGTGTGAACTAAGTGAAGAAAACTACTCGGCTTAGCAAAGAGTTATCCCAAATGAAATGAATCGATTTAGTCTTCAAGTAAATCTGCATAGAGATGAAAGGGAAAGCAGTTGCACTTATATAAGTGGTACCAGGACTGAGTCCTGCAACGTTTTCACGTGACAGAAAAAAGCTGTCACATCGCCACGACTCTTGATGAAAACATGCCACCTATTTTAACCTAATGCACCTGCCCTCAAGAAGGCAAAAATTTTGAGCCTTTGTTTATGAAAATAACCAGTCAGATGCAGCAAGAAATATGGGATACCTAAAAATCCTGTAGACCATGAGTCGACAGTGTGCGACCTGCCCGTGGGACACATGCGCCCTTTTGCATGATGCCAGAAACCCTCCCCTTTTCATTGTTACTATTTTTCAGAAGGTCCACATGGCAGTTTTCACCTTCAATGGGTTTAATGCTGGTAACTTATGGCTGCAAATTGCAACTTTGTGACATTCGGGCTGAAAATAAACAAACATGATTTCTATTCACTAGCTCTAGTTTCTGACATTTGTGTCAATTCCCTCTTTTCCAGCAAAGCTACCCCCCCTCCCCAGCTTTACCTTGTAGCCCCGCAGTAACAGCTTCATACAAATCAATGCTCTGCCAGGAAAGTTAACCCACCCCAGCTGTGGACAAACCAACTGGGGTAAAGCACGACAAGCATGTTTAAATTTGGGAGCTGAAAACTAAGTCCAAAGGATGGCACGGAGCACATTCCGCAATAGTATGTGATGCCATAGAAAGAACTAAATGCAGTGCTCACGCTTTGTCAGATTTGAAGCACTTGTCACAGGCCACGCAGTACAGTTCGTCTGGGTCTTCATCCTCCGAGTCATCAGTTGCAGAGTCAACTCCATTCTCTGAACAAAGGAAAAGTTCATACGTTCAGAGGCAAATCTATTTGCATTGATGGAGTACTTTCGATTAAAGAATGAAAAAGAAAAGTGCATATAAGTGGTACAAAGCAAAAGAAGCACACGAGGACGGGCACTGACAGCGAACTGAATGGTTATTGAAAGGAACCAGAATATATACATGAGAAAAACCTTCTATGGCAACCCAAACGCAGAAGAAGGAAAGGGCAACTGGAAACACATACCCAACAGTGACATGTTTCCCTCTGATCTATAATGTAAAAAATTCTATGTTTTAAAGCTGATTGATTCTCATCCCTTCGTCGTTGCTTTTCGAAGTTGTGCTCACCTGCTGGTTGCTCCGTGGCCCCACTAGTTTGTGCATTGTTTTCCTCGCCAAACTGTGAGTCCACCTGTGCCTCGATGTCCTTGAGCTGGACTTCCAGCTGCGCCATCGAACACCACTCGGACTCCTCGTAATTCTCCCTAGCTCTGCACAGAGAAAGTGAACCGAGGACAGATATGAAGCAGCAGTTCTCGTAAAACAACAAGAGTGATAGATCATTTATCACAGACGTATGCAGTAGGCTCTCCGTAAACGGAAGTCTCCGAAATGGAACTTCGGCTTAAATAAAACTACCGAGTCCAATATGATTGGTTTCATACTATTATTCCCCACGCCTGTTCATCTCTTGGTAAGCAACAGAAGCTCTGTTAAACGAAGCACATTTTTCTTGTTCCTTCAAGTTCAGTTTAATGAAAACTTGCTGCATTTAAAGACCACGCTTGGAATCGACAACATAAACGCCTAAAAGCCCTTTGAAATTTCAGCACCCTTAAGGGGAGATGCGGGTCGAAGACACTTTTTTTTTAATATTCATTCGAGAGCAATGAAACTTGAGGTGCTTATAGATCTTTTTCTGCCGATTTCGAATATATAATGAGTTGTCTTGCAAGTTGCATACTTTTAGTTTTGCAACATGACAAAGTGAAAAACTTAAGCCCTTTGCCCCCCTCTTTTCATATCTAAACTTCATTAATTTTTTTACAATTGATAGTTCATAATGTTTCAAATGAAGTGTGGAATGCAAACAACTAATTTGGAAGTCCATACAAAATATGCACTAGACGTGAAAAATTTTAACGTGGGAAGTTCATATTTCTCCTACCCTAGTAAAAGTTTACATAACTTTTTTTTAATATATAAAAAGAATATTGAAACTTAAACAAGATAATTTCATTTCTCGTACTTTGGAAAAAATTTGGGAGAAATTTCATGCAGATCTGAGCACCAGAAGTACCCGAAAAAGGAGGGGCACATTGACAAAAATGGCAAAATTTGTGTTTTGAGAAAAAGAAGTTTTAAAGTCAAAATTGCATGTTTATTTATCAAAGATGTCATTGAATGCGACGAAATTTGTACACAAGAAAGAAAAATCCTCCTTGTAGTGGCCACTGCCATTAAAATGCGCCAGCACCATAGGTTTGGCCCTCACGGCTCTTTCACGTTGACAGCGTAGCTATCGCGCGAGCTACCGCTGTCGTATGTTCTCCTCGCGGTCAGTCCGTCACCCGCCACGCTCACGCTGGCCTCCCCGCCTGAAGCTACTCGCCGCGAAGTTTATGTCACCGAAAGAATAGTCTCGGGGCACTCACTGTTTGGGCAGTGGAGTTCGACGAACGACGCAAGTCTTTTCCGCTTGTCGACCGGTTCCCGGACACGTAATCCCAAATGGCGACACGTCGGACACATGCACCGCGCACAAGCATGTTCAGTGCTGTCACATCAGCAATCAACGAAGACTCGTCGTCCTGTGATTTTTCTTCGTCTTCGAAGAGTCCGATCTTTTTCTGGGAGGCATTCACATATTCGAATGCCGCGTCAAACTCGTCGGGCGCAACGGCGTCATTGCCACTACGTTTTGCGGCACCAGACGATCTTTTCGTGGTTTGAGTGTTCGGCTTTGATTTGCGCCGGCGTCCTCGAAATTTGTGCGCCGCGTGAAACTTCACAGGCCGGTGACCGCGCTTCCTACGGCTTTCTTCATTCATAACGAATAAGCACTCGAGAAAAGCGTTGTTCAGCTGTGCTGCTCGACGAGACACGGATCCTGCAAGTAGGCTTCACAGCACACACAGGCGCGCAGCGGCCAATGGCGGCTCCCGATCCGTACCACGTGATTTAAAAGCCAGTCGCGGCGCTCGAAAAAGGCGGCAAAAGCGCACTTCTTTTATTATTTCTTGCGTTGCAGCAGCGCGGGAAACCGTCGCTATTTGAAGAGTGAGGCTCGGTTCTTCGCCTCATGCGGTCGACAATGGCGAGCAGCGGCGCATTATCAGCGGCAAGGTGCTCGAAGATGACACACTTTCGGCCTTTTGACAGCCACCTTGTGCTCTTCAGACGCAATTTTAAAGCATTTCCAGTTGATTATCGACATAGATTTTTTTTTTTCAGAATAGTAGAGGTACTAATCTTAACAAAACAGGTGAAAACAAAAAATCGACAATTTTTTAGAAAATTCTCGTTTTTCGACCCGCATCTCCCCTTAAGATGGCATACATAGGTGGAGTGATAACTAGGCTTGTGAGAATAGTGCATTTTAGGCCCAAAGCGAAAAGTGATTTGGTTAGAGTAATTTTGAATTGAATTTGAACAGTACACTATAAAGAAAAATGAGAATATTTGTCATGAGCTAACTAACCTACACAGTATCTTTTGTTGTTGTTGAAACAATCCTTTGAGCAAATATCATTCTTTTTGGCTCAAAGGAAGTTGAAGCAACTTCGAATAGTAGCAGGATTTTACTTATGCTAGAATGAAAGTGATAACCTGTTAAATATGTTACATTTTAAATTTTCCTATACTAATAGCACATAAGCTGGCATAAAAAGCTTTGAAACTTAAAATAGGAAGAATTTGTGCGTAGTATTACCATAAAAACTGAAATAAAGGTTGACCCCGCAACTTTTATTCTCTGAAAAAGAAATTTTTTTTAATTGCAAAGTATCGCGGCTCACCCTTACCTTGATAAATACACAACACAACCAGCTGCCCTGCAAGGCCACAAAGTGCTGTCACTCAGGCTTGTCCGAACTTGAGTCCAATGACTTCTGTTTCTCACTATAGTTACGTCCCAGAGTGCATTGCCCTCCGTTCCAACCAATGCGTTGCTGATTCAGCATTTATCATATGCGGAAGGACTTGCACACAATCTCTTTTGGGAAAGATTTCCAAGCTGACAACACCCAGCCACAAACGGTCGCGAGCAGTGGACGTCGTAGGTGGCCAGCGGGGATCTCGGGATTGTCACCCAGCATCTTGAGCTCGCGCATGCGATCTTTGAAGGGTTTATTGAGCACTACGCTTACTGGCTGGAGTATTGATGTTAGTCCACCAGAGATCATGCCAAGGTTTGTCTTGCCATCGAACAAAACTTCCTTTACACCGGCCGTGAGGTGGCCTCCACATGAGTAGATCACCAACATCCTCAGTTGCTGAACAAAGGCACCGGGTCACCGATTCCACACGAGCCGGATCCACACAAAAACAAAAATTTCCTTAAGGGCAGGCAGCGTTGAAATAACTTGTTCCTCAAAACCAGCATGTCTTATTTAATTTACCCAGCTATATACAGTGTAAAATATCGAATATTTATTTATTGGGAGGTAAACTTTGTCAAAAATTGCATTAAAAGTTCTAGCTACGCCAGCTGCGATGTGACTAAAGGGTAGCTTTATTCAGTAAAGCTTTGACATTTGTATAACTAATGACTGGAGCTATGCAGTGAACTAGAATAAATATTATGCAGTGAATATAAAGGAAGTAATCCTAAAAAAACAAAAAAACGGGGAAAAAGAGCCAATTTAGACTGAACCTGTTGGAGGATTCAGCTGTGAACTGAAAAATATTCGATGGATTTCTTTTATTCTAGTTCACTGCCCAGATATACAGTTGAACCTCGATATATCAAACGGTGCGGTGATCACGAAATAGTTCGATATATCCAGAATTCAATATAAAAAAATCGCGAAAAAAATGCGTCAACAGCTTGCTGAAAACAACCAACGAACCCTTCAAACGTGGTGCAGTAAATACTCACTTGAAGATTCAAACATAGTATTTATTGTGTTGGTTTAAAATATTGAAAATGAGTAGCCTGCTTTTTGTTGGCCATGGCGTGTTTGACGACTGCGTCCTCAATATAGTCCAGGCGATCCGTAAGTGATAGGCCGGTGCCTTCAATCGCGCCGCTGTGGCGGCGCCCAAGGGCCAAGGCAGCTATGACCTCAGCTGATGTCGAGAGCGGGGCACCATCAGCGCTTGCGGGATCCACCTCGGCAGAGTCTTCATTTGGCTGCTCAGCAGTAGCTTCGGCGACAATCTCCACATCCGTGAGCTCCGCCGCTCGGAGTTAGGCACCACAGCGCGCGACAGGCCTAACTCCGAACGCACGAACACTGCGAGCACAACGACCGATGCCTGCCGATGCTACGGGGTGGAGCTTGCAACAAGTGCGCAGTGTGCCGTTGACACCATAGAGACTGCAACGACTGCAATCTGCAAGGCTGCGGCGTGAGTCCGGGTGTAAAGCGCGCACATGGCGCACCCATGCCGACTCGCCTGATTGCTTTCCCTTTCCCGGCGGCAGCGCGGGCCGCGTCCGAGACAGTCGTTTGCATCCTTCATCCTTTCCCTCTTATACTTTCCTCCTCAATCTTTACCTCCCATTCTCCTTTCCCCCTCGCGAAGCCGTGTCGGTGCCTTCGTACTGAAAGACAATAACAGCTCCGCGCCTCTCTCTTCACTTTCCTCATTCAGGAACCTCTACCGCAAGGCTGCGGCGCGCGTATGCCGCTACGTTAAAGTGGCGCTCTGGGCTCCATCGATGTGTGCAGCATTCGTAAACGCCCGCCGCTCTACCGCTACTTTCGAGAGTTGCGGAAAAGCTCGCCGCCTGTCAATGGAGCGCGGGCAGTTTGGGGTGGCTGAGTTCGATATATCCATTATATGTCAAACTTTGTCCGAAATAAAAAATCAATAATGCATGCGATTTCCCGCGTGATATAAAAACCGTTCGATATAGGCAATAATTCGATATATCCATGTTCGATATATTGAGGTTTGACTGTATATGTTGTAAATCATTGTGCAAAATTTCAGTTCAAAGTATATGCTGAGAAATACGATATGAAAGTTTGCAGCGCAACATTTGGAGCAAATCGTTATTTTCAGAAAAACGTAAACAAAGATTTCTGAGCTTGTCACAATCTTTGCATGCAGGCCTAAAATGCACCAGATTCAAGCTGGGCCCTTCTGCAGGAAGCATTATTGTCTCCTTTTGTTCGGGTAACTGCTCGTCCTTTTCCTGGCCTGTTTTTTGTCCCATCCGCTGACTTGCGTTTAGCATTCTGCATGCGCAAGTGATCCCTGGTGATGCAAGCTTTCGTTGTGTGGTACCCTGGTTCTATGCCAGCTTGCCTCAAGATATCTAGGGTGCTTACACTGCCATTATTACAGTGTGCCACAGCATCATGCAAGGCAAACATTACTGTAGGCAAGCTTACGTAGACCTCATTGGGTGCCAGCTGCCATATTAGACCATAGAAACACTCATCAGCATTTTGAGTCTTTCCATGAAGGCACTTCATTAGAAGTTCATCAGAGCACAGATCACAGTAGGCAGTTTTAACTTTGTTGAGCACATCATTTGGAAGTCCTCCTTTGTGTACATATTTCCCTTGGCCGAGTGCTTCGAGCCTTTGGTATCCGCACCAGCTTTTCGGTCCAAGTGGACACAGGCCATGTCTCGGCTGCTTGTCCATAGAGCTGCAATAAAAAAGACTGGCAAGGGTAGCCTTTTTCATTGCAGAAAGGTTGCCCACATTAGCCCTTATGGCGAAGCCATAGCAGTTTTGCAGGCGGTCAATGAGGGCATCAGTGAGCTTTCCCTTGCCACCGAGTCCACACACTGTCTTCTTCAGTTTTTTGAGGCGGCAGCCAACACGCTCTTGCTGGGGAGTGCCGTAGTACTGCAGGTACTTCAAATCTCTTTTGCCTCTCGACCTTTCAAATATTCGGTATAGACCAACCATCTCCATACTGCCAGCACTTCCTTCATGGTTTGCTTGACTGGAAGTGTGATTTGCCTTCCATTCCTGGTACGAAGCACTATCTTGCCTCAACTTGCTTTTGGTTTTACAAGACTTACACGAACTAGAAAGGGCCTCAACATGAATAACCTTTCCCGTGTCAACAGAAATCACAGACACACAACCGTTCAAAGATGAATGGCCACGCTTCTGCCACGTGCCATCACCTGAAACAGCACACTCGGCACTCCCCGCAACACGACTAACTTCCACAGCAGCATTAGTCATCGACTTCGACGCCACTTCTCCTGCCGCTGCAGAAAGCCGTGATGACAATTTGTCGTAGGTGAAGTGATGTGGAGGAGCAGGCATGTTCATCACTTTGGAAAAAGTTTTCGCACCAGCGTGCCCTTTTCCTAACTGGCGCATCGCATAAACCAGACGTAAATTGTTCTCACTGGCACAACCCACCTTTCTCGACGTATGAAATGGGCACTTGAACCCACAGTCTGTACACACGACTGCACAAGCTGAGCCCTTGGTGCGAGCGTTCCTCGAGCTTCAGTGTTGTGTTCACGCATTCGGAACATGCCAGCGATGAAAACACTGAAGAAAGAATACCAATGTCCATTATCCTGTTCCCTTGGAGCGCTGAATTCTCTAGTGGATTCTGGTACGCCTTGTTTATGTCCCCAAGGGCACCCCAGGCAGGCTACAGTCCGGCGATTCCCAAAGGGGACGCAGACGAAGAAAAACACGTGCTTACCCAGCGCTGACCACGGAGGAGAGAAAGCCAGCTCCCTCGGCGCGCACGCAACACGTGCCGCGCCCGCACGTCGAGCCATCTATCACCACGTGCCGTTACCAGAGCAGAAAGAGCAAAAAGGTGTGGCCGTGCGGCGGAATGCCCGCGAAATGGTCGTGGGCACGCCTCAGATCCCCACAATCATAAATGCCTGTTGCTCGTTGACAAGAGCTTCACTTGCTTGGATCCTTTAGTGGTCACAGTCCTGTTCGAAGGCATATCGAACGGCACGGACCTATTGAACCAGATCGGAGTTTCGGAAGCGTTACCCATGTGTCCTGTCATGTAGCAATGCTGTCGATGAAGACCAATGACATAGCGCTGATAGTCCACCAGCTTGTTATCGAAATCTTTGGGCAGTTTTTCGCACATGAAGGTACGCCACCTCAGCGCAAAGCCCTTCCATTTTATAAATCGGCACACCCACAATGAAGAGCCCTTGAATTGTGCCCTCATGAGCCCAGAGTCGCGCGCTATTTCCATAGACCCGTAGCAACCTTGCACACAGCCACCGAACGAATTTGGCGAATAGCGTTTCCAGTTTGGGGTGCACTGCAGTCTGTCCACGAAACGAAAAAATTTTTGTTTGGTTGCTGCAGGTTTTTGTAGGGGGTCCGTCCTATGTACGGCTGACGCACAAGCTTATAGCTAATGCTGCAGCCCCATACAGTCGTACTGTGCACGATTAACGTCCGCTATATGCGTAGCTTGTCTCATTGAAACTACACGGGTTCAGGCGAATAAGATAACAGGCTAGGACAACACACTTTATTGCTATACGTTAGCCACAATGCATAAATGTCGCGAAGAGATACAACAGAAAACAAAGGTAGACGCTTACTCCTTGGCCGTTGTCATCCTCGGCTTGCAGGGGGTTGCGGGTTCGACCTCCTTCTCCCTAGGCCGGTGTCAGAGAGAGCGGGCGGTTTTCCTCTCCCTGACGAGGGTATATTCCTTCGCTGAGGGAGTGAAACCCGTTCTGTGTGCCGGGAAAGGGGGAATCGCGAGCGCTGGCCGCGGGGGCATTCCATCCCTTGCAGGAGGCTTTATTGACTCGTACCTAAGAGACCTAAGAGGGAAAGGGAGGCAGGGCGCAAGTACTACCCCACAATGTGATGTGTTGCTTTTGGCTCCTCCAGTATCGGATGCTTTTCTTCGATGCAGCGAATTCGCGTTGTGCGGCCAGGTTGCCATGCACTTCGGCATACTCAACTTTTTTTTCTTAAAGCCTATCATAAACTGCTATCGAGTACCACCACTTTTTGAAGAAAATAGAAAAAGAAAGCAGACTGATATAGATAACCAAAGCAAAATGGCATTGCTAGTACATTGTAGGCCTTGCCTAGCCTTTGCCAACGATGCCGCTGGGCAGTCCGGAAAAATTAATGCACGTGAAAACACACCTTTTTTTTTGTAGGTATTTTTCGCTGACGAAGAGGGTAACAGCCACAGTACAAGATTCCCGTTGCAATTCAGCCAATGCATTCTTTAGGAGGCATTGAAAAGGGCCGTCTATAGAAAAATATTTGAAGATCCGACGTGGCCGGTGCTACTTTATAGGTCAGCACTTGGGCCCAAAGAAGTCACCTATTTTGTTTTGCACGGCGTTCCGCTTGCCTGCGATCATGTCTGCCTCAATTTCAGTCGACCTGATTTTGCCGCAGTACACCGATGACAGTGTAATTCGTGCCCGCGTGAACTCCAAGCTCGTTGGCTGTGTAGGAGATGGCTCTTCGTTCTCGATGTCGGAGTCGTTAGAATTCTCCGTAACTTGAATTATTTCGTCATCGATCAAGTCCACACATAACTCTAGGTTTTTGTTAGCGTCAGTGAAGCCCTCGAAGGTTATCCCACCCGGAATCGACACGCCGTCAGCGCGCAGATTGTCAAAGGCAACATCCGCTGATGCCAGGTCGTCACACATGCTGTCCACTTGGGGTGAGACGGCTATCTCCGCGTCGAGTGTGAAGCCCGCAGGGCAAAAACAGTTCTGCGGAGTCTCTTGCGTAACCGCCCTTCCACGATTCCACTAACATGCCAAGGGCAGACCTGAAGTCAACAGCGTAGCTTTTTCGATTGTCGGAGCAGCGCACCATGTGGCTGAGCAGGCGTGATTTGTAATGATGCTTCAAGTTCCTAATTACGCCTTGGTCCATCGGCTGCAGGATTGCTGTGGTGTTTGGCGGCAGAAATTCTATCTGTATAGCCTTTAGATCTTTGATGTGGCAATGCCCAGCGCAGTTATCCACAAACAGCAGAACTCTTCGATTTTGCTGCTCGAACCTTCTGTCCAGCTTGCACACGTACTCTTTGAATAACTGCTGCGTTACCCACGCCTTCTTGCTAGCTTCATAGAGAACAGGCAGAGTCACTGCCCCCTTGAAACATCTTGGATGCTTCGACTTGCTTATTACTAGTAACAAAAGCTTCTCACTGCCTGACATGTTGCTGTCAACGAGGACAGTGAGCCGCTCCTTGCTGTGCTTGCCGCTGTGGCAAGGGTCACCAGCAAATGCAAGCGTTTTCTCTAGCAGCAGCTTGTAAAACAGTCCAGTTTCGTCGCAGTTTAAAATATCATTAGGTGGAAACTACTATCGTGATAAAGAGCCGCAGTTTCTGCTGAAGCAGAAACTGCGGCTCTTTATCACGATATTCAGCGACAACAGAATCGTCAACGGTGCCACTTTCCCCGCACATCTTTTTGAACTTCACGTCATTGCGGCTCTTGAAATTGCGAAGCCATCCATCGCTGAACTTGAAGTCCTTCATGCCCAGCTGAAGCGCAAAAACCTTCGCCTTCTGCTTCAGGATGTCGCCACACGACGAGTGCTTCCTCGAGCTTCAGGCTCGCATTCTTCTTTCCAGCCCCGGTTAATTTGGCCACTTCCAAGATCTTCACCTTGTTTATGATGAAATCCGAAGCAGTCTGCTTCGAAATACCCGACTCCCTCCCCACCTCTGCCTGCGACCTACAGCATTGGACCTGTTCAATGATGGCGACTTTCTTCTCCATCGTGAGCCTACGAGGGGGCTTTGTGCGCTTCGAAGGTGCGGACAAAGACGCTCCAAATGACGAATCACTGTAAATGACAAATACAGTCGACCAAAAGCGCAGCATGAAACAGCTAGGAACACTGTGGATGATGAAGGTCGGGAAAAGTGATCACTGAAGATAGCGCGCAGCAGTAAACTATCTACTGCAGACACGATCGCAGAGCTGACAAAACAACACGTGAACGAACACAATGAGGTTTGGCTTGGCTAAGCTGCTAAGCTACGGCTGGCAACGGATTGACATGTGCAGTTTCGAAGTTATGGCAACTGCGGCGCAGTGCCGCAGTTGGCGGCGGTGCTGCTGGCCATACCTGCGATGCGAGTATGACTGGTTCGAGGATATGAAAACAACTAAAATGACGGCGGTAGTGGTGACTTTGGGTCAGCATTGGGAAAAAGTCCGGGAAATTGGATGCCGAAGGCTATAGGCGTCCGGAATTTTGAACTTTTTAATACATTGACTTTATGGGGAACTTGAGGGTGCAACAGACGAATCCAAGAAATCGGGCATGTCGAATTTCGGGTGTCCGGGAAGTCGGAAGTCAACTCTATTCGAAGCCTTCAAATATTTGCATAAGTCTAGTGTCGGTAACAATTCCACAGTCCTTTTATCATGAAAGCTCACTTGAAAAGAGAAATTACTTGATGTACTAGAGGAGAACATAACATTTGTAGCTTGTGGGATAAGCTGGTGGGGTTACTAGTCATGAATTGGGTTGTTATAGTGAATGATAGTCACTTTAAACATGTGTGGTCTAACGAGCCATGCTGCTGTTTCGTAGACAGTGGTCATCATAGGCCTCATAGTAACAATAACAGACATTAACTACGAATTACACGACACAGTTTACTGTTTGAAATGGTAAACTCCACAGATTTAACCTCTCTCTCTTTTTTATTGGTAATAACTCAAAGCACGCAACACTTTTTTTCCATTATGAAATTGCTGATTGCATGCTACAGTAGAAGATCAACCTTCAGGGGTCCTAAATTTTTCACGTGCAATTAACATCCTTTGAGCTAACGTCACCAAATGCAAAGTTTCAGGCACAGATTTGTGTGTCTGAAATGCGGAGATAGAAAAATCAAAAGTTACAACAGGAATAACTCAAACAAATTGTTGCTCATGATAAACACCACTGCCGCATGATTGAGCTTTGCTGGGTTAAGGTGTCTGCAAGAAGTGTTACCTGATCTTTATTAACTTAATTTTCTATTTGCTATTTGCAGAATTTTATTGCGATAGCAATTATATTGACACTCTCGGCTGGATTTTGCCGTCGGCGTCCGGCGTCGATGTCATGCACCGTATATGTATATTTCTATATATATGAAAGCGCAAGAAAAAAAAAATCCAGAAAAAAACACTCCGGCACGCAGAATCGAACGTGGGACCTCTGCATCATGAAAGCGAGGCGTTAACCATTGAGCCACCTCGGAGCACATCCTTCACCGTTCAAACAGCAAGCTACTTATATTAGAGAAGGGTAGCGAGGCTCCCTCATGCACCCTCATCTCGCGGGGGCGAGGCGGGGAAGATTGTATGCCTTGGCTGGCCTCGGGCTTTACCTGGAACGATTCTGCTGTAGTTACCGGGTGCCCAAAAGCCACTGCAATCACTGCAGTCTCCGTTTGTGCGCTTTTTAGACAGATCATAGTAACAAATGAGACGCTTCTTCGACTGCATCCGTACTTGCGAGTACGTTTTGTGCGTCATTTGTGCGTGAGGAACGCGGGGCATGTCTCAATCTGCTTTCCATTCTGCGCGTGACCTTTCAATTTGTTGCTATCGCGTTCATTGTTTCGCCTTCCCGGCAAAGCTGTGACTTTCTTGTTTTTTTTCTCAGATATTCTATATTATCAGGATGTTTCACTACTTCAGCACTCATAACGACACTCCACCTCCACAGCGTGTGTACGTCACATTCACACAATTGCAATGCTGCTGCTGAACATGTCGACAAGGATCCAATGAAATACCCAAGAACAGCAAAAAGTTTGAAGCTTGCTAATCGAGGACGTCAGCTTACTTTTTTTGTTCTAAAATCCTCTGCACTCGCTTGGCCTCCGATTTCCGAGCACTCTCAGCCGCCTTTTCCTCGAGCTCTTTCTGTAAACAGAGCCCCATGAAAGTGCACGTAAGCCACATGTAAAATTTTACTAAATAAAAAAACAAAACAGCAATAAAGCAATTTTAAATGGTGCACCACGGACATGGCATTTCACTTTAATCATCAGAAGCTGTGTTGAGCGACTTCAGAACTGAGAGATAGACGCCTAGGTGCCGTTTCATGCAAAACTAGCCACCATGGTGCAAATCTCTATACTATACGTAATAACACATTCGCATACCACGATCTGGCAGCTACAGAAGTAGTGAAGCCATGAAAGTCTCACAGTACAGCTCATGTTTATCTCAAGAACTTGAAGTTTTTCGTGATGTAATTTGTGATACAGAGGGAATAAATGTTCATACAGCATCACAAATGAAAATTGCCACACAGAGTATTAATTGAATTGTGTTAATGAGTAACACACCCACAACACTTCCAGCATAATGACGTACCGCTTTGTTTATTTCAGAAGTGCTAGCATCACGTTGTCAGTGCTGGCCAAAGATATGCTTGTTCACTGTGCTCGTTCAATGACAACTAGGTTCAGACCAACAGACAACAACTACGCATAACTGCATGATGTGCACCCACGGCAGACTCTCATTAAACAGAACCTGAAGGGACTAGTAAAATAAATAGCGTTTAACAGGACTTCCAGTTTACTACTTGGTGAAGAGGGGTGCAGAATTCAAGCACAAAACCAATACACTCCAACCTCGACATAACGAATCCAGACATAACAACATAACAGTTATAACGAAGTTAATGAAAAATAGTCTTGCAATAGCGTCAGTGTTAGGAACAAACATTTATAACGAATTTTCGGATATAACAAACTTACTTTCATGTCAAATGCAACGTTGTTATAATGATGTTTGAGTGCAGTATTAGAGGTGGTTCCGTTAAGGCAGGGATTCTGTCTTAGGATATTTTGGTTTATTAGGAGCCTGTTGTACGTTTTTTGTTTTTTTCTTACATGTGATGCACTATTCTTGGTCACTAGTAAGTGCAGTGAGAAAGTTTTGGTAATCACTGCAGCACTGCCCACTGCATTTCCAATTACTGTGAAAGAAGAACTATTTCTTCCCTACTGCTGAAAACAAAAAATGTGTTCTAACAATGGCATGTCATTGGTACTTATTTTACAGAAAAAGCTGTAATAAGATCACAAGAAGGGTCGCGTGCACTGTAGTTGCCCGCTGCCGCCACTGTCCATAACCACTATCGCTTAAATTAGGAAAACGCCAGCTGAATAGAAATACCGAGGACAGAATGGGATTCAAACCCAGCTACCCTGCGTGCCAGTTCAGTATTCTACCACAAAGCCACACTGGCGCTTGAAATTCTGTTGCAAACCGGCCTGAGGCTGGTTTGGTGTCAGGCGTTGCACAATGGCAATCCCGTAACGAGTGGGTCTTCAAATACTCCAACCCATTACTGAAGCTTCAGCCATAATTCTTCATCGTTCTCAGTCACAGGCATCGATAACTTGCATAAAATTTCTTACAAGTGCATAGTAGGTACAACGCTTTTCCTAAGAATGATGAAAGATGGCATAGTTAAGGCCTCCCTACTACACAGAAATTATGATGATTTATGGCATAGTGGGCACCCGACAAGTGCGCTTGTAGCAGTTACCGAAAGAGTGTTTAAAAAAGGCAGTGAAATGCCGCTCTTCCAGCTTTCGCTGCGATTGAGCGCACGTTCCACACGGGCCTGGTGGTTTTTGGCTTCAACAAAGTGAAATGTCTTCCTTAGCACTCTTTTTCTCAGAATGCAATTTCCCAGACTCATTAAGATGTGCAAGCACATGGTTCACTAAGGCATTCACATATGCTGCTTAATTACCTTTTGAGATTGGACAACACTGATTCTGTAGACTATTTCGACCGAACAGGCACTGAGGATACCCACGTTCCGGTGCATGCTTCGCCACTGACATCACAGACTAATGGTTCAAAAGTCGTTGACAAATTTGTAAGACATCAGAATTTTGAGATGATGGCAAAGCAAGGAAAAACTCACCTTCCTTCTTTGAACCCTCCGGTCTCGCTTCCGGACAAACTGAACCAATTGCTGCATCATATTAAGAAAGAAAAAAAGTAATATATTTTACACACAGAAAATCGTTACAGTGATCGCAGGCTGAATATGGCTAAAAAAATTGTGGAATTCACTCACACTCACTCAAGAAATATACCTTGCGCTTTTGACGCACTTGGACTAGCACTCACCAAAATTTTCTTAAATCTGATTCACTAAGACTTGACTCGGCATAATCTGAGTCTGAGTGAGTCCGAGTGAGTTGACCCATGAGTGAGTTCACCGACCTATGCTCGTCGGGTCGGTAACAACTATGGATACATGAAATGAATTCAGATTCCAATGAATGTTGGTAAAAAAAAAAACTACCTCACTTGCATAATATTATGATTACTATTGCAACGAATAAAGGGCATGAAAGGTTTCTAACACAGACATAATACTGCTAAAACGTTAGCACCACATATCAATTATCATTTACTGAGAGTCTAGTGTATGTTACAAAGTAGAGCAGCTGGAGGCAGCAGTGAGACCACTTTTGTCAGAGAAATGCTACGACTCACTCTGACTTCCTCGTTGCGCTGCCTCCGGGCAGCATCTCGAAGCTTGCGGTTCTCCCGTTCCATGAGCCGTACCACTCGCCTGTTCGGCGCCGTCCGAATGTCGTACTGGTCGAGCCAGGCAAACGTCCGTGCCGTGCAATAGCTTTGCCAGTAACCGTAAAACGGACCAACAACCTGACAAGAATTCGAAGAAAGGACTTGGTCACAAACTTCTTGAAGTTCTCCAAATAAACGGGAACAGGGCAAAACTGAGGGGCGTCACTTTTGCTAGTCAAAATCTTTTCAAGAAAACAGACAATGAAACCAATGAATGCAAGGCAGAAACTAACAGTGATTCTTAATTGAAATGTAGACCAAACAGTATACAGTATAAAGAAAAGAAAAAAAATTGGCCCCGTATCTGCATGTTAATCTGCAAATGTCGCCGAAAGACGATAATCTTGCGTGTGGAGAGAGTGAACAAAACATTTATTTGATGTTCTGCGCAAGAAAATCGGTGAATGGTATTCTGGAGGTGCTGCAGTTAGAGTGCCTCGAGCGTGCAGCGGAGGCAAACGAGTGCATCAAGTCACGTCACACGTAAGACATGAGTGCTATCTAGCAGTTTTCTTGGAAAACGAAACGCGCGACTCTGAGACAAGCGAGCGCACCCGTCTCAGAGTTGATAAGGTGTAGAATGCAAGGCGATGGGTAGGTGCCACCACTGTGTCGTCTCAGCAAAGTGTTGGAAACACTCGCCTTTTCGTGCAAGCGTTACATGGCCAGCGCAATGTGATAAACGCTACGGACCTTAGAATTACTTATGTATGCCTTTTCTAGTAAAAGACACACATACAGAATATATACGTGTTCTTATGGTGCCTCAGACATGCGCAATAATTGCTTTTTTATTGACAATCACACAAGTATGAATGCTAAATCTTGAGCAACATTGGTGGGCGCTGCGGATGGGGTGGGCCGTTTGGCGTATAAACTGTTGCCATTCAAAGTACCCGGTACCGTTGAGCGTGGACAAATAGACAAATGTACACACAGACAGACAAACAGACCAAAATTTTTGCGTCGAGGGTCCCCAAGAAAGACTATCGTCCTTAAAAGACAATCTGTCATTGATGGCAGTTAGACAGATATCTATTGCATTACATATGTGGCACCGTGCTAATTGAGCCTATGATGGCATGCCTTTTTCCCGTACACAATGCTCAATACTTGCGCATGTGTGTACTAAATCAGGCCTTGAAAATGTAATCCAGAGTCACGGATGGCAATGGCTTAAATAAATTATTGGTTGCCAATACACACTAGCAGATTTGTTTCACGCAGCTTGTACAACTGCAAACAGTAGTATAACATATATGCAATCCCTTTTCTATGTTAGCATGGATGTTTAAAAGATAGAATTGATGATCTCCAGGACGATTTCACGATTTGTAAAAGCGCTGGTCTGAAATCTGGTAAACATAACTAACAATTGAAGTTACCAACATTCTAGTCACATGGATAAGTTCAGCTGACATGTAACTTGATACGCGAAACTTCTCATCTGCTGAACGGGTCGAGTGACCGGAAGTAAGAGTGGCAGCATCACAAGATAAGCATAAGCAAGCCATAAGTACTTTATCCTCTTATTCCAAGACATTCCTTTCCTCAACACTTCACCTTGACATGAAATGAAGTTGATACCATGCTTGCCCATTGACAAAAGTCTTTAATGCAATTTCCCTGTGCATTCCTTCAATTCTTTAAAACTGTAGCTTCAAGAGGTACTGACACAACGTTTTGGCCTCTCATTTTTTGCTGCAATGTGTTGCTGGGGCATGTTTGTCATAACCTGGCACATTGTTTGTTGCAGCACGTGACAAATAATTAGTTACAGGCTCCTCATTACTGACCAGTTTCAGTTTCGGTTTGAAGGAGCTCCAAAAAACAAGCCGCCAGGTGCAACTATCACCCCCTCGCATGTACAGCGCTCTACCACGTCAGCACACAGAACTGCGATGCACTTCTGTACGATACGCATCAAGAGGTTCTTTCGAGCAGGAAATGGCACAGCAGTGACGCAAAACACAGTTTTCTACGCCTGTGCCCCAGCCATGGACTTGTGGCCAGCCGCTGAGAAGTATAGACTGCTGCAACAAACGCGGAAAACGAAAAATGGCGGCTATGATTTGATCATAACTTGTTTTATTGACTGAAACGTGGTGAAGTGAGGGAAGTAAGGTGGTTACCATGGGGTTACCGTTGATGACGTCAATACCTTCGCAGTTAGAACTTCAACATTTATGTAAAATGCCGTTCTAGCTATATTTACTGTTGGTATTTTGAAGATGGTATATGCATGTTTATGGAATTGATACCGTGAGTTATCTTGAGAGCAACATTGTCCCCCCTATTCCTTTACTCTTCAGTCAAAAGGCACTGCCATGTTCAACTCAGTGAAGTGAACGAAGAAATTCGAGTCAGGAAATATTTGAGAGTTGAGGTGTAATGTGCAGGGAGTGAAGGCGAAGACGTACCTCATCGTACGGGCTGGTGCTGTTCCCGAAACCCGGCACCACCACAGGGTCATCGTGGTAGGGTTCGTCTTCCGCAGCGATTCTTTGAAAGACATCCCGAAACACTGCGTAAAAACCCTGGCACGAAAAAGAACAACAAAACACCACAAATTAACAACGCAGACTCAATGACAAAGGTGCCCGTGCAGCACACAAAGAAAATATTGTACGTAACAAATTTTACTATGATGCAGAGCAGAAAGATGTAGTAAACTTCACCTCTGAGCACGTCTTCACAACAGAGACATTACTATACCCATGTCATTTTGAAGAGTTGGGAATCCTATTCGGTGCATGAATATGAGCTTTTGGAGGAAGTTTGAAAAGGAAACTTCACATTATATTGTATGAAGTTCTTGCAACGAAAAGGCCATGTGAAGGCGATAATCAAGCAAGGGTTCCTTCGACGTAAATAAGTCTGCACTTGCACATAAAACATAATTGCATCAGGGAACGTGACTAATTTGATTTCATTTAAGAGGTCTATAAGTGTAATGAAAAGATTTTAAGCACAAATCATCACTCTTCGGAATCCCTTTTACAATTTCCTGTGCTGCCCTTTGATTTTTCCGTAGGAGCCGGGACAACCAGTAGAGCCACAACGAAAGCCTCCGAGATGAAAAGATCTTTTACAACTTTTCCAAGGAAGGAAAAGCGCATGCACCATGGCATATAATGCAAGGCAGATTGCTCTATATGTGTAAATAAGAAGCCAGGTATATCTGAATTTTGCAGCTAAGCACAAAGAGTCTCTCAAGATTCGAATTTGAAGCAAGACCTGAAGTTGTTGTGCATTTTTTTTTTGATAACCTTCCACCTTAACACTGCAACATTTGCTGGAGATATTCTGCAGTAATCGCTTCCAAAACACAATTTATTAAAAAATAAATTTGTCATCAACTAACAATCAGGTTTTGCAACCGTCTATACATTACTATCTATAGTCTCACCTAATATGAGTTGCAACAAGCTTTCCGTGCTATTAGTGGCACCAGTGCTGCATAATGGCAGAGCATATCAAAAATTAGTTATGTAAACACTATTTCATTAGTGTGTATTATCTAACTCAATTTAATGTTTGCCAGTGCCACCGTTCAGGCTTTGGGCCCCTTCAATGAAGGCCAGCATGCTGCAACTCACACTCAGTGCGACTGTACATTTCTATGAATGCTCATGACCGGCCGAGTTGTTGGCACTGGACGAAGCTAATAAACGTCGCACACATTTCAATAGATGTAGCACTTCCAGAGAGCACGTAAGTTCGCAAACTTTCTCACAATCGCTCATAAACAGCCCCAACTCTTTATGCCAGTCATTACACTTTCTATAGTTAGCCACAAAATATCACAGGACACATGATAAGTGCAATGCCTGACGTGAATCAGAGGCCGATAGCCTCAAATTCGCAGGTTTCACACAACAGTAGCTTTTGCAAACTACACGGTTGCCTCTTAGATTAAACGTGCTATGCCTCAACATGAAAAGAAGGAAAACAATAGAGACAGGAAAGGCAATGATGTCAACGAGTTTGGCATAGTTGTTACACTACCCTGCACAAGGAAGAGGGATAGTGAGATTGAAAGAAGAGCAAAGAAATGAAGAAAGAGGAAGCACACATACACACGTATAACATCACAGAACAGAGCAGCAGCCTTGTATGGTAAACGGCATCACCATGAGACTACAGTCGTACAGGTTTGTTGTCCTTAACAATTTTAGCGATGCCCTGGCTGCTTGAATGCTCAAAGACATCTCAGAATTACACTAAAGAAGAGTTTCTTGCGACATCAACAGAGTTGGAATTAACATTTGCCATGTTCATGAGCTTTTGTCAATGACTGCACGATCGACTTCAGCACGCACAGGCCAATGACTTCAGAAATGCCTTTCAAGCCCACACAATGAAGGCAGTGTAAGGAAAACCCAGAAAAAACATTCAGCCACCTTCTCGTCATCCCCGTAACCACTGAAACAGGAGGAGTTGAAGTAGCAGTAAACGTCCAGCCTGTCATCCTTGTAGTCACTGCCAAGACCTGCAACCAATGTTGCATCAAATTACAAAAGAGATGCAAAATTTCTAAGGCACACATACATACACACGCAAGGTTACAGAAATTGATTCCAGCTTCGCAATAGTAAAAAAGAAATAAATGAGTGCTCCTTTGCCAAAGGGGCAGCACTTGAAAAGTTTGTCGCCTAAGCAAAGAAGGCTTACATTGGTAAAGAAAAATCAACTCGTGAATCTTTCTCGCCAAGAACAAATGATATAAACAAGATGTAAGGAGATGAATGCAACACTAATTTGTAGTTCCATTTTTGCGCTGTTCTTTTACACAATCGCCCACCAATCCAACTCTGTTTAATTGATCTTAGGTACCTTTGTAGCTTAGCATAAACGCAACACTTAATTTAGTGCAACGCAAGCCCGATCCACATGTGGTCACTCTAGCTGGAATCGCAGCTGTGCGTCCAAGTCTCAACAGATGAACATATTTGACAGAGACCCACCTGGATGGGTAAAAATTTGTTAAAAAGATTATTTTATTCGCACAGATTCTCAACAGCCACACCTCGATAACTATTATGCCAAAGTCTCACACCTATTTCATAACTGCAGATAGCATAGACCCATTTTGAATGCTCCACCCAATGGTGTAGCTCCAGATAGTGCGAATGAATTTGGAATTCCCTGCCGGACGGTGCAACTCAAGACAGTGCATAAATGAACATGGTATGCCCAACCCAATAGAGCAATGCCCAATAGTGTAAATAAGATCGATACTCTCTCAAATGAGTTGCCCCTTCTTTTTAGTTTTTTTTTGCATAGATATAGAGCTGCACAAATAGACAAGAAAAAAGGAAGAGAATGTGCTCACCTCCTTTGAGTATAGCGTCGCGGTGCTTGTCGTACCAGGCCCGTTCCTGGGGATCACTCAAAACGTCGTACGCCTGCTGGATAAGCTTGAACTGCTCGGTCGCCTCTTGAAGATTGTCTGGGTTTTTGTCTGAAAGAGAAAGCCCATGAATTGTACTGCAGTGTTACTATCGAGACGAAAAGCAACTGGTGCTTCTAGTGCTACGCAGACGGACTATGAAAAGCCGGCCTCTATAGAGGCCTCCTCTTCATTGCCAAGAGTACAGTACTCACGAATTGAAATGTGACAGTGAAAGCACTGGGCCCTTCGCACAAGTAGCATTACCCGCGAGTGCCCATGGAAGCCATCTGTTACTTTGTGCTCTAGCGCGAAGACGACAGTGTTCCTCACCCATCTACTGCTTACAGTTGTAAATGTGCTGTTCTTTACTTCACATAGCTCCAGCAGTCTGCTGCAAATGACAGTGCACACAGCTGAGTCACTTTGATCAGCACATGAAAATGTGCCCAGATAGTAGTGCCCCGATCGCCCTACAGTGAACCACAGGACAGCCTTCTAGTGACCAAAAGCTGTAATCACACATAGAATGATTTCGTCCTAATGATATGCAATAATACAAAGACTTGCTTTCAACCGTACCTAAAGGCAACGATTATTGTACCAGCAACCACGAGATCCAACTATTGCACTTCAATTTACGAGTGCTGCAAATTGCAGCATGCTCAGCTAATGCTCAGCTAGTAGGTATATTAACATGTTTAGTAGTAGCGCAAAAAGACAATGTAGGGAAGCACGACGTGACGGCGACTGAATGAGGCCGTGCCGCTGTCGCTTCTTTGTTGATACGCAGGCGAAGAGAGAAACCAAAGCGGTTGCAGCTGACGCGTCTAGCAGAGCGAAGAATCTGAGCGTTCCAATCTCCTCGTGGCCCGCGCATCACAAGTCACGCAGCTCTCTTCTTTTTGCCATGCCTGCCATGGCGCTACAACATGAAGATAGAGAAACAGAATGCACATCGTGCTTGTGCTATGACTTCTGTTTATTTCTTTCAGCCTATTTGAAGTGCACTAAATATGCTATAAATATGGTATTTAGCTGCTCTCCAGATTTGAATACCAGGCTTGCTCTTTACTAGCACTAAATAAACATGCCGGTAATATAATTGGCAACATTGTGAACAGGTCTTGAGCAAACTCAAAGGATCTGTCACTACCCCAAGACAACAAATGCACCTATACTGAGCACAAGCTCAGTTTGATCACCTGAGTTTGAATGCGCAGGGAATATTCATTCTGTCATGCACCTTAATATGTTTCTCTCCTCTCTATAACAGTACCGATTCGAAGGAAAATTTACAGCTGTTAGTCAATGCCCATACATGCGCAATTTTCTCATTCTTTCCATGCAAGTTTCACGCAGCTACGCCGATCAATCAATTAATAGCTGGTATAGCTATTGATTGTATAGCTAAAGTGATAGAAATGAGAAATCGACAATACACAATCTCACCTTGCCCTAGCAATCATAGTAACGCATTTTCGCCAGGATCGTAGCCGTGCTCGCACTCAGACTCACCAGTTCTATGCTGCTATGCATGCACCGATCCGGGAAACAGCGCGGTTTGTTCGCCCGGCTGTGTTGGCACGGCAAACTGAAGACAGCCAGTTTTACGCGTGTACAATTTAAAAAAATAACAATAATCATAGTCAAACGCTTAAGGATCACACACGCGTCTGAGCACGTGCCAGGAGAAAGTCGAAAACGCGGCAAAATAGTTGAAATAGCAGACAAACGCCATAACCTTGCCGAAAAGCGAAACTATAATCCGCGCGCACGCAGGCGAATTTACGTGCAGTGTGCGATATGATTTACTGCTTCAAAACGTGCCAGTAGGCGTTCCCCTTACGTTCTCTGCACTTCGTGCACATATTTGGGATGCTTGTGGCAAGGTATCGTCGACATGCGACGTTGACCTAGAAAAAAGAAAGCGCGCGAACACACTGTGAGAGAGTTCGCGTCTAATAGTTTCGCTTTAGGCATGACTCGTCACGCAAAACCGTTTACGGCAAGCCGTCAGTCAAAACTTGCGTACCTACCTGGATGCCAGAGAAGCGCGAGCTTTCTGTAGGACAGTTTCAGTTCCTCAGGAGTCGCGCTTCTGGACACACCGAGAACTTCGTAGTGACACTTCATGTCGATAAAACAGAGCTAAGAAGGCAGATATAGACGAATAAATAAATATAAACGGGGACTCTAGGAGCGAATCTCAGGGTATACACGTTAAAAACCGCGCGACACAATTCATAATTCGCCGAGAACGGACACTCGCTCGATTTCCGTAATTTGAGGCAACGGCATGGCAACAGGCGCTTTTTCATGCAACGTTTATCTACGGTGGATTGTCCTGGATTGTCTCGACTTTGTTTCGTCTAGTAAAATGTATATGGCAGCCGTGACGTAGTTTGCATTCATTTTTATTTCATGCTGGTGCCCAAAAAATATAGACTTTGAGAATTACAGTAGACCTGCAATACAAATATACGCAATTATTCACTAAAACCCAATTGGTATTTTAACATTTTATTAAAACGCTAAACTAAATACACAAAAAAAACTTGCAAAGGGTATTAAAATAAATAAAAATATTTTTGTGCTATGATATTCATAAGTTTATGGCAACTATGACTTGTTTGCGATCCGCTTGGCCGAATTTGCAATGTGCTTTTTTTACTTTTTCAATCAGTTGCCAAGCCGCTCAAATAAAACTTGATTGACTCCGCAAACGTTGCTGTTGTCGATCGTCTCGAGAAAACGTGCCGCTCGTTAGTGTGATAAGAAGAGGAAGAAGTGTAGCAGGAGAACGATAGCGAAGACTCCAAAGCGCGTCCACACACACACAAAAAAGGGGGGCTTCGTCGTCGTGAAAGTGCCGTTGTCCAGTGCGACGTCGTCTGCAAGACCACACCATGGCGTGGTTGAGGAAGCCCATACGCGGCATACTGATGGACATCACCGGCGTTCTGTACGAGAGCGGCGAACGAAAAGCCATCGAAGGCTCCATCGACGCCCTCAGAATGTACGGCGGCCTTTCGTTTTAACACGACACGCTGGTACGCGGACGCCGACGCTTGATCGCGAGTTGGAGAACAATAGGGATGGATCACGAGGCATTTACCGCTTCAGTTTGCAAACGTCTCGGGTCATCGTCTGCTTGCGACTCAGTAACTGCACGCAGCGGCAGAAACGGCGCTAGTTTCCTTACTCGGCAGCTTGCATAACTCGAATCGCATTCTTTTTAAGGTTGCTTAAACTCGATCGCAGAGCTAACTGCAAGTGGAGGAGGCGGCAATCAAATCTGATTGCCATTAGGACAGTCGTGCGAAATGTGTATCCAAGAAATATTTTTTCAAGTAATTCCCACTCGAGAAGTAAAGTGAAAGGGGAAAATGTACACACTGAAAATTGATCAGTTTTCTAGTAACTGCTTTTGTGCAGGATCAGCAAAGCTAACTCTGTTGTAGATTGCAGAAAGTACAAAAATGAATGCACATGTGCACGTCCAGTTTACAAAGCACGTTTGAACCTGGGAAGCTGTCTTGATGCCCCCGTTTTGCTGCGCTATATCAGGAATAAAGTATTTGTGGTGCGTGTAGTACAAGAAAACTCTACTGCGCCTGTCAAGCGTATCATGTTTGGTAATGTGTCATGAAGCGAATGACATCATCTATGAACAAAGAAATCAATGAAGTTCATAAGGGTATGGGCTGATCGCTATTCCTTGTTGTACAGCTGGCAGTGTGAAAATCTGTGAATCATGCCACAAAAAGACATATTTATGTCGCGTAATATCACTCAACATTCAAAGTAGACTTCACAAATACTTTCAGGAACCACATACAGCACAATTCAAATTAGGACGAAGAACGCAATAGTACGAGCATCAAACCATAAAATATTTTTATTCTGAAGAAGGGAACGCTTTTTTAAAGCCCAGCCAATGTGTACGATCACGCTGAACACACCACTAAAGTGAAGCAGTCACCAGAGTTTAACCTAGAATGATTGAGTACAGACAGCGCTTGTACGTGCACACAGGCTTCGCACGGCCGACATACCATTCCGCTTCATCACAAATGAGACGCAGAAGACGAAGGAGCAGCTGGACTCGGTCCTGCATCGGCTGGGTTTCGACATCTACGAGAGAGAGATGTTCATGTGTGTGCCCGCAGCCAAGAAGTTCATCCACGACCTGAACTACAGGCCATTCCTGCTTGTCCATCCCAGTAAGAGCCTCTCCAGAGACCTATGGAGGTTTTTGAGCGGGTATTCACTCGAAAGACAAACACACCACTTTACTCAGCACAGTGCACATTGCCCGGACATATCTTGGCACACTCGAACCTTATATATCATTGCCTCGCCAGCGGAGGTCTAGTGGCTAAGGTCTAGCGGCTGCTGACCCGCAGGTCGCCAGGTCAAATCCCTGCTGCGGCAGCTGCATTTCCGATGGAGGCGGAAATGTTGCTAGGCCTGTGTGCTCAAATTTGAGTGCACGTTGAAGAACATTAGGTGGCCTAAATTTCCAAAACCTTCCCCAACAGCATCTCATAATCATATGGTGGTTGGGGATGTTAAACCCCACATATCTATCAATCAACTTCACTTCAGCAAAGTTTCATTTTACTCAAAAAGAAGTTCCTATTCATAAATTTGTTAGAAAGGTATATTTACAGTACTGTATCTACATAAAGACAATTTTTTATTTACTGCATTAATCGATATTTTGTAATATCCGTGTTCATTGTATCGAGATTTGAGAGTCTACCAATATTTGCGTGTCAAGTTATAGCAAAAAACAAGGCCTTCTTAATAAAAAGAGCAGACATTACTGTAGGCAACAGACATATTTAAAATTTTCTTTGTGCAAGGAAGGGCACTCCAAGCCAATATACATGCACATCTTGTATCTGTTATTTCAGGAGGTATAATTCAAATGTGCTAGTATTGCATATCACTAGGCACTAGTGGGTCAAAGATCACTATCTGGGGCAGAGGTTAGTTAGGCTCACGTGTATAGATTGTAATTGAAGGGCTTGGCACTGCAGTGCAACAGAGTAGAGACACAAGAGTTGGAAGTTTGGTTTAACAGAGTAAACATAAATGTGTCAGAGTAATCGCTACTAACGTAGCCCTATGTAAATCTGTCATCAGTTTTCTTGTCCATTCTTTCTGCAAGCGGCTGCGCATAAGCTTCCGTTGAAGATTATTAACATTCCTTGTGGAGTCATTGAGCGAAAAACAGTACGGGACAAAAACGTGGACAGGACAGGCACTCTGTCCTGTATTTCACTTACTAACTTCACAATGATGCAATAACTGGCTTAACAGTACACACTTCCGAAATAACATCCACCAAGGTTTTTTTTTTTTTTTGGCTTCACTCTCTGTTGACTCGTTATCATTTTGGCTTAACGCACTTACTCTGTCACTGGCTCATTTGCATGGCCTGAAGATGTCGAAGCCGAGTTCGCCGAGTGCAACCAGAACGAGCCAAACTGTGTCGTCGTGGGCGACGCGGCCAGCAACTTCTCGTACGAGAACATGAACCGGGCGTTCCACGTTCTTGTCGACAATGACGACTCAGTCCTCATCACGCTTGGCAAAGGGTGTGTAGGTCTCAACAACACTCCCATCGGTATTGTAAAATTCGGCTTCTTTTCTCGTAGAGTAGTCCGTACAATGTTTCAGTTGCTTGTGAAGTTTCTTAGGCTTATTCACCTTTTTCAAGATAATGTGATCGCTTTGGTGCTACTAACATTCACTAACAGAAGGCGCTATGTTGATGACTGTGTAGATAAACATTGAAATGAAACAAACATATGTTGACACAATCAACAAGTGATGTTGTTCAAGCACTGGCAAACGTGCAATGAACATAGTGGAGACTATCCTGGAGACTGCGCTTGTCCTATGTGTTTCAATCTTATAGCCGTGTTTTTTTTTTGCGCTGTTAATTTTAATTATCCTGGATACTGTGTCAGAAAGTAGATACACTCAAACCTCAATATAACAAACACGAATATAACAAAATCTCGTTTATAACGAAGTAAATGAAAATTAGTCTTACAGTGAATAGAGTGTTAGAAATGACCTTTATTACAAATTTTCAAACATAACAAACTTATTTTCTTCCAAGATTTAACTTTGTTATAATGAGCTTTGAGTGTATGTGCTTGTGATCATAGTTGTCGATATTGTTCCGTACAAAAATATTTAGTAACTTCTACTTTTGCTCCATATTTTAGCATAATTTTTATGACTAAATATTTTAATAATAAAGAAGTTTATTAACTACAGCCTGCAAAAGTAGCACCGCTACCTTCTAGCCTTCTTTTCGTATGATTATTCGCTTTTTGGCTCAGGCAGTATCTGGCAGCTGCGACTCTGATTTAACAACATGTATCAGCCACTTTCATAATCAGCGTGTTCTAACAAATTTTGATAAAAGCGCCGCGATGTAAGGCATTTCAAAATCTGATTGGGACAAAATGCCGAAGCCGCTGCTCAAGTGAACAAGCACATGGGATTAAAATTATTTGGGTGCCTCCACTATTGCCCAGTTGTTGCTTTTTAATTTCAAGTGTAATCAGTAAGTGAGTCACTAACAGAAGTTTTCAAGTGTTATATTAAAAGTGCCTGAGTATTAAAGAAATTGTCTGCAAACTATTGCATCTAGAAATTATAATTACTTAGTTTATCATGGCTCTTAGAAATGTAAATGTGCCGTGTACAGTAACATATAATCTGTCTTTCAACACACTATGCATTCACCACCTTTATTAAGGTACCAATAGATTACACGCCTGAACTTCTAGATCACTTCGAAAAGTAAAAAGGTGGCGTACAGTGTACAGTGCTTTGACAGCAATGACAGAGCACATGCTGTCTGTGAACTGCTGTCGAAATGGGCTAGTATAGTTCACATACCTTGTCACTATTACACATCATTTGTCAGCATTAACACAATGTTTATTATTGCAAATGCTGTTTAGGTACAATGAAACCATTAATGACTTAGCCTCATCAGTTATGTCGGTTGCAACAATCAGCACACATTCAGTTAGGATTAAGCCAAGCAGCCAGTTTCAAAGCCATAACACCAACAACGAGTGATGAAGACTGCACTCAAAAGACCCTCGAAGCTCTATACAAGCATATAAATCTTGAGTGTCAAGCTATCATTTAATAAAAAATGCACAAGCTGTAATCTCTGTACACTCTCCCAACTCTCCTTTTTTGCCAATGCCACGACCTCTCTTTCATGCGCTCTTTTTGTCAATAAGTGGCACGCGAGACAAACACGAGTGGCACAACAAACAGAGATGGCCCGTCCTTTGTCGTTTGCTGCGGCATCCACATTGCGAAGAACAACCTACTAGCTTGATATCGCACCTTGCATAGACACTCTTCGCATTCTGGCAGTGTCAATAGGTTACATGAGAGAGAAAGCCGGGCACAGTACAGTGATAACCATAGTTCTTAGGGTGAGCTAGTTGGTTCGTGAACGTTGTGGCGAAGAGTCTACAGGACTGCAGCGCTGCGTCCCGTACATTCTTCATCTAGTTGTCTGCGCTGTTTCGCCACAGTGATAACCATAATTTCAGTCCGAGTTGCCTTATGCATCAAACAGGCTTAGTTCCCACCCTACTTGTTTTATGTTGCTGCTGGAGCACTCTTGTCTGGCATTTTTTTTTTTACCACGCAGTAAGTACTACAAAGAAGACGGCAAAATGACCATGGATGTTGGCCCTTTCACAGCTGCTTTAGAGGCAAGTGCACTTCAAAGGCCAGTCATTCATTGTGTGTTGGTGTATCATAAAAACCACCAATAAGAGGCTGAGCTACTACGTTCCAATGAAACTAAGCTGCCGAATGGCTAGTACCTGCAGTTATGTTTCCTAGTGACATGCGAGGACAGACTTCAATGGCTGCGCAGGTGTTCTGGTACTGGGTGTGAGATAACATACCACTGTGTCACATAGAGTAGTCGATAAGAGATACACTTATACCTGCAGCAATCATTTTAGAAGGCACAATGTTCTGTATACATGGTCAGCCAATTTACCAAAAGCAAGGTATTGGTTTTCAGGAACTTATACAGCTCACATTTGGTATAGCACTCAGAAAACTACACCTTTGTTTCTTCACATTATTACATTTTTTAAAGTCATTAGATAACCTTTGCATGTAAAATAAATTTACTTACATCAGCTTACATGCTAGCGAGGCGTTTCCCTTAAACGAGGTTGACCTTGTGGTCACCTTTGCTATCTTGCTATTATTTATTTATTTATTTTTTGCAACGTCTCTTTTTCTCTTGCTCGATATCCTCCTCAACTATTTCCTGAGCACAGGGTATCAAACCAGTTTAAGAGCTGGCCAGCCTTCCTATCTTTTCGCTTGTTTTTTTTGCTTTCTTTTCTTTAGGAAGCACAATATAGAAATGCAAATAGCTAAAATAAATCTGTAGCCCATCATGGTTGCCTCATAGCTCACACTGCAGTATTTTGATGCAGCGATTACCTATATCACCCAGTTATCGATATGAAACATCTTGTACATTCTTGTCTTGTATTACATATATGAAGACACCGCTAAGAGTTGCAAGCCTAGAAATTGCATGCAACAATTGCTGTAATCGTCACGGCTTCCTGCCTCCCTGCATGCAGATTACAACACACCTAGGAGTGCTCCTAGTGCCTTTTCCGAAACTTCCTCTTATTTCCTCGCAGTATGCAACTGATCGACATGCCATCGTGATTGGCAAGCCTGGGGAAGAATTCTTCAGGCTGGCGCTAGAAGACATGAAACTGCGGCCCGAGGACGTCGTCATGATTGGCGACGACCTCGTCTGCGACGTCGGTGGCGCCCAGAGCGCGGGAATGCGCGGCGTGCTCGTGCGCACCGGCAAGTTCCGGTAGGTTTCGCAGTTTCAAAAATCGAAATGACGCTGTTCAGCGATCACCGAGTTGGTTGCTTACAAGGGCTAGCCTTAGATGTGAAGAACACGGCGTCGAAATTCTGTAATGTGCTGTGTAGGACAGAACAAGCGCAAGATATTACACAGATCTCACAACAGCTTGCATTCTGACCAGTGAGCAAAATTTCTGTTAAACAATGCAAAACAGAAAAATCTTCATGCCCTTTTATGGTAACAGTGTTACTTTTTTCGTGCATATTTTATCCAACACACTTCATATCTCGCATTCTCTAGGACACATTAATAGTGTATAGAAATCAGTGAAACTGAATTTGCATGCAGTTGAATGGCACTATAACTAATGCATTAATCCAGGAGCAATCTCTTGAACAAAAGGGACAATATGAAATTACTACCTTCTCATATTCGAGCTATTGCAAGCTCTTATATGTAAAACAATGAAAAACTTTGTTAACATGCGAGTTAAACAATTTGTCTCTGTGTCTAATCGCATTTTCGATAAAGCAGATTTCCATGGAAGCAGAGAATCTGTGAACAATTAGGGTAAGACCTGCCCTGCGATGTTATTGATTTCCTTACCAAGTGGGACCCACAATCGGGGACAACGTTACTGTAGCAATGAACGAAAAAGTGGCGGAGGGAAAGTGTGTGCAAGCAGTGTACAGTGTGTGTATTTAAAGCTGAAAATTAGATAGCACCTTATTTGTGAAGTCATTCAGTCCTTTTCAGGCACAAATTAATCGTGTTTATTGTAGGCAGCTGGTTTTTACAACTAGAGATGTAAGATGTAATGGTAAAAATAATAAAAAATTGGAATCTGTATTCACACTCTCTAGTCGAAATAAGCAGCAATTGAATTAATGCATTGCTACATAGTAACATCTGTAAATAATTTATTACTCAAAAGTTACTTCCATGGTATAAAATATTTCTCCCATTACCAAAATTCAAAATTTATGCACAAAACGCAAACAAACGCCCTACCTCTGCAGGACAAGATGAAACTGCCTCAGCGGAGTGCGGGAACAGCCCGAGCACTTTTGAAGTTCCTCCATTCACACATGATCCAACACTCCTCGAGTCTGCCAAATTGGCAGCATGTGTAAAGCTGATGCAAAATATAGTTGTGGCAAAAGTGGCAACACTTTTTTTCACAGGTGGTTGTTAAATGATCTACAATATTCACGAGTCCTCTACCAACCACTGAGTCTCAAAGGGTTAAGCACACCCATATAAACACTGCTTTGTAGCTTAACGAATCTTGCCTTAGCTCTCTTGTGCACTCGAAATCTAGTTTTCTGCGGCACTTGGAGTGATCGCTACGACCCGTGCTCGAGTTACCACGTTTGTTTTCATTGCAGGCCCGAGGATGAAAATCACCCCACCATCAAGCCAGACGCTATCGTCAAAAACCTGTTGGAAGCTATCGAGCGAGTTCTCTCGACAGAAAGGCCAGCCAAGGAAGTTCGACCAGAGTGACTCTACGAACATGCATGGAACTTGCGTGGATTTTCTTCGGCACTATTTCTTGGTACCTAACAATTAAATACCAATAGTACCAACTCTCACAACACAGAAGATGCACACTCAAACCTCATTATATCAAAGTAGCAACTTACACGAAAATAAATTTGTTATATCCGAAAATTCGTTATAAAGGTATATTTCTAACACTGTATTAATTGCAAAACTAATCTTCATTTACTTTGTTATAACTTATATTTCATTATATCTGGGTACCCTATATCAATGCTAGAGCGTAAGCGTAGTTAAACCACTGTGTTTTCAAACCAAAAATGCAACAAGTTAACCCACGTTTGTTTATTGAAATGTGACCAGCAAGAAACAGTTGTACATATTAGTTGGACAATTTTATAACAGCCATGCACCGGGGAGCAATTCCCATGTTTTATATGAGGAGTCTCTTATAAACAGGGTACCATGTATGTATTTTCTTATTAACACCTATTTCGATGTAGGCCCTCTGGTGCCCCTTATATCCATTGGTTTTTACATCAGTGTCTCTTATGGAAGTTTAAGCAGTGTGAGCATTTGAGTGTGGAATAGTGACTGCTTTTTTATAAAATCTATGTTGAAAGGCATAAAGTGCCAAAAGGCCTGTAATTGTAATTTGTTTAGAATGTTCTACGTATCAGAGCCAAACTACCAATCAATCTTGCCGAAGTTGCCCCGCCGCGGTGGTCTAGCAGCTAAGGTACTCGGCTGCTGACCCGCAGGGCGCGGGTTCGAATCCCGGCTGCGGCGGCTGCATTTCCGATGGAGGCGGAAATGTTGTAGGCCCGTGTGCTCAGATTTGGGTGCACGTTAAAGAACCCCAGGTGGTCTAAATTTCCGGAGCCCTCCACCACGGCGTCTCTCATAATCATATAGTGGTTTTGGGACGTTAAACCCCACATATCAATCTTGCCGAAGTTGACGATTCCACAGTTTTAAGATTAATGTGAATCAAGATTAATCCAGTCTCACGATTAATATGAGTATATTCACAAACTTATGCCAAAAATATGCACAAAGAAACTTTATGTGACGTATCCTTTACACACACTAAAAGCCTAGTTTTGCTGTTAAACAAGCAAGAAAAAAGAAAAATCATCTGCATTGACACCAAGAGTCTGGTGTGAACCAGACGTTTTTGTGAAATTTCATTTCATTTATCCAACAAGCTTGAAAGCCTGACGGTCTGACACAAAAGGATGGAGGCATTACAGAACAAGTTCACCTTGTTTCCATGTAGCCTTAAGCTACTCTATCTTGGGCACTTTATTACAAAAAACTCGTTAGAATTATCTCGCATTCCTGAAAGCCTACATACTGTATGCAACTCCTCCCACTCTGAATACTGTCCCCATTTCTGTGACAAATGCTTAATAGCATTTAATGAGATCTAACAGACAATCATGGCAAGGAAAGTATAGGGGATGTTATTAGAAGTAATAGTAATGTAAATGTGAAGAAACAAAAGTCTACGAAGAGATAACTTGCAATAAAAAGTGACTGAACCTCTGACCTTCGAATAACGCACCCAATGCTCTACCAAATGAGCTACTATGGCGGCTATCTCCCGGTGTATATGCGCATTAGATGTGAGATAGCCAGTCAACGCTGCCAGTAGCCATGACAGTGAGTGTGGAGCGCTCTTTTTCTGCCTGTTTGGTGTCAGGTAGTAAGTGGTCTTATTACAAGCTATTATCTGACTAATAATCTCTCGTGTTCTACCTGAAGGCACTAAGTCTGCCAAAAAGAGGCCCTCACTATGAATGCCGGAAAGAAGGGTAATGAGCCCTTATATATACCCATCGTTCCTTCAATAATGTTTAAATGATTCCAAGAATGTCATCTTTGGCAGTTTTACCACTTCTATTCTTTACCCTCCAATTCCTATCTCTTTTTTTTATTCTCTAAATAAGGAGTGTGGCAGGCTGCAGTTGCGAAGGAGTCTGGCAGGCTGCATGGTTTGCAATGGGACTGTGTTTGCTCTTGAATTGAAATGTACTCAACACATTGTTCTCCCCCCCCCTATGTAATGCCCTTCGGAGCCTTTAGGGTATCTGAATAAAAAAATGTTAGCCCCACAATAGCTGCAACAGCTAAGACCGTGAGAGCTTGAGGGTAGGAAGTGACTTTGAAACGCAATGTTGCCTAACATCGCTGTTTGAAAGAACACCTTGCCCATGCATATGCCATATGTGGTCATTTCTGAAGGAATTCGACATCAAGTTAGGGAAAAACATACCCATGTGATTTCCACAATGACTGAAATTTGTATGCAGATTCAAAAGTACAGTATACTCTCTGTAAATGGAAATCTGTTCAACAGAACTGCTACTTAAACAGATCAACTACCTCTAGCACGATTGGTTCCCTACTGGTATTTTTCAGCCTTACTTGTCTCTCAGTAAATGGGACTTGTGTAAAAGAGAACATATTTTCATGGTTCCTTCAGGTTCCATTTAATGAGAGACTACTGTAGTTAGTTTTCTTTCCAACTCTGAATGACTGAATGGGATATTTAACAGAAAAAACAAAAAATGCTCGAAACCAGTCTCATGTCTGTGTAACTTATTACCAATAGAGCACTATTAATTGCAAGAGAAGCCACAAAACTTCACTTCGTGTGAACCCGTGGGCCAATTGATCGGCAGGCCGCGTGTTTGAGACACCTGCTATAAATGTTCGAAAGGCCAGAATAGGAGCTAGTTCATAGTACGTAGTTTACATTTGCGATGTGCTGTTTGAACACCAAGAAAGATGCAAAGACCACAAGTAGAACACAGCACGCGTTGGGTTCTGCCTCGTGTTGTGTTCTACCTGTGGTTATCGTGTGTCTTCCTTCATGTTCAATTAAGAAGTCGCAAGTGTCATCAAAAAGTTCTATTTTCTAGAAGAATGAAGCATGTTACCTACGAGGCAAACTATATTTCCCGAATTTCAGACCCACAGATACTTCCTGCAGAATGAGCGAATTCACAGAAAGTTTCCCCTCCACTGACTAAACATTCAGTGAGCCTTTGCTCTACTGAATAAATTGAGTAAGCAAAGCTTCGGGACTGGTTGCTTCACATACTTCTAATATTTTTTTTTATTTCTAACACACTGCTTTATGCTCCAATGTTTCTTTCTTCTATACCATGATTAGAACCTTTATCCAGGTGCTTCACACAACACTTCGGTTGCTATAGGCAACAACAATCGTTTCATTGGTATCCAGGCAACTATGAAATGTGGCAACGCGAAGTGCCAAGCGAGTTCGATCAGAAACTGTTGATCGCTCACGATCCATGTTCGGGAGAGCATCAATTAGTGCATAACACCCCACAGGTCTGCGCGGAATGCGCAGCACAGTCACAGTGAAAGCTGGAAGAGCACTTTTTCTAGAGGCTTTTACAGCGAAAGCTGTTATGAGATCACAACTCGGGTCTCATGCAGCGCCGCAGTTATCCGGGTCCGTAACCACGTCGCGCGAAATTAGCAAAAAAAAAAAGCTGCTACTACCAATGACACAGTGGGGCTCAAACCCGGGTGCACCAAGTGCCAGCTCAGTATTCTACCACTGAGTCATGCCGGTACTTGGTACTTGTTGGCAAACTTGCCTCAGGCAGGCCTAATATCGGGTAAAGAATCGCATTATTACGACTTACAGAGCAAGTGTAAGGAGTGGGTCGTCCAATGCTCCAACCCATTACAAAAGCTTGTGTTAGTTCAGCTATCAACTGTGGTGCATACCCACTTGAGGCATGCATAATTGCTCATCGTCGCCAGCCACTGCATGAACAATTGGCACAAAATTCCTTGCAATAGTTTAACGGGTACCACGCTTCTCAGAAGAATGACGAAAAATAGCATAGCAAATGCCGCCCTAGTGGGCATCAAGCAAGTGTGCTTGCAACAGTTACCCAATGAGAGTTCAGAAAAGGTTCTGAAAGGCTGCTCTTCTAGCTTTCGCTGTGACGGTGCTGCACCTTCCGCGAAGGCCTGGCATTTTATTAAACACTTGTTTATTTGTCACCTAAAGGATTTTGGTTTAGGGGCAACTAATACAAGCACAGCTGCATGGTACCCATTATGGTATAAATCATACTTTTTGTGTAGTGGCGAAGCTTCCACTGTGCCATTATTAGTCATTATTTGGAAAAGCATAATGTCCGCTACACACTCGTAAGGCATTATGTGCACTTCATTGATGATGTGGCTGATGATGAAGAATCATGACTGAGGCTTTTTTTAATGGGTTGGAGCATTCAACGACCCACTTGTTACATGATTCACATCGCGACGCCTGGTTGGTACTTCACTGTTCTAAAAGGATTTGTTACACAGGTTGATGCAATTCCTTACCTGGCATGAAGCCTGCGTAGGGTCAGTTTGCAACGTGATTTCGAGCACCACTACAGCTCAGTGGTACAGTACTGGGCTGCCACCAGTGAGCCCGAGTTGGATTCCTATTGTGCCCTCAGTATTTTTTTTTTCTTATTGCACACGATATTGGCTATGAATTGGTAATGGTGGACAGCTACGAGGTCAAGATCTCATCATAGGTGTGTTCAGAAGGGGGGGGGGGGATGGTGTAGCCATCACCCATAGTCACCTAAAAGTGGGGGTAGGCACAAAGTCAGCCCTATACATTGATATAATAGGGAGCTGGTGCTGCGAGGAACCTTTGCTTCACCCCTACCACGGGGTACCTTGTGAGCGCCTATGTATCTCGTAACAACTTTCGCTGTAAAATTGCGCATACGGGTGGGGCACCTTTAAGGGCCAGATTTTTGCAAGCTCGCTGGTGCTAGGTCTAACCAAAGCTGCCACCAATGAAATCTGTGAGCTGTAAAAGCTCCACTTGAAAACAAAAGTGCTCATTTGCAACTTGAGTTCTCACCACTGCAGCATAATGTTTGAAACAAATCGCCCATCAATGCCACTGGGCCAAGAGGCTCCTACGTGACAAATTTGTTTCCGGAACGTATAACAAGACAAATAAACACGTGATTTATATACGTGAACTTTTATTTACACTCCCTCGTACCCGAGAGCTTCACGAAATTGACAATAGACCTACTTGACATTTGCAGATATCACGCTTTTAATGCGACGTGCGAGATACAATAGTCATTCGGAGCAAAGTTTGCAATGATGACTCTGACAGCCCTGCTTTCTTCACACACTTCAGACAGCACTGCCACTTTAAACTATCATTAAGTGACCCAACAGACATGATGAAGATACAACAAATGACGTAATACAAACATGAATTGTATAACTGCCAAAACGGTGGCATCAGGGTTTGTTCTTTCCCCTTACTCGCAATGTATTTACATACATAAACATGAGTGAAAACACAGTAGTTCTTTCCTGCTAAAAAGTTTTAAAAAAGGATAATAAAAATTAAACCGCTAGTAATCAAGCTTTTTCTATTCACAGAGTTGTGCCTTACACAGCGAGAAAGTGGCACCAGCATCTTGAATAAAAATTCCCCCTTCTCACAAATGCACAAGTCAATCATTTTCTTGAACGAACATCAACAAGAAGGTGCCAACAGTCTCATCAAAAGCCAGGCAGACGTAGGTAGAATGAAAAAGTTAATAAGCCACAAACATTCTTTATCACAGGTAGATTCTTCGCAGGTCGCTGGCGCTGGTGATTGAATTGCACTGTGGGCAGAGCTTCTTTGCACCCTGCAATTGGAGGTCAAGCATTCGTAAGAGTCAATAAATAAAAAAATTAAGTAGAAATACAGATTCATGAAGGTACAATTGCAGCATGACTGTTAATGGTAGTAACACTTTTGCAATGACTCTTATAACTAGATGCTATGCAGAAAAAATGCTTCTTATTATGCATGATGACCCCGATGAAAGTCACGATCTGATGGTTCCTTTTAACTAAATGCACTATGAAGAACAGTTGTTAGAACACATAGGCGATCCCGCATGACAGCCAGCACTGCAAGCGGTGGAGTAATGTTCCTCATTCACATTTACAATCATAGATAGTAAGCTGCATATGAAAGAAAGATACAAGTGCAAATCGTGTGGCTGAATGCTAACATTAGGTTTCGTATCCTGGTGGCGCAAAAGATGAAGCGATTACTGCACACTAAACTTTGCTGACTGAAGTAAATAGAGGAGCAGGTTAGTTGAGCGGAGAATTTCTAGGACTAGGTGCCAATAGCACACTTTCTCTTTACACCCCTCCATAACGTTACCTGATGAGAAATATGACATCAAGCCAAAGCTGATGGCAGAAAAAATAAAGTGTAACATTTTGAGATAAAATTTAGTATTGCATTATGAAAATCTTGTTGAAAAACTACTGTGTTGTAAAAAGAGGCAGCTATTTCTACACCGAAAAATCTGTGGACCGGTTTGACGGCTTACCAAGGTCTTGAGCCAGCATTCTTGGCAGTGAACGTGCCAACAGACGATGGACACCACAGGGTTTTCATAAGGATCCTGGGAACGTGCAAATGGTTTCAGTAGGCATTAGCACATCCAGTAGTCTTCTAGCATGATTCACGAATCATCAACCCCCCCCCCCCCCCCCGAAAAAAAAATAACATGTTTAGTGGGCTAACAGGATAACTATAACGCCTCCCTGATAACTATACTTCCTAATGTTAATTTCGGTATCGCAACTTTTACAGGAAAGCTTTCACAACAGTACTTGATGTGCAGAAAAGTACCACCATGGAATCGAACAAACTCGTGCAAGTTTCAGTTATTCAGAGCACTCAGATGAGCCTGTTAATGATCATAGATTTTTATGTACCCAACACAATGGGTTTGCAAAAAAAATGATTAAAAGAGTTCTGAAATCAGATTTGAAGCAAATGTTAACAAAGAGTAAACGGTAACAGGAAATAACTCGACCACTGATATTTCAGATAACAGAACGTGCTGCCGGACCAGTTGATGTTGGTTCAGCTGGAACAGACTTATACGGCCTTCAGTACAACATAGACAGCAAAAGCTCCAAAAAAAAAAAAAAAAAAAGACAGAGACAATTAGTACTGCTCATATGAGCTTCTTTGTCGGCAGCATTTTATTTAGCGTTGTACAAGTGAGGCAATTAGCGATACACTCTTCTTTCAATAACGATGGTGTTTTGAAACACACTCAAACATCATTCTAACAGTCACATCTGCCATTAATATATTTTGATATATCCGAAAATCCGTTATAAGCGATTATTTGTAATACTGTATCTATGACAAGCTACTGTTCACTTACTTTCTTATAACCGCTAATTTGTTCTACTCTAATTTGTTATATCGAGGTTAGAGTTGCATCCATCATGCAAGCAATCTGGGACATATTTTTGCGAGAAAAAAAATGGAGGACGTGTAGAGACGGAAAGGTGTTTGAAGCAACAATAATTTGATCAGACTTCGCTGGTGACACTCACCATGCAAATGAGGCACTTGGACACAGCTTGGTTTTCACTCTCCAGCTCTCGCAGTCGTTCCCGTAGCGACTGCACCACTTGAGACATCGCCCCCTCGGGGAGGTCCAGTTCGGCACTGCATTACAGATGGGAAACCAGCTTACTACAGCGAGTTTAGCATGCATGCGAAAAATGCTGTGAGTTACTGCACTAAAACCTCGTTATAAAACAGTTGCACCTTACACAAAGTTAGCTTGTTATACCCGAAAATTCGTTACAAGGTATACTCCTAACTATATGTCTATTGCAAGAGTATGCTTAATTTACTATATAGCCAATACTTATAACCAATATTTTGTTATATCCGGGTTAGCTTATTGAGGTTTCAGTGTACTTACAGAAACGATTACTATGGGACACGATACCTTCTCAAGCTGTCTTTTTTTCTCATGAGAAAATGCTGGTGTGGTCGATCAATCTCTCACAAACTGTCAAGGGTTTTAATACATGCAATGCTAGAGAGATACCATCAAGACCCAGTCAAGCACCCCCTCTGCCGTGAAGGATAATTGCTCAAGATTTGCGGGAAGGGGGGGCGGGGGCTTGTTCGGTCATGGATCGAAATTGAGATGGCGAGGACGAACCACTAAGGGCAAAATGCACACCTGTGCTTCTAAAGAAATGCGTAATTCAATACGCATGCACTGACTGTATTCATTTGCCCTCGTAGAGCGAATTAAAACCGTGAACAAAACAGTAAAGATGGAACAAAACAGTAAAAATGAGAGATGGGGGCACTTGCTCAGAATTTATGATAATATTGTGTGAAAATATACTTTACAGCTTTCTGTGACGATATAGCAACACAACCAGTCCTTCCTAATGCTTGCAGCTACTGTACATGAAGGAAGTTGAGTTGTGTGACAGTTTTCAATACTCAACATATGCTTCTATAACATATGAACAGATCAAATTCAGCAGTCAGTGTATTGTAGCTTTTCCCATGCTGCTCATTTCTGCTCAACATTTTTTTTTACAATTTGTACCTATAATTATTATTTGACTGAGTGCATTATCAATGCTAGTATCATGGGTATGGAAAGGCCCCTCTGGCACGAGCACCGAAATGACTCCAAACGGATGCAGTCGACTGAATTTGAGCTTCCCTGTTGACTTGCATTCTTTTGCACGGTCTGCCATGTGAACCCAGTGAGTGTTAACTCATAAATACTCACCATAACACTATGTTTATTCGCTCGTTGATCGTTCTGATTAACTTTACCTCACAATTTCCAAAATTATGCAGTGCTCCAAAAGTGCATGACAATAAGCGACGAAGACAAACAACTTTCTAAACTATTAGCCAGGGTAAAGACACCACAGCTGCAAGTTAGTTAATCAGCAATTAAATGTCAGAGAACCATAGCTCATCAACAATAAATTAACACCTTATTATATTGCATTTTTATTACTGAATAATGGCCCACTCACCCATGTGATGCAGGCTTGTCTTCTGTTAGTCAGCCATGAAAAATAAAGGATAAAAGCAAGATTAATACAAGGCAATAAGTAGTGAAGCCATGACAGAAGCAGTTGGTTTCACGGAACAATTAGCTTTCATGAAAATAACTGACCACAGTACAGTCTACAATCAAAAAATGCCAATCAAAGGACCCCTGACAGCAAAAGTTTTGCTTGAGAGCCTTTAACAATAACTTGTAGCTTTGTGTATGGTAGTGTCGAAATTGAATCGTAAATACTCTAATGCTTCATATAATAAATGCTGCTGTCGCTAATTAAGAACGATTTTGCATCATTTCGAAATGCGTGCCTACATACCATAAGAAACTAGCGCCCCACAGCGGGGAAGCGCCTGAGATTGCGTGTGCTCAAACTTCGGGGATGCTGAACGCCCCGTTTCCAAATAAGGGGAACCCGAGGGAGGTGAGGAATAAAACAATGTGAATGTATTGAGAGTGCCCCCTGTAGGAAAAAAAAAAAAGAAGAAGAAAGCATTCCTGATGAGCCAATGTCATTTTGGAGGGGAGCAGGTTAACAACAGAGCTAGAAAGGTGACGAACAATAGTCCACCCTCAGAGCCAGTCAGAGTATTGTGCGAGCCACGCAAATATTCTCCCACGCCGATAATCCTTGCTTGACTTCTGCAACGCCACAAGGGAACCTCTGTCTACGTCGAACAGAAGAAAACGTCAACTGCACCTGAATACCCCGATGAGCACTCACCGCTACCTTGAAAACCAAATTAAAATATCTTATAGGCAGCACTCATCACTTATAATTGGTCAGAAGTGCACCTACATGCGAGACTCTTCAACAACACAAGCATATCGAGCTTTCAAATTCGGTGTCAAGGGTCTTTCAGGAAAGCTGGAAAGGTGGTCACACTTCTGTGTTACGTTCATCCCAAGCGCCAGGTCTTAATAAATATATTGCATGTGCTTCAAAGCTCCGTAATCTAGCTGTACTACTTACTTCGAAGTTGGTCACATTAAACATATAAGGTAGATTTTGAATTTACAAGACAGATGACCCAAGAAGCCTCATCAAATGTCACTGATGTTTCTACTACCAGTTGTCAACATGGCAAGCTTTTTTTAGCAATACTAACATTTCAACGCCTCAGAAGGAATGGAGAAATGTTATTGTGCGAGAAGTTTCAAGTCTTGAGGTGCCTGCAATAAACTAAACAAAAACGGTATCATGTTGCACAGTAAACACTAATTACCCAAATTAATAACACTAATTATCCAAATTCAGCTTTATTGTAAATTATGGTAGCTGATTGATCATGACTATACTCGGAGACAATTTTCCTATCTTGACAGTGAAATGAAGGCTACTGAAGCGCGGCTTTTGCACATTTGTTTCTGTTCACAAGTAGTACGGCAGCTTGCAGCTGATATCGGTTTCGCTCGCTCGCGCCGTTAATGTGTTCACAAAAACAGACTACACCGAAAAGTGTGAATTGGAAAAGCGATTCTGCCAATTTATGAGTATTCATATTTTTCTTAGAGAAGTAAACAGCGTGTTTGCGGCCACACACTGCACTACTACATCAGGGACGCCATTGAAAAATGGGCGGCATGCTCAAGAGGTGTTGCTGTCTAAGAAATAGATAGAAAAGAAAGCATTCTTGAAAAGTGAATTCTACTCACGACATTTCCGTAACTGTTTGACTTTCATAATAAACAAAGCAGCATTCATTTCGACAAGACCGATGAAAAAATTATCAGTTAAATTAGGTTATTCATTTTGGCGCGGTAGCAGGCATGCGCTTTGGCGCTGTAGCTTCCACAGTTCTGTCAAGGAAAGTGGTCACTAAACATGGCAAGCTCTGACCACGCATGGAATCTGGTGTAGCTGCCTCGCACTACCAACTTTGTCTCAGAAGTGTATGTGAATGCTAAAATGGGCCCGCAATGCTTTCATTTTCTGAAGTCACAACTAAATAAGATACCAAGGAAGATACCAAGGAAGCGGCCCCTCGTTCACGCTTACGATGAAATATAATTCAACAAGATTTACAGTGGGGACTTTCACTCTACTACGATTTAGGTCCGGCACATCTTCGGGCCAAGTGACAGATCTGCCGAAAATCTCGTACACTACGACATTCAACGCACATCAGCACGACATCCGGCGTCAAAAGTGAGTGACCCCATTTTAAGGCATCTATGCACGATCGCGGAAAAAAATAAGAATAAGAAATGAAGTAGGAATTATTAAAACGAAGTGAAATAGCGCCAAACATCGTCGAGGCCCCTTGAAAGCTCGCTTTACAGCATGCATCCTAGCTATGCGGCAAAGCGACATTAATGGTCTTTCGGGCACAAATGAACCCGCACTAAAATTAGGAAAAAGGAATGTAAGTGGCTAACACACCAATGTTATCGAAATTCCGCTCAACGCGTGTATTTGATTAAAGTTGCCATACTACACATCGCTTTTAAATATATACCTATAATTTCGTGCGCAGTTTTGGCAAGTGCAGCAAAGAATTGGGGAATCGGTAAGATTATAGGCAGTGAATCGAACAAATGCTTGCTACAGTACTTAAATTTTCGCTTCCACTCCAAAATTCGAAAATATTAATTCAAATTGGTTCAAAGGTTCTGAAATTGTGCTTTACGCGCCAGAACCCTACGGAGGGGTAGTCGGCCTTCCTCCTCCAAAGTAAGCGAACCTTTTCTCAGCGATCCTATTTAATAATAAAATATCCGAGAAAAGCAGTCTTCCGGTTAAACGTAGTTAATACGTCGTTAGCCACGTGCTTACCCCGGACGTGCGCTACTTCTTTTGGGATGACGCAATCTTCTTCCCGCCTCGGCGAGGCATTCGACCGGTCGACGGGGCCAGCAGAGCTGAAGGTAGATAAGAACATGTATGTTTATTCACACACATACACACACACATTGCATATATATACCCCCCCCCCCCCCACACACACACGGTGTCCCAATTATCGTTTTATCACGCACCGCGATTTAAAAAAAAGCAAGAACAGAGTTACGCGAAGCAAACCTAGCGCATATTGTTCCCAGTATACAGTAGTAGCAGCTACTATTTTCGTAATGTCCATTAATTAATTAGTCGTCATTATAATCGAAACTCAAAAAAGTACTCACCTAATTATCAAAATGTCAATGAGGCAGATGTGCGCATGTTGAAACGACATATGGTTGTGCTACTTTCAGCAATGTACAAATTGCACGCTTATTTTTTTTTCTTGTTAATAAAGAAAGCCCGCGAAATATGAAAAATAACACGTGACTATACCACTAGGCGCATCAGGATGCGGCGCCTCAAACAAGCTCGCTTTGAGATCGCCAGTATCACTGAAATAAATGAAGAAAGAAAGAATACGCATCGCACTTGTTCCGTACCTACCTCCCTCCCGCGGCATCCACCGGGACCCCAGTGAGCATGCGCGTCCCTCTCTCTCTCTCTCTCTGCTCTCCCTACGCTCCCCCTCTCTCTTCCGAGTCGGCGGCGAAGGAAACGAAACGCTTGCTCAGTACACGCGATAACTTCGTAGCAGGTGATCGTGGGTGTTAAGGCGTTCTAAGTTTCCGTAAGCCAGAACGCGCCTGCCTTGGTTAGCAAGGTATCACGTTCGATGTCTCAGGCGTGTGCGTTGAGGGACTGGCTGTTCAGCAGTCACGGTCACCTGCAGCGTTAGTCACCGACAGCGCTAGTGAGGTAAAGGTTCTCAATGGTGGTGCACCTGCTTAAGGCGACGCAGACGACTTTCTGGGTGTGCCGTTCGCCATCGCCATGCTGCTTCACATGGTTCCCTTTAGCGGGAGATGGTGTGATATTTTTCCTACGCACTTCATATATTCTTTTCAACTTTTACGTCCGGATACTGTGTTAGCTCGTCATTCTTGAATGTGTATATATATATATATATATATATATATATATATATATATATCTATATATATATATATATGCACCACAGAAAAGTTAAGAAAGTCCGGAGCGTATTATTATTATTATTATTATTATTATTATTATTATTATTATTATTATTATTCGTGCTACAGTGAGCCCCGCCGCAGTTGTCTAGTGGCTAAGGTACTCCGGCTGCTGACCCGCAGGTCCGCCGGATCAAATCCTGGCTGCGACGTCTGCATTTTCAATGGAGCCGCAAATGCTCTAGGTCCGTGTGCTCAGATTAGGGTGCAAGTTAAAGAACCCCAGGCGGTCGAAATTTTCGGAGCCCTTGACTACGGCGTCTTCGTAATTCATATAGTGGTTTCGGGACGATAAATCCCGCATATCAATCAATCAGTGCTACTGCGAGGTGGATGCCACCACTTTTGCATTTCCTTTCGCTGTTATGAAGGCGCTTAGAGCTTATAACAGCCAGTACTAGCGTACAAGGTACTTCAGCGAGTGCAGGACAGCGGCAGTTTGGCATACCACACCCTCGAAAATGCCACTCTCCGCGCGCGCCCGTTCGCACAAATGCACAGTGAAATCAGAGATGAAAAAAAAAAGAAAAAAAAATGCCGACCGCATCGTCACACAGGGGAAACTCGAGTAAGTGCATCGCAGAGCGGTGGGGGCGTGAATGTTGCATATTTGGGCATGGTTTGGAAATGCTTAATCGTTATTTTGTCTTTTAATCTTATTTGTTGACTGAACGAGAAGAGTTGCCTTAAACATCAAGCGAAAGCCAAGTAAATACGCCCTTGACTGAATTCCTAACGCGCGATCCAGTACCTACTTAAATATACGGAGCGGCCAGTGAACGCTTCTACAGCGCGAGCAGGTCTTTTGTTTTTGTTTGTTGTTTTTTTTTACTAGCATGCGCTGTCTGCGTCGGGCTGGCGAGGCGAGAGAGAGAGGGGGGGAGGGCGAAGACAGTTTGCGGCTGTCTTCCTGGGCCGGCACAAGACGCGATCATGCACAGTGGGGGTGCGGACGGCGCCACCACCGACGCCGAAAAAAGAGCGATATCGCGCGACTAAGAAATCCTCCACAATAAAAAAAAAAAAAAACACGGACGCTTGACGCTTTAAAAAAAAAAAACACGCACGCTTGACGACAGCGGCCGCCCAGAACGCGTCAGAGGTAAAATGGAAAGGCGGTATGAAGATACAAAAAAAAAAACTATTGCCCCCCTCCCCCACCTAAAAAAAATCTTTATATTAAAGCCCATACTTCGATGCCGGAACAGACCGGAACCGGAAGTATCGATCAGCGTCCCACGACCGGCCACTCTACCTTCAAGGTGAGCGGCCGAAGTGGACAGCGAATACGCCGTTGACTGTTCCTTGCCTTCACGCCCATTCACTCTCTCATCGAAAAACAAACACAGCGGCACTCCACAGCGACGCAGAACACTCTGCCAGCACTGCGCTTGACCCAGAATGAAATGTAAAATCTGCCCTAGCGGCTATGGTGTTGCAATGTTTAAAGGGTCGCTCGTGCAAAACGATAGATTTTTACAGAAAGAAGTACCATTCAAAAACTCCAACGTATTTATTTCCACTATCGTACGATTAAGAAGACGAATTTCAGATCAATGTGGCTCTTTGAAATTCCGCGTCAGAATCTCTACACACGATCGTCAGCGCAAGTTCGCGGATTTTAAGGTGTTTTTTTTTTTTTAATACTTCGGCCACACTGGCTGGACGAAACTTCGTGAAACTCGGTATGTTAACCTTCCGGTGCCAAGGGGGACCTCGTACTTAATTTTTACCGATAAAATACACAAACCCCTAGCAGACACCTCCGCAATCTACGACATCACGGCCTAATCTTCAAGACGATAGTTATAGCGCGAGATCAAAACGACGACACAGAGACAAGAAGGACACGAAAGACACGTGTCGTCGTTTTGATCTCGCGCTATAAGTATCGTCATGCCATACCAACTAGCCCAAGCTGCCACACTTCTAATCTTCAAGGTCGCGTCGCCGTTTGGGCTCGTCGCCGACGAAATGCTCTCAGCGCGTTTTCTTGTTCAGAGAGAGTGTTTTCGCGGCAAGGGCTATGCTTTTGTAACGTAACCAGAAATTTCCACCACATCGGAGGGGGGAGGGGGGGGGGGAGTAAGTCATGCTTTATGCAAGTTCGTGTGTGCGTTCCTAAATTAGGGTGTATGCAAAATAGAAAATTTCCTGGTCACGCCAGTGGCCTTTTCGTTGAAAGGGCAGATAATTTACTAGTACACACAACAAAATCGATGTTCTCGTTAGTGACTTGGTTGCCTACGGTGACACACTTACCATATTTCCGTTCACAATCACGGCGTTCATTTCGAATGGGACCCTTTCGATTGAATTGTCGAGGATCGATTCGTTCATCAAGAGCGCAACCAGTCCACGACATTGTCATCGTTCACGGCGAAAGCTCTCGGCGAGTGTCGAGTGTGCTCGCTGCGCAGAGGACAGACACCCGTTACCGTGCTGCCATCCTTCTCTCTTTCTTCCAATCGGCCATTTTCTCTACAATCTCGCCCTTTCGCTTTTTGTGTGTCCTTTTTAACTTACATCATTTTCAGGCGCGAATCATGACGCACTGTCTTTGAATGCGTCAGAGAATAATCCCAAAGGCACTAACTGAGTCGTACGCTATCGGTAATTATTTGTAATTAGTACGAAAATCTACGTTTAATAATTCTGCAGTCAGTCATGTTCCATTTTGACATTAGAAGAATGAAGTCCTCACCTCAGGTTTTCGAATTAATCTTTACTAAAGTAATGGGTACCTAATGCGCGTACAATCACCTTTAGGGGCGAAGCTCCTAAAGCCGAGGGTCTGTCCATGCATGTCTCATATGATCGGTTCGTAACCACCTAGTTGTACGACTCACTCAGCAGGTGGCGCTAGTGTGAGTGACAGACAGATGGACGAACAGAGGCACGGATGGACGGATGGAAGCATGGACGAACGCCTTGCCCCACTCATCATCATTCACCCCGTCGGTATGCTGTGATTTTTTAGTTGTATTCAATCCCGCTCCAACTGGTGTATTTGACAAGTACTGCTCCAAGTGCTGTATTTTTCATCGCTCGTTAATTTGTTGGCTTAACGAGCTAGCCTTCACATAAAAAACACAGAGAGTACAACACAAGAAAGAAGGCCCTGTTCCCTGTATAGCACCTGCATATATCGACTTATCTAGAGAAAGAAAATAAAAATAATAAAGCTTGGCGGCATGTCAAGATTCCTATAATACTCGGAAGGTGAAAGCCTGCATTACTAAATGTGTCTGAATGACATAATTTAAGAAGCCCTAACTGTTGGGGATGTTGTCTTCTGGAACCACTTTAGCCACTGTATCGCTACAGTTTTTCTTATTTTTTGTACTTTTTTTGCTACTGTTCATTATCGTATTTGCTAATTTCTGACCAGTTTTCTGCCACTGCTAATTAGCTTATGCATAGGTGGACAGGTCTTAGTCCGGCAGAGATTAATCTGTCCGTAGTCAATTCGACCCCTGTAAGTGGGTGTATAATCTCTATTACGGTTACAAAAAAAAAAAACCATCGCGTAAGATGGGCCTCATATAAGCTGTCGTCTACGGCTGTCTTCTCCGGATGCCATGGTTTTGTCACCACTGCCCCCCCCCCCCCCCGTCACAAGTATGAAAGGCGAGAGGAGAGGCAAACGGGGACGCGACCCAGAGTACACAACGAGTTTCACTGGCAGTCCGCGCGACAGATTTGCCAAACATTTGCCCAATCTGCGAGAAGGGGGCCGCTGCCGGAAGCAGGCGCGCACTTCGGTCGGTTGCCCGCGGCCACTTCCTTCCGGATGTAGCGCTCGACGCATCGAGAGTTACACGCAACACTGCCCCCACTTAACGAAAGAGGGAGAAAGAGAGCGAGAGGACGCGCGACGCTTTCAAGTGTGTATTTGCAGCGTATACAGGGAAGACGCCGAGGGGGAGAGAGAATCCCCTATAGCCAATATTCAAGCAGCGACGGACTCTGTAGCGGTCCAAATTGCAATGCCAGTATTTATTTATTTTTATTAAGCGAAAAAAAAAGGAGAGAATAAGAATGATAAAGTTTGGCGACATGTTACATTCTTCGAAGGTGACAGACTGTAGCGTAATTGCTAAGTTTATTATGATATGCAGATGTAATTAGATTCAGGTGCACGTCAAAGAACCCATGGTGGTCGAATTGTCCGGAGCCCTGCACGACGGCGTCTCTCGTAATCACATCATGATTTTGGGACGTTAAACTCGTGATATTAATATTATTATTATTATTATATTATGCTGTACAGTCAGAAACCGGAATTCATTGCAAGACATAATGGGCGGTAATGTGGAAGACACAAATTTACACTTCCTTAATAATCTCAGTCAACTCCACTGAACCCTACCCCCTTCCCCAACTTTTTGCGGCTTTCTGATCCTCACTGCGATTGGCCCAACTTTGACCCGGCAACCACGTGTTGTGATGACATAATCTGACGTCAGTGCGATGACGTCACGATGACGCAAGAGATCGTCGGTATACGTCGCGATGATGTCACACCAAGCGTCCATACACCACTCGGTCAGAGGATGTGGTGCGGACCTTGTGCCAGTTCATTCGCCTGCCGTGCTTTCCTCGAAGTCACCCCACTACGAGACACTGAAGGCTTTCGCCTTGAAAAGGAAAAGTAAGAAGTGGCGGTACTCACGAGACTACAGCCTGCCGTAGCCTTCTCTCAGCGCTCTTCGCTGGGCTCGCTGCTCGCCAGGGGAATGAGGTCTGCCTCCGAAAACCTTGGCCAAAGTCAAGGGGTCGATCGAGATAAAAGCACAACGATAAAAAGGAAGGCCTCGAAGCGGTAACGAACGTGCGATAACGAGAGAACAACCCATTTTTCAACGAGGTAAAACGAGACGCCTCTTTCAGAGACACTGCGCAAGGAAATTATAGGTTGCTGCGACAGACTCATCTGCGAGCATGACCTATAAGCTCTAAACCCTTCTCTAGTCGCCAATAATTAACACATATATCGGGAGCTGCCAACCAAAACCTTTTACAACGCGTTGCTCGCCTTCTTCTCAACCCTTCCCTAGGAAGAAAAAATTGCACTCTCAATGACAAGACTTATTCTGCATTATTTTGTTTCACCTTGTGTCGGCTTGGTATTATCACTGTACTGTGTAAACGTCCTTCGTTCCTGACGCCTTTTCTTCTGTTGGTATTCCCTTCTCCTCAACAGAAAGAGGTTTGTTTACCTCTAATTCATCAGATTTTACGTAGCCATCTGATTTTCATACAACAGCCTCGACGCTAGAGAGCCGAACAAAGACCACAGACCATGATGCCAAAGCAAGCATAGTTGTCATCGTTTGTAGTTTTGAACTGAAGTGTAGTAATAATTGCATAAATTGAAATGAATGAAAGTGGACGAAGAAAACTTCGGCGCCGACTAGCACATAAAGCAACCCTCTTTCAGTGTCAGACAGTCACTGTCAGGGATTTCCTATAACTTCCTCAGGGTCACCGTTCATTGGTTTGATTAGGTTGTCTCTAGCCAAAAGCAACGAGCCCTCGATAAAGCCCCCAATATCGTTCAAGGGGGAGAAAGCTTCCTCACGGCTGAAAAGCCACTCTGTTGTAGGCCATGCTGCTACTTCTAACACCAAGATTGACCCTTCCGTTCACGACAAGGATACTGCGCTCTGCCATAGGCGTCTCCGTCCACATCCAGGTCGACGTCTTCGTCGTCGTTCGGCGCGCGGCCAGCGGCGGTCGCGGCGCCACTGCTGCCGACGCCGCTGCTGGTGCTCGCCGTGTTCCAGCCGGCGGCCCGGAAGCCTCCCTGCAGGAGCGAAGTCGCCCTGACGCGACTCTGGCCGGCCCACTCGTACTCGTCGAACGACTCGCCCACGCTGTCAACGTCGACGTCCTCGTCCGTCAGGTCGTCGTCCTCCGGTTGTTGCTAGCCGGCGAGCACAAGCGCACAATCGGCAACACACACTCGCGTGGAGGCAGGCGTACAACGAGAGATCTAAATGACACCGAAAGCCGTTTCCTGTCAAAGCCATCGCAGAGGTCTTGTCTAGCGGTTATGGCGGTCGACTGCTCGCCCGAAGGTCGCCGGGTCGAACCCCGGCCGCGGCGTGTGAATTTCGATGCAAGTGAAAATGCTCGAGGCCCGTATACCCTTAGATTTAGGGTGCACGTTAAAGGAACCCCTCAAATGGCCTAAATTTCCGGAGCCTTACTTTACGCGTCATTCATAATCATATCGTGGTTACGAGACGTGAAACCCTAACAATTATTACTATTTTGCTGTCAATCGGTGAATACAAAGAGGCAAGTACAAGGTTCTCTCTCACACTACAGCATCACCCCTCCCCTCCCTCGTAGTGATCAGTTTCAAGAGAGAGCAAGCTTCGCAGCGGACTCAAAAATTAAATTAAAACGACGACGTGTTTAACACGACTCTACCTGTATATGGTACCCAGGTTTCCGGGGATAAGGGTCGGATGCAAAAGATTATCTAAAGGTCGTAAGCCTGCGCTGTCTGGCAGGCTCAAATGCGCAGAGATGTGAGGCAGGCCTGGCACCCCTTTTAGATGACTACGGGGAAGGTGGGGGGGGGGGGGGCAGCCGTTCCCCTACCCACTTCCCCCACAACTTCCTCTATACGCACGACTGCAGCCATACCTGTTTCTAGTATGTATTGATAAGCCCCGCCGCGGTGGTCTAGTGGCTAAGGTACTCGGCTGCTGACCAGCAGGGCGCGGGTTCGAATCCCGGCTGCGGCGGCTGCATTTCCGATGGAGGCGGAAATGTTGTAGGCCCGTGTGCTCAGATTTGGGTGCACGTTAAAGAACCCCAGGTGGTCGAAATTTCCGGAGTCCTCCACTACGGCGTCTCTCATAATCATATGGTGGTTTTGGGACGTTAAACCCCACCTATCAATCAGTATCTATAGATAAATTCGTACGTTTCGGCCACCGGAAAATGTTTTTGGAGCGCGCACGTTTGCGGGTATCAGGTACAGGAAACGCGAGTTTTGGGGTGCGCTACCCCAACTTCGGGAACACAAGTTTCTTGGGTGCTGATTGTGGTTATCTTGGGTGCGGATAACCAAGTTACGGTTGCGCGTAAGCCCGTTCTCAAGTGCGTCGCAATCCTAAGCGAGACAGATGCGCGCAGTGGGGACACACTTACCATGGCTAGGCATTCGTTGACGTGCTCGGCGAGAAGTTCGGGAGGACCTCGGAGGGCGATTTGGCACACGGGACAATAAACCTGGGTGCCTTGGCGCCTCTGGCCGCGGTTGGAGCGCACTCGCTCGAAGGACTGCCTCGCGATCGGCATCGAACCGGAAGGAGGAAAAATAATACAACACAAACCACTTGAGACCTGCAGGCTGTTATCAGGCATTTCCGTGCTTTTCTCGTTTTTTTTTTCGTACTTGCTGCCGATAACTGCTTCATGGTTTCCAATTTACCCATGCTTGGGAGTACTTGACACGACGCAGTAAAAAATAAATCAAACACAGAAAAGGCTACAAGGCTCGCCTGCAATGGTCATGGCAATGAAGATGTGCAGATCAATTAAGGTGACACGTTGTCAGCCGTATATAGAAACGGAATGTGTGCAGAAGTAACAAAAGCACATTCAGGATTACGGCGAAAATTCGAAAGGCGGGAGTGACGACATTAGAGACCTTCATGGCCGAATATAACGCTGCCATCGAATTCGCGGAATAAAGGCTGCAATAAAGGTTGATGTTCTACAAAAAAAAAAACAAAAAAACACGGGAGCAGTCAGTATTCGCTAGCATGCAGATACATAGAGAGAGCGAAATATCGGAAGACGCGCTCAGAGCAGGCGGGAAAACACAGTGCTGCATTCAAAGGAAGAGTTCGGACACGCCGTGTTTCAAACACACACGCGGTGATGCATACCCGCCGACGAGGGTTCATCCAGCTGAAGCGGCCTGCTGACGTCGATTCAGACCGGTACCTTCTCGCCACGTTCCTGCAGAAACGAGAAAAAAACACCGCCACGTTCCTCGTGTTTGAATTTACCGCCTTGGTTGGATGTACGCGTCACGAACTAATCGTCTATGACAAGATCATAATTCGTGCGCACATGCAGGGAAAGAGGGGTCACCCTCCTCTATCACGTGATCACGCCGCCATGATGCCACGAAAACCACCATAATGAAGTACACGTATTAAAGTACCCGTATGTACTGGTACATGGCGGTTTTGATGACGGCAGCCTAATTAGAGAGCGGTTAACTCGCCTAAACGCGATAACGACACCGCTGAAACGTTTTTCCCATCCCTGCGTGAACAACAGTAGGACTTGCGTTCGATGTACTGTGCGATCTCTCGTGGTTCTATATCCGTTTCAGCGACAGGGCTATAGAAGCCAACGCGAAATGTCCGTATTTGGTCGGTGCAGACCAGCATAAGTGGTATACCTGGCGATTCCTTGCAGCCTGTCCACCTCCACCTGCCAGTGCTGCTGCAGCTCTTGCTGCCGGAGCGTCACGCCGCACACCGGACAGCCGAAGGTGGTCGTGGGGAGGCTGCGACGCTTGGGCCCTGCGCATTTGTGGACAAGCCACCGCAGAAAAAAAAAAAAAGTTGTAGATCACCCTAATGCTTCACTTCGGTGTCTGGTAGTGGCATTAACATCTACAAATTCGTCTGCTCCGGTGTATTCTTAGTGTTAACTTAAAGGGACCCTGCAACAATTTTTGAGCATGATTTAGAAAACACTGCCTACCCGTCTAGGCTGCCGAGAACACTCGAAGCCAAATATAGCGCAGCACGCGGCCTGATATTTACAACAAAAATCCTCAAAGTCGGCTCTACAAATCACACTATCTATTTCTCTCATCTCGACAAATGACGCCACAGGTGCGAAATCCCTACGTCACACGCCAAGTATCAGCCATTGGCTGATTTGAGCATGGTGCGCTCGCGTCGTTACTTGGGCCGCCGTGAGGGGCCGCGACTGGTCCGCGCGTGCGAACTAAAAAGCCGCACATTCGAACTAAGAGAGAGAAAAAAAAGGTGCTGAAGGTCACGAGGCGCGCGTGACGTATTTTCTTTCACCGTGCGGTCACTTTCTGCTTAGCTCCCAGCGCTTTCGTCGGAACGAGACAAGAAAGAATGCAATCGCAGCGTGCGACAAATCTTTGTAACTCCGCTCGTACTGGACATATTCTGAAAATTCTAACGGCGGCAAATTCGTGGGGCAATAAGCTCCTTTAGCGAATCCATTTTATGGCTACTTGGTAGGGTGTCGATGGACCCCTTAAAGCGTTTCGTAGCGCTGCCGAAGCGGATCTCAAAGGCTACGTAGAAAGAGGGACGAGAACGAGATCTGCTCCGCCAGATGTGCTCCAACGATTCCGGGCGTTCACAAGAGGACCATCTGCTCTTTCAATGAGTTAACTCAGCTAATTGCGATCAATTACCCTGACAGTTATTCGACTTTTAACTTCAGTAAACTTGCGCTACAATGACATGTGTATTAAATGTAACTTTTACCTTGAACAAAAGCTACCGATTTCCTAGACGCGTTTTAATTCTGAATATCAGGAAAACGGCAAGGAAATGCCCGATCGAAAGTTCTTGGCATAGAAACAAGGGCGCGACTCGGCGCTTGTGTCGATAAAAAAACAACGAAAAAACATCACCTGTACGTCACTGCCGCGTGATTGTATAGATGAAGAGTACACGCGCCCACGTGGCCGACGTCAATGTTACAACCTTTTCACAAACGCCTCCATGGGCGCCGCCATAGCCCTCCTTGGGCTGTGCAAATCGGCGCGTCCCCTCGAAAATGCACTGGCAGCGCTGCGTCCTTAGCCTTTGTACTCCCGCGCACAGCTCATCATGGCGGTGTTTTTTTCCTCCTGTGAAAAGGTGTATGGGCTTTCCACTTTTGCTTGGTGCGGTTGCGGTCAAAACGAGAAACCGATAACCTCGGATCCCGCACATGATGATGGTGACGAAATTGATACCCGTCATCCGATTAAAATTTCGTGGTCTGACGCGCCAAAACCACGATGCGATTACGAGGCACGACGAAACCGGGGAGACTGACCACTTATTTTAACGAGGTGGGGGCTCACTCCCGTGCACGTTATACTAAGGTCCACGACGTGTTACCGTACAAACGCCGCACGCTGCCCACTGCGCGTACACACTACGCCCTGCGGGCTGGAGTTCCCCCGTGGCACGTGCTTCAGCACCGGAAAAACGATCGTCTTAGTCTTGTCCATATGCCTGCATGCACATTCCATATGCCTGCATACACGTCCATTTTTCTAGACCACCCGCTTGCCCCGCCGCGGTGGTCTAGTGGCTAAGGTACTCGGCTGCGGACCCGCAGGTTACGGGATCGAATCCCGGCTGCGGCGGCTGCATTTCCGATGGAGGCGGGAATGTTGCAGGCCCTTGTGCTCAGATTTGGGTGCACGTTAAAGAACCCCAGGTGGTCGAAATTTCCGGAGCCCTCCACTACGGCATTTCTCGTAATCATATGGTGGTCTTGGGACGTTAAACCCCACATATCAATCAATCAATCGACCACCCACTTGCTGACAGTCCAATAAGGGTTAAACAGGCTAGACACGCTCTCCAGGCCGACGACCACTCCTCTCCTCTTTAATAAACACCGCCTTCTCGTCGTTCGAGCACCCCGGTGTCTTTACGGTTTAGCTGTATACGACGAAAGCTGCTCGCTTGTTCGTTTTAGCGAGGCGATGCGCTTATGCTGTGTGTTGCCTCGACGTAGGCGAATCGCCGAGACAAAATTTTTCAACGCCGAATATGTTCGAGGTCGACGTGATATGTGTGGAAGCGTGGCCGAAAACTGTCATCATCATAACCAACGGGTACGTGTCAGAGAATTAAGCGAGTCCCACTGCTCAGCCCATAAGGCGTGGCCTGTAATAACCCAGAGAACGAGCACTAAGAAAAAAAGAAAGCAAGATCGAGAAACAGAGAGATGGAACGAAAGACATAAAGAAAGAGAAGAGCTCTTGTAAAAATATTCTTCACGAAGCGGGCTTCGAACCCACGAACTTCGATCAGAAGGCGACCGTTCTAGCCACGCTGCTATCCAGGCCTTTCTTTCATTTTTATTGCTTCACACCAGAGCTGGACAGAGATACTTCGAGAAGTATTTCGGAGTACAGGTATCTAAATACATGGGTTGCTAGCCTAAAATAAAATACAGATAATGTCATACATTTGAGACAGACAGACAGACAGACAGACAGACAGACAGACAGACAGACAGACAGACAGACAGACAGACAGACAGACAGACAGACAGAAGACAGACAGACAGATAGATAGATAGATAGATAGATAGATAGATAGATAGATAGATAGATAGATAGATAGATAGATAGATAGATAGATAGATAGATAGATAGATAGATAGATAGATAGATAGATAGATAGATAGATAGATAGATAGATAGATAGATAGATAGATAGACAGACAGACAGAACAGACAGACAGACAGACAGACAGACAGACAGACAGACAGCAGACAGACAGACAGAACAGACAGACAGACAGACAGACACAGACAGACAGACAGATAGATAGATAGATAGATAGATAGATAGATAGATAGATAGATAGATAGATAGATAGATAGATAGATAGATAGATAGATAGATAGATAGATAGATAGATAGATAGATAGATAGATAATAGATAGATAGATAGATAGATAGATAGATAGATATAGATAGATAGATAGATAGATAGATAGATAGAAGATAGATAGATAGATAGATAGATAGATAGATAGATAGATAGATAGATAGATGATAGATAGAAGATAGATAGATAGATAGACAACAGACAGACAGACAGACAGACAGACAGACAGACAGACAGACGACAGACAGACAGACAGACGACAGACAGACAGACAGACAGAAGACAGACAGACAGATAGATAGATAATAGATAGATAGATAGATAGATAGATAGATAGATAGATAGATAGATAGATAGATAGATAGATAGATAGATAGATAGATAGATAGATAGATAGATAGATAATAGATAGATAGATAGATAGATAGATAGTAGATAGATAGATAGATAGATAGATAGATAGATAGATAGATAGATAGACAGACAGACAGACAGACAGACAGACAGACAGACAGACAGACAGACAGACAGACAGACAGACAGACAGACAGACAGACAGACAGATAGATAGATAGATAGATAGATAGATAGAAGATAGATAGATAGATAGATAGATAGATAGATAGATAGATAGATAGATAGAGATAGATAGATAGATAGATGATAGATAGATAGATAGATAATAGATAGATAGATAGATAGATAGATAGATAGATAGATAGATAGATAGAGATAGATAGATAGACAGACAGACAGACAGACAGACAGACAGACAGACAGACAGACAGACAGACAGACGACAGACAGACAGACAGACAGACAGACGACAGACAGACAGATAGATAGATAGATAGATAGATAGATAGATAGATAGATAGATAGATAGATAGATAGATAGATAGATAGATAGATAGATAGATAGAAGATAGATAGATAGATAGATAGATAGATAGATAGATAGATAGTAGATAGATAGATAGATAGATAGATGATAGATAGATAGATAGATAGATAGAAGATAGATAGATAGACAGACAGACAGACAGACAGACAGACAGACAGACAGACAGACAGACAGACAGACAGACAGACAGACAGACAGATAGATAGATAGATAGATAGATAGATAGATAGATAGATAGATAGATAGATAGATAGATAGATAAGATAGATAGATAGACGGACGGACGGACGAACGGACGTACGGATGGACCGACCGACGGAAGGACGGATTATGGATGGATGAATGGATGGATGGATGAAAAAGCTTTACTATGTCCTTCGCAACGCGCTTTCGCACGTTGCGGGCCGCTCCCACGTCACCCAATAGCTATTCGTTTCTCTTGGATATACACAGCTTTCGCTGTAAAAATTAACGAGATGTCTGTGTCCTGTCAAGTATCACGATACAATCGATACATCCTAAAGGTACTTTACCACTGCTATACTACCGATACACATTTCTCAAATATATCTCGATGCAGAATTAAAAGATACTCAAAAGTACCCCTGAAATACTATAGCGATACCCTTGTATCGCAATACTGGCCAGCCCTGCTTCACACATAAGAATGATCACACCAACATTTTTAAACCAGTGCCCAATACAATGATACACCATCAGCTGTTACCTGCCAAGTTAAAGCACTGACACGTGTAACAGCTATATAGTGCTCGCTAGTAGAGCACAGCATCGTCTTATATAGTATAGTATATCAAGGGGCCAGTTTGCATTAGGCCTGGCTGCGCCCAATCGTGTACACACGTCGTAAGAAAGTGGACACTTTTGAGGAGGAAGCCGCGCCTCTCGAACAGTCGGTCGACGGGGAGTGCAAGCGGCGTCGGGCACATGCTTCGCTATAGGTCAAGCTTTGCGCAACTCAGTGCAATTGATTGATTGATATGTGGGGTTCAACGTCCCAAAACCACTATATGAATATGAGAGACGCCGTAGTGGAGGGCTCCGGAAATTTAGACCACCTGGGGTTCTTTAACGTGCACCCAAATCTGAGCACACGGGCCTACAACATTTCCGCCTCCATCGGAAATGCAGCCGCCGCAGCCGGGATTCGAACCCGCGCCCTGCGGGTCAGCAGCCGAGTACCTTAGCCACTAGACCACGGCGGCGGGGCGCGCAACTCAGTGCAAACTGCGGGCATTTCTTTTATTTTATTTTATTTCGCCCGCATCATTATGCGGCCACCATGCTCGGGAAATCAACTCGCGTCGCCTCTCTGTATACTAAGATGCCACGCGACATTTCTTAGAAGAGGCGTCACAGCGTGAAATCTCTGCTAACATCTTGGTAGAGGTGGCGTGTCAAACACAGGGAGGGCATACACCGTATCGTAGTCTCCAGCTTTATTTCATTCTGTCCTAATAATCGCTCTGGTGACAAGGATAGTGCCGCATTTTAGTGGCAGTAGTCTTTAAACGGAGCGTTGACTGGTAACGACCAATAAACTGTTTTGCTACAACAACGTGTCCTTTAATCTAGTGCAATACACATCATCAGCCGGCATCGTCATTTCCGATTTCTTTAGGGGCGAAGCTCCTTATGGCGGCACTTTTTCGTCCCTCGATGTCGTAGTAGTAGTGTGTAACCAGTCTTAGATTTTGACCTCCAAGGTGGTGCCGGTGGGAGATTTCCCCTGTGCGTTGTTGAACAATAAAACATTCGTAGCGTGCACGTTGACTAAAAGCCGAATTCTCCTGTCTCTCATTCCCCCTTAGCAGCCGTTGGCCTGTACATTGAGCACTATCTGACTAGAAAAGGTTGCTACGTTATACTCGCTGGGCGTAACCTCCTAGGTTTCAGAAAGGTTTAGCGAGCGTTGAACCACAGTGCCATGAATACAATGAACTAGTATATACCATGAATGAACTCGACGTGGTTAAAGGTGGGAAGTATAGACACGAAGCGCAAGCCGTAAGAAAGTGTGCGTGTGCCTCCTCTCGTTCAGTCCTTGGAATGTCCGCTGGATGGCGGTGCTTCTATATGAGGAATACATGATGAAAAGATGCGAGATGGTGGTACTTGGAGTGTTCAATAGGTGGACGAACGGACATACAGACAGATGCATGGACGGACGCACGGATGGCTGGACGGACGCAGGAGCGGTTGCATGGACGAACGCAGGGACGGACGCACAGATGGTCGTGCGGACGCACGAACAGACGCACGCACGCACGGGCGGATGGACGCACGGGCGGCCACACGAAAGCAAGAAGGAATGGACGGAAGCAAGAACGAATGGGCGGACGGATGCTTCGCCCCACTATCCATCATTCACTCCGTGGATATGCTGCCATTTTTTTTTCAATTTTGTTTCTACACAAGCCTTTGTTTCTACAGACTATTTCACGGATCAGTTTCTGTGCCACCATACTAGGCTGTAGCCTTGCAGTTTTGTATTTTTGACGGCTTTAAACGAACAGTGCTACGGTAGAAACGCGTACGCATGGAAAATGTTGGGTTGGTAGATTGGACCGTTTCACGATGCGATAAATTCACGTCACGATGTACAGATAACTTTAAAACATTCGCCCAAGGTATACTGTCGTCCATGCGTTTTATACAACATCCACCTAATAAGTCTGTAATGACTACGATTTGAATATAGCTCCCCCCCCCCCCCCAAGCAGTTACTCCTCCTTTTGTCTTCGCCCTAAACCGCTGACAAGTTGTAGTACTTCCATCCACTTCTACAGGGCCCCTAAAAAAACTAAACACTAAAAAACTAGAAAAACTAAAGAACTAAAAAAACGGAAAGCACGAGGATTGCACGCGCTATTCTTCCCGTGGCATTTCCCGCCTTTTCGGCCCGATTCGTGACTCCAGCAGTTTGTTCCCACGACGCGTCGAGAGGGAATAAACTGTCGATCGGTTGATATACGAGACATGTGCGTTTTGAATATCTTCCGTTACCTCTTCCTGCCTCTTACCACTTCTGCAGTCTTCTCCGATGCTACAACTGCTTCCCTCAGCGCGATGTGCCCTCTCCTCTCCTCCACGGTACGACGCTTACCGTATTTACTCGAATAAAACACAAGTTATTTTTTTCCCCAGATTTTTTTGCTACCTAAAGTCAAATCTCGTGTTACAATCTAATAACGCTATTCTTATTTTTTTTTTCTGACTGGACGTAATGAAACGTTTTCCCTCGCGTTACAAAAGCATAAATACGGCACACACATGCACGCGCTAAGGAAAGCAGTTGCAGCTTTGTAGACTAGTTCGCGTGTCGAAACGTCAGCTCTAGCGACACTTGCTTGCTTGCTTGCTTGCTTGCTTGCTTGTTCCTTTCTTTTGCGGCTCTCACCCACTAAGGGGGATTGGCCAAGAAGCCGGTGGTTAATGCAAGTCAATACCTTTAGGTTTTCTAGACTAGGGGAATATGATTACTGTGTTTTGACTGTGAAATTAATTTGGTGCGACGTAAAAAAAAGAAAAAAAGGGGGAGGGGGAGGAGAGAAATAATAGAATTCGTTGAATATCTGAGGCGTAATCGTTATATGAAATTCTTCTGAAAGTTGAATCATTGCAGAGTATCAGCTAAATAATAAGTGGTAGCGACACTCGCGCTCACGCATTTTTCATCTTTTCAAGCTTCGATGTTCCCCTGAACTTATGCCTTATATATTTTTTTTAATGTAGCAGTAACCGAGGCACTTATGACAACGACGTTTTGCTATTATACGTTCTCAACAACCGGCCACGGTGGTCTAATGGCCAAGGCACTCGGCTGCTGACCCACAGTTCGTGGGATCGAATCACGGCCGTGGCGGCCCCATTTTCGATGGAGGCGAAAATGCTTGAGGGCCGTGCGTCTATATAGTGCACGTTGAAAAAACACCCCAGGGGGCCGAAATTTCCGGAGCCCTCCACTACGAAGTCTCTCATAATCATGTGGAGGTCTTGGGACGTTAAACCAATATTATTATCATTACGTTCGTATGTATTGATTAACGTCATATGGTTCTTCTAGGCAAAAATGGGAGATAAAAGATCTTGAAAAAGTTCGGTAGCCTCCAGGAATAGTACGCCAAGGCCGAAGCCAGTAACACCAGCAGCGGCCGGCAATGTGTACAAGGTCGCGCATTGCATTTCGATGCAATGCGCGGCTGCACGGCGTTTAGCTTTGTTTGTCAGTCACGTATATAGATATGCTCTCTGCAACTACAGTGTGAGCAGAACGGCAATAAGGAGTGTTTTTTTTTTGTTTTTGCGCACACTCTCTTTTGAGTAAACGTGGAACGCCGATGTGCATGTGTTTATTGGGCGAAGGCCGGCAGGGCCACTTTTCGGTGGAATGGCAGAGTTTGAAATAAAAACAGATGATGATGTGCGGGGTTTAACGTCCCAAAACCACCATTTGATTATGAGAGACGCCGTAGTGGAAGGCTCCGGAAATTTCGAACACCCGGGGTTCTTTACCGTGCACCCAAATCTGAGCACACGGGCCTACAACATTTTCGCCCAAATAAAACCAGAATAAAACTGGGATGCCCAATAAGAAAACCAGCATTACCAGATTTTTTTCTCTCTTTTCTTTCGACGGCATATACAAACTCTCAATCTGCGAAAGAAAACTACAAAACTTTGGGCCATTTTAAAACTGCATAAAAAAAGGAGCAATGAATTTAAGGCGCCCGTGAAAAATCTTATGATTTTTAAAAGAGAAAAGACGATAAAAGTGAGCCCCGTAACTATCTGCATCAGAGTGCGACACCTCAACAGTACAGTAGCTCACAAGGAATGGGGGGCTAAGGAGGGATTAAAAGGATAAGAGTAAAGGTATATATAGAGAGAGGGGGAAGGAGAAAGCGTGGCGCAGGGACAGCGACACCCAGGAGCAAGAAGATAGGAAAAATGGACACAGTCGCAGGAGTCCGAGGACGGGGCACCACTCAGCGAGAGTTCTTGTCGGCGTCAGGAGATGGCGTCTACTACTACTACTACTACCACCACAACTACTACTTACTACTACTACTACTACACAGAAATCCGAGACGCTCATTTTCCTTAAGTAGTCTTAAGGTGTGTGTTTTTGATTGATTGATTGATTTTGTGGGGTTTAACGTCCCAAAACCACTATTTGATTATGAGAGACGCCGTAGTGGAGGGCTCCGGAAATTTTGACCACCTGGGGTTCTTTAAAGGTGTGTGTTTTTAAAAATATATTTCTTACGGAGGGACACTACGAGTACTCGACATTACTGAATATCGAATCTAATAATTATTGTTCGTAAATTAGATACTTTCGGAATAGTTCACGAATGTTTCGAAATGTCGATTGCCCCCGAACAACACTCGATTCGCGCGACATTGCGACAACCTTAATTCCCTCGGGCACCCACCCGTGCGCTCAGATTTGGGTGCACGTTAAAGAACCCCAAGTGGTCAAAATTTCCGGAGTCCTCCACTACGGCTTCTCTCATAATGATATGGTGGTTTTGGGACGTTAAACCCCACATATCAATCAATCCCCTCGGGCATGCTGTCAATATAAACCACGCGGTATTTACGTTACAGTTGGCTTAACACACTTAGTGCTGTAAATAAAGTACACAACCACAAGAGCACGTCGGAAAGCGTCATCGTCAAGCGAGAAGGCATGACCGATGACAAACAATATCTTGGGTTCGCACCAATGAAAAAAAAAATGTCAGTTCCACTCACAGTCCATCCAATAGCAGTTACTCGTTCTCGTGACGTCAAACAACTCTGGTGTGTTTCAGATAGCCGACCTTCCCATACAGAACCACGCTCGATTGTGTCATTCCTTTAAGGTCCGAACTCTGAACGTCCAGATAAATGTCACCCACGATTTTGACATCGATCTGTGCGAATGACATTGTTCTAGGTATAGTAGCGAGGAACCTTTAGTTCTGAATGCGCGTATTATGTATTTACATTAGCCGAGAAAAAGTATTTAAAAGGGCCCCTCACCGGGTTTGATAATTTTGAGCTGACGAGCGCAATGCACGCACTGGGCGTTCATGACCACTTCTGCCGAAATTCGCAACGATGCGCGCCGCGGATATGAGCCGAATTTCAAGCTGAACGCCGCTTGCCCTTCTCGCGTGCTCGCGCCCAGAGAGTTATGGGATAACGTAGACGGTGGAATTGTCCTACGCAGACGACTTCTGACGTCACCAACAGTAGCAGGCCACACCACGAAAATGATTTGACACGTGTTTAATTTGTTGCTTAAATAAATGAATAAAACTCGACAAAAATAATGCTACACACGAAGAGAATATGTGCGTCTTTTTCATTTCCTTTTTCTTCATAAATTGCAGCGATATGCGGGGCTGATATGCGTGCGTTCCCCATGCGTTCGTGTCCCCACGGTAAACGCATCGAGCAGACGCCAGCCCAGACCAGAAAGCAATGTTCTGCCACGTTCGAGCACTCATTATGCTCAATTATTCTAACGCGTCCAAGTAAACGTTAGTGCGGCCCTTGCTCATGATGCTGCCACTCTCTTCCGAGCGAAATGTCGCAGTTTTCGCGCTCGATCAAAAGGTTGCTATCCGATGATCGGAGAGGCATATACTGCAAGATAACGCTTGTCAGCTAAACAACGCCCCACAAATGCTCGCTGCTTTGGGCATGCTCGGGCTCGCAAAGTGCCCCCCCCCCCCTCCCCCCGACCTGCGCATGACGTGTTCTTCTCTCTCCGATACCGGGGAAGGGATTTGGCTAGCAAAGGCTACGCGGGGCGGGCGGCAAGAGTCTCGAGCTTGCCTTCTCACATCAGTTTTTCGCGTCTTAAAACTACCGGTTTTCTCAGCTTATCATGTAGCTATCTGAAAAATTCTGTGGCTTTATTGCCTTGTTGAAGAATGGGATACAATGAACTGACCATTTGGCCCACCGATGCTGTCCTCCGCCTCGTGGAATTTAATGCAGAGCCCAAGCAGTTACCTGGCGACAGCTGCCAGCGAGTACTTATCCTAATCCTCTGCTATATCACCGAATATATCCCAAGATCTAATATATCCCAAGATCTACAGCACCAACATCTGAGCGGTCTGCCAGGTAAACGTCTGACTCTGGAGTTTATAACAGACACGTAGCGACCCCTGTCGGCACAGTTTTGGGTAGTGCAAAGCCCGACTCCTGTGCAGACCGTGCAGAGTTTGCGGCGCAACCAGGCGCAACTAGCACGAGCGAAACAACAAGTGAGCGAAATATTAGGTGTGTTTGCGCATTGAACACTCAGAAAAAGAGCCACGAATTTCTCTCGGCTTGTCGAACGCGTCACCGAACTGCCATGAAGTGCCTGCTGGTTCACTCGCCAGAACTATACGGCGTAAATACGACCAGACGCAATAGCTCCACGCTCTACGAAAAAAAAAAAAAAAGATCTGAGTCGGGTTCCGTTGTGAATTGTTACGGACATAATGAACCAATCATGAACCGCCTTCATGAAAAAGGTGGCCGCCCAGGCCACGATTCAATCCAACGACCTGGTGGTCACCATGCAGTAGAGGACCATTGCGGATGGTTTTCGCAACTTTCAAACGCTATTTAAAGGGACCTAGAAACAATTTTAACAATTTTGCACAAACCCATTGGACCGCTAGACCAAGTCCCAAGGGTCATTTACAAACTAATTTGAGTAATCTGCCTAAACTCTGTAATTCATTAAAACGCTTCAAAGCGGTAAAGCGCTGCAGATTGCTGCTACTCGGCCAGACGCGCTTTCACCCACCTATTCACAAAGCGACATGCTCTGCTCACTTGATGCCACCGTGGCTGCTGATCAGATTGGTTGTGGCACGCGCGGCACAGGCCCCGTGAAGGCGGAGATCAGCCTTGAGCACTCGAAGGAACAGTTGGGGTAGTTGGGGTGAAAGACGGGGCGGAGGAGGTAGGTACCTATTTTTTTTACTCGTAGCTCCGTTAATAAGGGGCGTTCCGATTCAATTATGGTGCCAACGATTTGCTCCAATAGTGACCTAATCAAAAACGTAATGTGACAACCGTTTTAGAGATGTTTAATACTGATGGCACACACACAAAAAAATGATCGATTCTGTTTATCACCGAAATTCACATACTTGGCACTTACACGCGTGTTTTGTGACACACTCAGGCTGGTTCTCAGTCCCTTTAAAGGTCAAAGTGTTATAGCAATGGGACAGGTCACATTTAAACGCACACTGTGTTTTCTCCTGAATTGTCCAGTTCACTCTCTGTGCCATATTCCACTACGCGAGGTACAAGACCTATACACCCCACTAGCTCGACATGTCACACTACTATAGTATGGAAAGAGATAGATTGACGCTTCAATGACACCTCCCACGGCACCACACTACAAATTCCTTCTTATCGCTTAAGTGTCATATGCGAACCACGACCACATCGCCAAACAGCAAATATTACTCTAGTGAACAGCCTCTCATTTGCTTTTTTGTATTAGCCTATAATGGCTATAAAGCTGGATTACCGAGTTCGACGTCGCGGCAGCCGCACTCAGATAGTCGCAAAATGCAAACGCACCCGCGAACTCGGATTTGAGTCCGCATTATAACGTTTCAGGTGATAAAATAACGTTTCAGGTGTTAAAATAACCCGAACACCTCCGCTACAGCATGCACGGTGTTCTATGTTTATTAGATGCGAAACACTGTATGGTCGAGCTCAATCCGGTGTGCGGCGTGACCACCCTTACTGCGCATGCGCGCCCCTCCCCCTCGGTCCTCTCCTAGCTCCCCCTTTCTCTTTTCTGGCAACGCCGACGCAAGCAGCGTCTGCTAGCGAGTTTCTTGATTGAAAAAACCTGACTGCTCGCGCTGCACAACCATTAACTCGCCACCCCGTATATATATGCACCAGGTCCTGACCTTCAAGGGAGTCTCGGTGCACGATGTTTATGCATTCTTGAACAATAAAAATTCGCAACGGGTACATTAATTGAAAGCGGACTGCGGGTCACTGTGTCCAATCAGATTCTTCCGTCTCTCATTGCCCATTACCAGCGATTGGCATGTTCCAGTAGGTAAACACCAATCCATCACTGCGTGGTTTGAACCTCCCCGGGGTTTCTCTCCTACGAAACGCCGGGAGGAATGCCAGCGTCAACGCCGCCTTCAATGAAAGGGTTAGCGTCCGCTGATTCACATCTACACGTGGTTCCCTTTATCGGGAGATGGTGTAACTTTTTTTTTACTCAGCAAGTGTACAAGCGCGTGCGTTCTTTGGTCTTTAAGCAGAACCATAATACCTGGGGTTCAGCATCCCAAAACCCCGATACCAATATGAACATCACCGAACTGGAGTGCTCGGGAAGTTTCGACTACATAGGTGTTCTTCAACATGCATCGAAATCTAAGTAGCAGGATCTCCGCATTTAACCTCCATCTAAATGCAGCCCGCGCGAACCGGAATTCGATGCGGTCAGCAGTATAGGGCACGACAGGCCACCGTGAAGGGTCACATCATTTTATCAAGTATAGTTAGCACTTAAAAGAAATGAAGCGAAATAAACGACACGACGCACTTGTAATAACTCTGAACTGAAACTCTGAACACTCACTGAAAGGTATCGCCGCAGCCATACATTATCCGCATGGCCACAGGACGTATGGTGACTATAATAAAAACGAAACTAGGCGTAAAAAACCGTCACAACAATATATCATGCAGTGAACTATGCGCAAGAATCTTCGACTGAAATGTGGTGCGTAGGTACGCAAATGACTACAACAGGGACAAAATATAAAGAAGATAAAATAAAACAGACAGACAGACACAGAACTTTATTGAGGTCCTCAGGACCACAAACACAAACAAAATAGAAATAATCCCGCTCAGATGCGGCTACTCAAGACACTCAATTCCTAGATTAAGAGATTAACTAAAATGTGCCACTATATAGGCTCAAGGATGCGGGCTCGATTTCCCATGTCATGGTGGCCGCATTTGAATAGCGACGAAAATACAGGAACTTTGATTCGTTGTCAAAATCAGGAGTCCCCCGCTATCACGAGCCTCATGGGTCACAGCCATATCGTAATTTACCTTACTTCCAGAAGCTATATCACCGAATGAAATTCTCGAACCGAGTACGCCATCTAATCCTCGTCAATGATCCACCCATCACGTGAGCCTTCAGGTGGTACGCGAGGGCTTATCGGTCAGCTGCCCTCTCGTTAAACGTTCGCGTGGTACGTGACGCCATCTGGCTAAAAAGAAGAGTGATCCACACTCGCCGTCATGTCTAAGGGCGACTAGGACTGCCAGGTTTCATCAACGTAAATAGCCGATAATGTGGACGAGCGGACCACCACCGCCGTAGTTGACTTGATAAGAGCATCGGTCGCGTTACTCAAAGGTCGCAGTTATCGCCCACGTTTGCTGTCTTCACGTCTATATCCCAATTACTACAATACCCTTCAACGAGTACAATAAAAGTCCCCCCCCCCCAATTTTCACGGCTTCATTCTCCACTGGTTTTCTTCATTAAGGTTGCGTCAAACAAAGAAAGAAGCCCTCATTTATTCATGAAATATGTCACACTTGAAACTACTAATATGATGAATGTACAAAACCCGAAGAACTGTGCCAACCAAAACGAAAATTTGGAATAATGCACAAACAACGACGAAAAAGCCCAACGGAAGCCCGTCCCGATCAGAAGGGCTTCGAAGTGCTTTTATTTGCTTGTAATACGATTATACAGCTGAACTTCGTTCAGCTATATCGGTGTTCCTGACGAACATTGATTAGCGAATCATATAACTAAATGGGAAATTTACTGCGTCGGGCTTTATTTCAGTGACAATTACTGTTTCTGTAAACAAAAGCGAAAACGCGACAGACGTCGCAATATCGGTTGTAACAAAAAAGTGCTTGGTTTGTACAAGGCTAAACGTTCGGAAGGTGATGGCTTAAAAATCGGAATAAATATTGAAAGACAATTGAAGCCGACCTTTTTCATCACATTTACAGCAAAATCCTTGTTCTGGCTTATATCAAAGCAGGCCTCTCTTGTCGTCAACGAGCTTCCTTCTAGTTAATTTCTTTTCGTGTCTCGGTCTATATCGTCTGAAATAACACAAGAAGACAATAGAGGATAACCTAGTTTATACGGGACTCGCAACCTAGAATACAAGCTTCTGTATAGGATAAGTGCGCTGGCCGAATTGCGGGTTAGTGAGAGCAGATTTACACTTATACTGTTACGACGAATATCGCAGATAACGAACTACTTTATGGTCATTGTGTTACTTTGTTATCATGAGGTTTCGCCGTAAACGATTTTAGTGACCAAATGTAACGGGCCTTGTGACACGAAGCAAAAGATGAAAGCGGCGGGCGTGCCTTCACGCATCCTCGGCTCGGTATGATCCCGGATGAGCCTCATACTGAGCCGAGGATTACGGAGGCCACTCACTCTGGTGTCGCGCACGGCCGTCGTCGTCCACATCGATGTCCACGTCGGCTCTCTCGTCTGTGGCGGACACGACCTGGCAAAGAGAGATTAACAGAGAGAATGAGTTTTGCGACGTCGTCATCACCATCATCATCAGCATCACTATACGTCCACTGCAGGACAAAGGCCTCTCCCATGTTCCGCCAGTTAACCCGGTCCTGTGCTTGCTGCTGCCAATTTATACCCGCAAACTTCTTAATCTCGTCTGTCCACCTAACCTTCTGTATCCCCCTAACCCGCTTGCCTTCTCTGGGAATCCAGTCAGTTACCCTTAACGACCAGCGGTTATCCTGTCTACGCGCTACATGCCCGGCCCATGTCCATTTCCTCTTCTTTATTTCAACTATGATATCTTTAACCCCCGTTTATCCCCTAATCCACTCTGCTCTCTTCTTGTCTCTTAAGGTTACACCTACCATTTTTCTTTCCACTGCTCGCTGCGTCGTCCTCAATTTAAGCTGAACCCTCTTTGTAAGTGTCCAGGTTTCTCCTCCGTAGCCAAGTACCGGCAAGATACAGCTGTTATATACCTTGCTCTTGAGGGATAGTGGCAATCTACCTGTCATAGTCTGAGAGTGCTTGCGAAATGTGGTCCACCCCATTTTTATTCTTCTAGTCACTTCAATCTCATGGTTTGGCTCCGCGGTTATCACGTGCCCTAAGTATACATAGTCTTTTACAACTTCAAGTGCACTATTAGCTATCTCGAAGCGCTGCTCCTTTCCGAGGTTGTTGTACATTACTTTCGTTTTCTGCAGATTATTTTAAGACCCACCTTTCTGCTCTCCTTGTCTAACTCCGTAATCATGAGTTGCAATTCGTCCCCTGAGTTACTCAGCAATGCAACGTCATCGGCGAAGCGCAGGTTACTAAGGCACTTTCAATTAACTCTTATCCCTAACTGTTCCCATTCTAGGTTTCTGAAAACCTCCAGTAAGCACGCGGTAAACGGCATTGGGGAGATATCTGCCAGCTAATTACTGTGAGGAGATGGGGCTGAAACGACAATACGCAGCAGTGCTTGATATCTATAGCCCGGTAAAACACCAAATAAGCGACGTAAAAATGTATACAGATTATAGCAAATAGCCTTGGATGCCTCATTTATATACCAGCCCCGGTGCATGGTCCAGCGGTTAAGGTACACGACAGCTGACCCGAAGGTCGCGGGATCGAATCCCGGCCCCGTCGGCTGTTTTTTTTTTCGATGGAGGCGGAAATGTTCGAGGTTCCTGCATTCCGATTTGGGCGCACGTTAAACAGTCCCAGGTGGTCAAAATTTCCGGGGCCCTCCAGTAAGGCGTCTCTCATGGTGGTTTCGGTTACGGCGTCTCTCATAATCAAATGGTGGTTTTGGGACGTTAAACCCCACAAATCAATCAATCATGGTGGTTTCGGAACGTTAAAACCCGATAATTATTAGAGATATCGAATACCTCATAAGGCGCGAATCTTGACAATTCAGTGAACGCGGGCGTTGCGAGAAATCATCACGAGATTATGTAACCGCAGTGTGTTAAATTATACGACTTCATCACGACATCGCTCTGATGTCGATAACCTGTCGCCACATGACGACGCGATGACGTGCCGTCACATGAAGACGTAGTCGCTTGGTCAAACGTGGGCCGGTCGCGGAAGCAGTGAAGAACAACGTCAAGTGCAGAAAGCTTTCGGTGGGGAGGACCAACACATCGACTGAGAAGACTAACTAAGACGGCTTTCGTGTTCGTGTCGTAATAGGCGAATGCGTAAGGGCGACTCTGCAAGCTATTTAGCTTCAGTTTCTCCGTAAACTAGTGATTTGCGAATCACAGTGTATCACCAGAGCCGCCAATGTGAGCGGCCGGATCTGCGGATGCATCTGCCGGCGGCGATGTCAAGTATAGAGAGACGCAGAACTTTCATTGCAACAATCAAGCGTGTGCTATTTCATTGCCGACTTAGATTACTATAGCACCTCAACCATTCAGAAACGCTTTGTCTTTCTGAACTCTCTTTCCCAGTACGATGGGAGACAGGAAAAACAAAATCGCAGGATATCCAGGAAGAGAATGATGATGAGTGGGCGAAGCAGAGGGGCCATTCGGTGTCCCCGTAAATCATCCATGCCACTCACGCATCGAAGTGGTGAAGAGTTATATACACTATTTACTAGTCCCAACTGGTATGTTGTGCTGAGTTGTGAATTTCGTTTCGCCTTCATTGCAATACTGTTTTGTGGTATATCGCATCTAGCCTGAAGTTAGCGAAGACGAGGTCCGTGCACGCTGAACCCCTGGACCTGAGCTTAGACCTTCTGCGCTTGTAGCACGTGCTGGCCAGCGCGTGGATCTGCGTATGCGGACGCCTCGGTAGATCCAAAATCAGCAGGCTCTCGACCTATAGTTCGTGGTATGCCGGCACACAACTCTTCTGTGATCATCATAGTCATAACGCTCATCGTCATCAGCGCGCTCATCATCGTAATGGCGTGTAGTGGCTACCTTGCATGCACCCCTAGAAGAAGACGGCTTTCGCTTTCGAGCGCATTTCGGGTATTGAATACTAAAGTTACCGAAAACGAGCCTATTTTTTTAAAGAAACATTACTTTGTTTGTTTCGATCAACGGCACGTTTCCACATTGGGGGAATGGCCAAAAATGCGACGTTGAGACTGTTAAATGTTATTTTAGGTAAGGTATGTATCATAAAAAACAAAAATAAAAACGAAATGGCAAAAATGCGTAAAATATTCAAATTAAACTACAGGTGTTATGCCTTCGAGCTTGTATATCAGGCTGCCGTATTAACCTGCAGGGCACAATTATGAAAACTTAGAAGGGTTTTCACTTGTTGAAATCACTGACGAAAAATTTTACTACAATTATACTCGTCAAGTAGCTATAATGAAATTACACACGGCATCAAAGGCATCCCTGTGGCAATATCCCAAGCTTGAGGCACCGAAGCTTAAAATATTTTCCTCCGATAAGGTTAAGCCTATTTTCGCAAGAGGAGTGATTAGAAGTCAAGTTCTAATACGAGAACATGACAGAAAGTAGCGTGCAATATTTTAGTCAATTTTTCTTTCTTTTTTTCTTCGTTATTGTCATGAATTATTTTATCGCGTTATTTAAAACTATCTATTGCTTATGATTTCGAGATTACAAACAAAAGAGACAGGTTTATTTAAAGAACGGCAGAGAGGTCGGCCTGAGCAATAGCCTGCTCTAGCCTGTTACTCTACACGGGGGGAAGGGAAAGGGGGAAAGAAAGAGTGATAGATGACAATGGTGAGATAGTAAGATGAGTATATACAATCCCTTCCAGCTGAAAAAAAAAATGTTATAGCCGCGCATATAGTCCAGTTGCTTCCAAAAAGGCTATAACCACTCTTATGACTACAGTTGCACGGTTCATTCATATAACAAAGCACCTCCCGTTTTATGGCCGATCCCCCAAGGTGCTTCGAGGCGATACGTATAGACAGGGAAAGGAAAGACAGGGACAAAGCGCTTCTCCGTGTCTTTCCCGTCTACGTATCGCGCTCGTATTTCAAACTACCATGAATAACACTCGCCCAATCAACCACTCAAGGTGATTTGCGCCAAGTTGAAAGGAGGCAATCAATCGATCAAGCAATCGGCGAATGCATACGGAATCATGCCACTTTAGGTCGTTATGACGCCATTGTACCGCTCAGTACGCATTTAAGGGAAGCAGGTAGACATCACATAGCTTTGATGATCTTGAATCGACGGACTGCTGCGGCGTGGTTTTCGCCGAGACCCCATCTTCGCGAGCTGCAGCGATCACAGAGTGACGCCAGGGAACGGCTACGGCGTCCACGTGACAGCAACCGCAACGGCTATACGCCCTTTGGGTGTAAAACTCATGGGACGTCGTAATCAAGTCAAGGCGGGTCTATGCGCCTCTGCATCGTCAAAATGGAGTAGTCCATATGCTTGAAATGAATCTTGCGCGTCTGTTCCGTACTGCAACTGGACCTATGCAAACACAAAAATAAATAACACGCGCGAAACCAATGTGGAGCCGGGAGGAATGAGTCGAATGGCGGTCATAGTAGATCAAATAAATGAATGAATAAATAAATTAATTAATAAAAGCGGTCAATTCGACCTTGAAGCTTAGCACAGCAATAAACCCCGAAACAAACAACTAAACAAGCGAATAAAGAAAGAAACAAACAAACAAAGAGAGAAAGTAAGAAAAAAGAAAGAAAAGAAAGAAAGAAAGAAGGAAGAAAAGAAAGAAAGAAGGAAAGAAAGAAAGAAGCAAAGAAAGAAAGAAAAGAAGATAGAAAGAAAGAAAGGTGCAACATGACATCATTTTTGCAATGGATTGTAGGGAAGATTCGAAACAGCCACTCCATGCGTCCAGCTTCCTACGAAACCCTGCTTCAAACGAATCCGTTTCGTTCGAATACTTTCAATGCGTTAGCCGCACGACCGGCAAGCGTTCCGGACAGTAGAGATAGGCAGTCGGAACTCGCGATCGACTTTTCCTGCCCACGCGCACAAAGTTGATCAGCTCAAGAGAATGAACGGTCTTCTCCTCAGACGTCCACGGAACTATAGTTCGCTCAACATCTTGCCGGGCTTACAAGTGGTCAGCCATGGGGGGGAAGGGGTGGGGGGGAGAAGACTACTGCGTATGCCGATGGCGAGTTGTGAAGTTTAATATACGATATAGAAGGGATAAGGCGGAGAGGGCTACAGTCGGTATCATAATGAGCAGCAAACCTGCTCCACCCCACCCAACGAGATAAGTTAAGGTCAGCCTTGTCCGATTGCTAGAAGTGTCGACATGGGAGGTAACCGCAGCTGCATGAAATCCGCTATTCCTCACAGAAGCGTATGGCTATACGCATCGGCGTGAAATACCGTTCGCGTACAAATGAGCGGTAGCGAAGCCGCATCCGGCGTGGATTTCTTTATCTCTCTCTCTCTCTCTCTCTCTTTGCGTAGTCACGTCTTCCCACATGCACACCTTGTCCTAGACTTCGAGCATACACTATATCTGGCCACACTGACGCTCTGGAGCTATGCACGCCGGCCCAGTTTTTTAATATGTGCAGTTACCGCATTTTCTCGACCACAATCATCACTTCGTAGAGTTTTATAGGCTGCAGTTGTCTGACCTTTTTTTTTTCTCTCAAGGACAGCTGTATTCGCTGTCTGTAAAGAAAAAAAATATACACATAAATGTCAATGCTGCCTGTAAGAAGCCCACCAAAGTTAATGGCAAATAATGGCAACTTAGTTACGCGGAATTCCGCAAGGTGGTCAAAGGGTTATGAAATGGATGATAGCCATCCACCAGCTTACAACACAAAACCACGTGGCAATTCATACGTATTTCCCAGAAAGAAATAAAAGATTTCTAGCTGACAATAAAATTCTTCTGGGCCCGGGGCACGAACCTTGGACCAGCGCCGTTTCCGACGCGGTCGATCGCTCTGCCTGTAAACTTCTGCAACCACACACGATTCCGCCTTCCGAAATGATAACGCTTCCATACAAGTCCGTAACCGAGTTTTCAGTGCGCATGCCCCTCAGCAGGGACGGAAGTTTTGGCCCATGAACGAGTTAAAGGCGAAGCTGAAAGCGCGAAGTTGAAACTTATACGAGCGCACCGGGTAGGCCAGCGGCAGGCTTGGTCGGAACTTTTCGGAAGCTTGATTGATTTGTGGGGTTTAACGTCCCAAAACCACCATATGATTATGAGAGACGCCGTAGTGGAGGGCTCCGGAAATTTCGACCACCTGGGGTTCTTTAACGTGCACCCAAATCTGAGCACGCGGGCCTACAACATTTCCGCCTCCATCGGAAATGCAGCCGCCGCAGCCGGGAATCGAACCCGCGACCTGCGGGTCAGCAGCCGAGTACCTTAGCCACTAGACCACCGCGGCGGGGCAACTTTTCGGAAGCTGAGCCACCTCACTTCGGGGAGATTCTCTAAACATTCAGCGAGATCGATAACCACAACCAGATGAATCGCAGGGCTTTCCGCTTGCCACATCGAAATCTCGCCAGGGCTCAGGCCCCGACACTTAGGCCCCAGCAGACAAGGTCATCTCCCACACTTTCCGTCTTCAGCAGGTACAAGGAGACGGAGGTCTCGCCTTAATGTCCCGACAGGAGGCTGGGTGTGGTGTTAGCGATTTGAGGCACATTTTCTGGGAATGCCCCTTTTCACAGCACTACGCGAACCAAGGATGAACGGAAATAAATTTCAATGCACTTCTCAAAAGCCACCACTGCTTTGACAACCTCCGGGCCGTCCAGAAGGATGCGGCGGTGGGCCTTGGCCTTCCGGTTCCAACTTCGCGGCTACCTGCAGTCTTGGCTCTATAAAACGGGGTGAAGAGTTTTCCGGACAAGAATAAATGTTCCTGTCACCATGCAGGGCACGAAGACGACAGGCACCCGTCCCGTAGTCTTCGTGTCCTGTATTCGTTTCTGCGATACGTTTTCTGCTTAGCCCGCGACCCAGCCTGTCCATTGTGACGCAAGTCTCTAGGCGCATGTCGTCATCACAGTCGTCCAATCGTCATTACCATCCTATCCGTCAATTCTAAGCCGAGAAAACAAGAAACCACCAATGGCGAGCCACTTTGAACAATATATCGAAGCACCTATACAGAATGACAGGTCATTAATCAATTCAACTTTAATCCTTTCGATCGAAGAATGGCTAAAATACAGCGAAGAATATTAAGATTGGCTTCACGCATGCTCCGAGTCTGAAGTGCAGGCGGGCGCGCGTCAGGGTGTTGTGATGAACACGTACCATTTCTCTTCTAAGGTAGGATAAGATCTGAAAGCTTTCCCAAGATATTCGTCATAAGTGCTTCACGAGGCCAGTGGCACTGCGCCAACTACAGACATCGTTCGAAATAAGAGTCGTTATTACCCGATACACGTCTTATCACGCTCATTTTCAATACAGTAAGCATCACTATCACCCTCCGCGGATGTCCATTACCTCTTCCTCACAAATTTAAATCCCACATTAAAAAAAAATTCGGAGGCAGTAATGTCCGGCTGGGATCCGAGGCATACCGAGACCGGCAGCCGGTCAGAGCCACAGAAGTCTAGAACAGTAGGCCCTCGAGTACAGACAGGGATACTCATGAATTTTTGAAATAAAGGTTCCTAGCGTGTTCTTCTGCTTGTACGTTTAGAATGCAATTTAGTATAACTTTAGCGATGAATATCTCTTAACTGAAGAGTAAATGACATCCTAAATGTTCTAATCTTAAGTTAGAGTACTTTTTTAGAGTAGAAAAATATCTCTCAGATCTGTTTTTTTTTTTTTTTTCACCTGTAAATCGTATGAACTCTGGACCCCGACCATGAACATCTGGCAAGAAACGAACCAGCCTATGGGCTGGCGCCCGAAATCTCGGGGACCGGGATTTCTTATCGCGAATGATTCGGAAAGCGACAAGGGTGGGAAGACTTTCTAATAAGCCGAGCTGCAGTAAAGCATTAGCACTACCAGGTGGGAAAAAAATATATCTACTTTTACGTCCACACATGGGCAAGCAACAAGCCACCACCATCCATAGGCTATACAAAGTAAACACATATGTACACGCAATTCCTATGCACCTAATGAATTCCACAAACTTGTGACACCTGTGCCGATATTGTGATGCTCCGTATTCAAACAAATGGTGCTCTGACGCCCACAGCGCGAGAAAAACCGAAAACGAAGATTAAAGACCTCATGGAAGCCACCGAAGAAACGTGGGAAGCAATGCTGACAATGGCCGCCACAATGGTTTAACGGTCATGGAGTTCAAATATTGCTTCCAAAGGTCGCGGAATCGAATCCCTGCCGAGGCGGCCGCACTTGAATGGTCGCGAAATGCTAGAGGTATACTTCAATTTATGTCACCGTTAAAGCAAAACTAGGTAGTTGAAATTTTCGCAGCCCTCCATAGCGGTGACTATCACAATGACATCGTGACTTTGGGACTTAATCGTACAATTATTACTGCTACTAATGTTGACGGCAAGAAGCTTGGAAGAACAGAAAAGTCTGGCGGACTAGGCCCGGGCCACAGCTACAGCCAACGGCGTTTCGGAAGGAGAAATCTCGCGAAAAATTAGAAGACGTTCTCGAGGTCTCCTGCACTAAACCTTCATTTCTTGTCTTCTACCTCTTCTGCCAGAAAATCGACATTGCGGAAAATTTAACAATAATTGTTGGGGTTTAACGTCCAAAACTACCATATGATTATGAGAGACGCCAATGTGGGGAGCTCTCGAACTTTCGGCCACCTGGGGTTCTCTAGCGTGCACCTAAATCTAAGCACACGGCCCTATAGAGCATTTTCGCCTCCATCGAAAATGCGGCCGCCGCGGCGGGGATTCGATCCCGCGACCTGCGGATGAGCAGCCGAGTACCTTGGCCACTTGACAACCGTGTCAGGTTTGGGGCAAATTTCCAACGATAAATACCTTTTCAAGCGAATAAAGCGGCTGATGATCCATCAGTGAGAAAACTACACTGCCGCCCGTCGATGACCGTCACGAAACAATAGGATGGTAGAGTGGGCAAATGGTTGAGTGCTAATGTTCCCCCGACAGACGAGGCACGACAGATTCGAGAAAATACGGTACTACTATCTGCGGCCACTGTATCGCAAGCACGTCCCTTATCTGCTTCTTTTATCTTGCACGGCACGATTCACGTCGTTCACCTCATTGGCGCACTCATTATTCCATCGGCACGGCCAGACCACTGTTACGCTATAAGCGTGGTGCCATGTTCTCAGGATCTGCCCGCCTTTCTCCTTATTATTTCTCATCGTATTCTTCTCCCTTTGCGACTTTCGCCTCAACTCGTCGACGGAATCCTTCACGGGCGTCCTCCTCAAGGTTACGCAGCACGGAGCGCTCTAACTTCGTAGAACATGAGAGTCACACAATGATCCCGTTTTTCTTTTCTTAGCGTTTTCTTTGGACACTCATTTTACTGGAGAGAGGTCCGGAATAACAAAATCACTGAAGATCTCGCGATACGCTCTCGATTCTTTTTGTCTCGTTGAAATTTTTTACTGTCGACCGTACCACGTGTTCGCGCCGTGAAGGACGCATTTTTTCGTATAAAAGGAGCCCAGCAATCCGAGATCCATCAGCAGTTGGCTCAACAGCAGCTCTGAAGACCACCATGGTAAGCAATATCCGACATCTCTTCGGTACAGTGGCCGTTTCGAATGAAAGGTTTATGTCGTACGGTTTCAAGAAAATGTGCCACACTTGAGACGAAAGTAATGCAATGCAGCATACAATGGTGTAACTTTTTGATTACCTGCAGCAGAATCAGTTTTCTTTTTTTTTTTTTTTTAGTAAAGCAGCAACTCTAAAGTCCTAAGGGCGCGTTCAGAAGAATCAGTCGTGAAACCGCTCTAGTGGTCCGAGGACACGAAGGGAAATACAGCTTTCTTAACATCAAAGCTGACGATAAGTTCGTACTCGTCCTAGATTCGAACACATGACCTCTGTGTCCCTCTGTACCACTTGATCTAACCAGGAGGCTAGGAGATGATCGCAACACAAGAACGGATCAGACAACTCAAGCCTGGGTAGCTCAAAGGGCTTAATCAGTCCTGTTAAACGGACCAAGTAAAGAAACCTTCGTGAGGTAAGAGTATTGTTCTCCGAAGAACCGACAGAAGACAACAAAGGATAGTTTGCCGTCTTGGACTACTCGAATACCAGGGCGAGACTAAGGTTGTAGACTTCTGGCAGGAGTGCTATCAGCGGCTAAAAACAGGTGGAAGCTATTGTCGGCTGTAGGGCTAACCGCTTCATTGCACAAAAAGCTTCAGCCAACACATTAAACAAATTGATCTTAACTTGCATGTCAAACAAAGGGCATGAATGGATAAAGGATGCGCGGCGGTGGTTTAAGAACGAGCACACCATGTTGTTTAGGGCTTAGAAAGCCGGTAGAGAGGCAAGCGTTTGAGACCAACGTAGGCGATAGTGTGGTTGTGCTGCTGCGTTATACATGCGGGTTGAAACATCAGAGAACAAAGGTGAAAGTCGTGGAACTAGCAAGCTTATGAAAAGTCAGTGAAAAATAATTATAGCCACGAAGCTCACAGCGACAGCACACAATCACAGTTCACGCAATAATTAAAGCTTCGTAAAGCTCCGATTGATAAAGACCCGGTTAATCGCTAGTATTCGTAGTTTGAGTAAAAAGGAGAGCGAGGACGAACACACGTATATTTAACCACACAGATCCGTGCCTGCGTCCTCCTGGCTCTCGCCACCAGCGCCTTCGCTGGCCACATTGGTTATGGCAGCGGCTACGGCTTTGGCCTCGGTCTGAGCTACGGCTTCGGTAACGGAATCGGTTACTGTGACCAAGGTTGCCACCACCTACCAGGCCCCAGCTGTCGCCACCGCTGCCGCTCCAGTCGCCACCTACGCTGCTGCCCCAGCTGTGACCAAGGTTGCCACCACCTACCACGCCCCAGCTGTCGCCACCGTTGCCGCTCCAGTCGCCACCTACGCTGCTGCCCCAGCTGTGACCAAGGTTGCCACCACCTACCACGCCCCAGCTGTCGCCACCGTTGCCGCTCCAGTCACCACTTACGCTGCTGCCCCAGCTGTCACCAAGGTTGCCACCACCTATCACGCCCCAGCTGTCGCTACCGTTGCCCACGCTCCAGTGGCCACCTACGCCGCTGCCCCAGCCTTCGCCACTTTTGCCCAGGCCTGCCCCAGTCTACAGCCACGGTATCGGCTCTCTCGGCTACGGTTCTGGCGACTACACCTACGGCCACGGTCTCATCGGTTACGGTCTGAACTACGCCTACGGTCTTGGCTCCCCCTTGCACTACGGCGGTCTCCTCCGCAAGAGGAAGTGTGAGTATGCATTTTGTTCCACCAGGCGACCTTGCGACATTGATGCAACGTGGCTAATTTAGTCCGATAGCTCCAAAGAGCACAGCATGCCGGCACACATTAAACTTGCCAATAGGCAACAACAAGCCCGCTTAATGGCATGACCCTTTAGCCGGCCAAGAGAACATGCGCGGGAAATGGCCGCTGGTCGAAGAAAAAACAAATTCACCTCACCAAGTTGAAGAAAAGACCGCGGTGACCGCTAGACGTCTGTTCATATTATAAACAGAGGAAGTGGTCCTTTTTAATGAGCACGTTATACGTTAAATACCGGCGTTAACTTTCTTTTGGCTACTAGCTCATTTTTATAAATATCTTCGTGAAATGTACGAACAAACGTGCAACCAGTTGCCGTTCCCTGTGCACACGATACCAATCCACTTACTCCTCGCTTCGTTTTGCGAATGCGGAGGTCCCAAAATACCATCCCGTCGCTTGTCCAGTGCCTGTGCCTAACGTCACATTCTTTTTTTTTCTGCCTTTTCCAGAAACCATTCCAGCGTAACTTATTTCAAGAAACACAAGCAGGCAAGTTATCGTCAGCCACCTTTGTATCGCGCCAGCTCTAAGCATGGAAAAATAAGGTGGACGAATAAAACTGATTTTTCCAACATTACGTCTCTGACTCCCACGTGCCCGTTACATGCTCGCCTACGTGTTGCTGGAGGCAGCAGAAACTGGCGGTACAAGGCGCACGTACAGGCCTCAGCATGTGTATCTTTCGCGCTTGAAGAAGAACAAAAGCCTACTTTGTGCAGAAAAAAGTTCGTTGCCTTTAAGAACAGGGCAACTTCGTGTGGTCAGGCCCTCATTCCAGGGCACCGCCAGCCCTCGCCATCCTTTCGGCCCTCCGGAACAGCCAGAGCTGGTCCCCGAGAGCCGAGCTGGACAGGCTAGAATTGGGATTTCATCGCCTCTTGTCCGTGACGCCAGCAGCCCCCGAGTCAACCTCACGGTTCCTTTACGCGTAGAGTTTCCCAAAATTAACTTGAAGGGACTGTTGCACTGCGATTATTCAGCGTTTGGTTGGTTGGTATGTGGGGTTTAACATCCGAAAACCACCATGCGATTATGAGAGACGCCGTAGTGGAGGGCTCCGAAAATTTCGACCAGCTGGGGTTCTTTAACGTGCACCCAAATCTGAGCACAAGGGCCTACAACATTTCCGCATTAATCAAAAATGCAGCCGCCGACGCCGGGATTTGATCCCGCGACCTGCGGGTCAGCAGCCGAATACCTTAGCCATTAGACCACCACGGCGGGGGATCATTCGGCGACCATGCGAATGACGGGTATAGTACACAGGTTTGCCTAATCTTCGTATACTTGCGGGCGGCGAACCACATTTGTGGCTTCGTTATATATCTGTGTTTCGGTTTTGTTTCGAAGGAAAAAAAAACGAACCCCTTTGAACTTCGTGACGTGACTTGAAGTAGCAAATCTAAAATTAAATAAGGTGGTGAAGCGCAACTGCTTAACATTGGCCAATTTTCATTTCGTAACAAACCAGCGTCCAGCCATGCGAAGCCAAAAGGAGCGTAAAGTACGAAGACTAGGCAAATCCGTACATACTACCCATAATTCCCACGCTCACCGAAGCTCCACACGTTGCAGCTCCCATAGCACTAGCACTAGAGTTCCCTCCAGTGTATATATAGAAAGCTCTGTACCGTTGTATACCAGCTGAAAACTAGTACCGAGAACAAGTGTCTCGTTCTAAAGCAAGGCCACCTTTAAGAAATCTTCGCACCTGTGGTGCCAATCGTGAGCGGATCTCGGCGGCCTTCCCAGTTTCTAATGAGTTTTCTATTTCTTGCTATTGTTCCATCTCTCTGTTCTTGACCTATCTATTGTTTCTATCAGTTTCTTCATATTTCTTTACTTTCTTCTCCGTACACATTTTTTCTTTCCAATTTCTCTATTTGTCACGTCCTCTTTTTGCTAGCTTTTCTTTTTCTTTCTTTGTTGCTGTCTCGTTCTGTCTCTTTTCTGTCTTGCTCTCTTTTTTCTATCGTTTTTGTGTCTGTAGCTTTTTATTTCTTTCCCTCTGTCAATTTTTTTAGGTCCTTTTCATGTCTTCATTTTCATCATTCCCTCTATTATCTGTATCTCCCTTTCTATAGAAATACAGGTATACCTGTATTTCTTCCATTTCCTCTTTGCTCGCCCCATCCGAGTTATTAATGTATCCCACGCCGGGCAGAAGGAACGCTCGCCCCGATAGCAAGGTTGCGAATTAATCAGAGGACAGAGAGGGGCGACGCGTGCCGGACATGTCAGTGCGTTCACGAAGATGACCACTTTTAACAATTCAATTCAATTCAATTCAATTTTATTTCATCCCAAGGATGAGGGCAGGCTCGGGAGAAAAGTGACGTTTTGTCACTTGAGGAGAACAAGACGACCGACTGCGTTACTCCTCGCGAAGAAATTCGATTTCGTTTTTTGGTCGCCAATGGCGCACGCCCGACAGCACTTTTTAGTTCACCACACTGTTAAAGATTTCCTAAACGAATAAGTTGTTAAAAAAATCAGGTCTGTCTCTAAGCGATTGCACATCGCCTTATTGGCTTAAGTAAAGCAAACTCTTGCTCATCCTTCATCTCGGAAAGGCGTGCTTCTCGGGCGATGCTCACTCTGGGGTGGCTTATTTCACTCTGTTGATGTGAACCGGCGAAAGCTGAAACTAACGGCCCCGGTGTTTGGCAGTTGGTTCAAACCGACGTGGCACTGAAGTTTCCCGCAATTATTGGTTCCACGTTCGTGTTTCCTAATGAGGTTAGACACACGTTTGGCTCGGGTTTACCACAGTGTTTATTTCACATGCCACACATTGCGCCTCACACGTTTCCACTGTTGGCGCTCTTTTATAGTTGTCCGTGGCACACCCATGTGGAAGGTTTCAAAAGAAACTCGTGCGTGCGTGCTCAAGGCCACGGTTGCGACGGAATGAATGACGTCACTCGGCACACCGCCAATGGTGCACGTGCTTGGGTACGAGCATGCGAACGACGTAGCCGATAACACTGCCAATGGGGACCGTACGTGACAACGCCGCCTAACGGTTTTTCGTTTCTCCTAACCATATAAGAACTTTCGCTGTAGGAGAAAAGAAATGAAGAAGGGCTTGGCCAAAACTCAGAAGTACGAAACTCTCATGCGATATAGTACCTGGCTGCGATGTCTCCACAGCTGGAACATGCCATGTCACAACGCAGAACCTTGCAGAATTTGTGCACAACGCATAATTAGCGCTCGAATTTGTTACACTATTGTTTGGCGCACACTGAGGCACTCTCGCTCAGCCACCTTTGTGGTGCCTACTTCGATTGTGGAAAGGAGGGAAGGAATTCGCCTAGTACATAGAATATGCACGACCGCAGGATGTAATCTGTATTCCAGCGCCACATGTCCTTGCTCATAAGTACCGATATCACACCTATGCTTTTTCTCCTGGCAAAGACGCTCCTTGAAATAATTGGTCGCATGCGTGACCTGCCGTTTTCTCACACGTCCCTTGCGACAGCTAGCGGTCTTAGATACTGTTTCAGGGCACAATGTCTTAGGCATAGGCTTAATTTCAATGCAAATAATTTTTGACGAGTACTACCTAGTTTTCTTCATCTAGTATTCGGATTTTTCTCGTCGGATGATCCTTAAGAGAGAGAACTATATTAGCCGAATAAGCTTATTCGATTTCAGTCCCAACGTGGGCAACCTCCTTAGTTCAGTCCAGGTAGTCATGGCCCGTTGCGGCCGCTTGAGCCCTTTCTTGATCAAAGTGCCTGGTATCCATGTTCTCGCGCAACATCTCCCGGGACTACGAATTCGTCCTCTTGTTCCAGTTCCTCCTCACTGGTGTTGATGACTACGTCCGGGTTCACCCTGCACCAGGCGGTGCAAGGTGACGTTCATGTCCGGTGGGCGCTACGATATAGTTGGGCTTATGCGTCCACGAAACCCCTTATGATTATGACGTAGTGAACGGCTCCGAAAGTTGCGATCACCTCGGCTTCTTCAAAGGGACGTCACTAAGGTGAAAAAATACTAGGGTCAATATCATCAACACAAGCTATTAATAGAAAAAATCGATGTCAAACTATCAATTTCAAATTTCGCGCCGAAATCAGCGTGCTTGACGCCACAGATTTCGTAATGTATTTGTCGTATTTTTGGCGACAGTGGTCCACGTAAATTTCTTCAAACTTGGTATGTTAGGAGTATGGCCCGCTCGGAGGTCAATCTAATCAATTTTACTCATTGGCAGCTAGGTAGGTCTTACAGTAAGCATCTATAAATTATATGACATTGCTGCGTTCGGTGCGGGAACTCAAAGTTGGCGTCGCTACCCACGTTTTTTTTTTTTTTCGCGCGTCTTCTCGCTTACGCCTTGTCGCGGAAAGTGTGGTAATCATTGATATGTGGGGTTTAACGTACCAAAACCACCATATGATTATGAGAGACGCCGTATAGTGGAGGGCTCTGGGAATTTAGACCACGCTGGGTTCTTCTACGCGTACCCGAATCCATCGAAAATGCAGCCGCCGTAGCCGGGACTCGATCCCGCGACCTGCGGGTCAGCAGCAGAGTACCTTAGCCACTTGACCACCGCTGCTGGGCGAGGAAAGTGTGGTGATTTTTTAATTGTGATACAGCAATTTGCTGATAATACCGATATCAATTTTCTCTTTAGTGTCCCTCTATAGTGCACTTTCAATCTAAGCACGCGGGCCTCTGACAGTTCGTATCGATATAAATGCGGAAGCGTCCGGGGGAAGAACTTGGCAGTCACTTCTGTAGGCGCTTTAAAACATTGCGTGCATCAGTGCTTTGTGCGAGTAGGTTCCGGCTGCAGAAACTGCAGACCAACTGCAGTTTATTTATTCTTTGTCGGCCGCAATCGACACATGTTCGGCAAAAATCATACGGCTTACTGCAACATGGTTACCGGCGCATGTCACCGACGCTGGAGCGTTCAACAATGCCGTGCAATTGTGCGTTTATCGCTGTGATCGTACTTTGCGTAGAGGAGGCGGCGTCCTTTTGGCCATTTCGAATGACATTCCCATCTTCTATTATCTGTACTAACGACGACATAGAGATCGTATGGACCTCAATAACACTTGACCACAAACAAATATGTCCTAGGCGTATGCTATCACTCCCCTTCTGCATCACCTACGTTTATTATTGAGCTGTACGATAGTGGCGCGATATCGCTATATATATATATCTGACATCGGTATAAAGGAGAGAAAAAACAGTCCGCAGTTTAACCTACAACATGCTAAATTGTTCGACAACGGCACTCATCCAAGCTCCAGCCAGTACACTCTGCGCACGCTCATCAAAGGAGGAAAGCGCTGGTTGCCAGTCCGGTCCTCCTTGCCTGCAGGAACGGTCTATGCAGAAGGGGCGAGGTCTGTTCAAGAGTGATACATGCTTAAGTACAACTGAACAACCGCATATGGCGTTTATTTCTACCACAGGAGCTTATATGCAGACACTACGCTTAAGTACAACTGAACAACCGCATATGGCGTTTATTTCTACCACAGCAGCTTATATGCAGACACTTCTATGCAGACGAAAGGTGTCTCGTTTAATTTTCTTCCATAAGTTATATCAAACCTTTCACCTTTTGCTACATCATTGATAACGACGCCAAATGCAAACTTTCCACGCTTGCGTCATTCTTTTAAAGTTCGTCAACCATTCGCCCGAACTGATCTACTTCGTTTTTCCTATCTTCATTTGGCTATCCAAGAGTGGAATCAATTGCCGAGATCTATGGCTGAAGAACTAAAAGCTGACAAATATTCAGAAATGCTTAAACAGTTCTTATTGCCACACACAATTCATAGAGAAGATCAACCACACTCTTACAAATTCTGGGACATTTTAACTTCGTCAAAGGGTATTCCAGTCCATAACAAAAATCATCTAACGTATTAGTACATATATGTCCGAATCACTGTACTGCTTTTTTGTAAATACTTCTACTTTCTGCTTGCCTTGTCCACATTTGTATGTACATAGTGTATGATCTTTGTTCCGCAAGTGCTCTTTGTAAACGTTTTTTTTCTTTTATTGATTTTTTCCGTGTTTATGAATAAATTGTACATATGTTGTTTTGCAGTTCTTTTTTTTCGTGAGTTTTTTTTTTTGTTCTCTTGCATATTCTTGACGAACTGCACATGCATGTCTATTTGCAACAATGATTGAACACCGCTCTTTTTCTTGTTTTTATGTGAAATGTTCTGCAAAAACCTACCTCGCCCCCCCCCCTAAATAATGCCTTCGGGCCTTAAGGGTAAATAAAATGAAAAAAAAAATATCCCTTTATAATAGGGACTCGTAGCTCACGGATGCTATCGGCAAGGCATGCAACTACAACAACAACAAAACAACAACATTAATAATAATAATAATAATAATAATAATAATAATAATATTAATAATAATAATAATAATAATAATAATAATTCGGAGGGGCGAACAATAAAGAGATTTCTTTGATGAGGAAAAAGCGGAGGCAAGCCTGACAGTGGGTCTATAGTGAAGGGCGTTCCCACTTCCCGAACGACGTCGGAAAACTGCGTTTGAGTGCACTTCCCTAAGATTCTTCTACTTTTTTTTTAACATGCCCAGTGTGTTCTCTACAGCATGTAGGCAAGGCTCTTTTTGGCACATAAGAGTTTCCTGAAATTAACTGGAGGGGACTCAGGCAATCCGTTCGTTCAGCGACCATGGTAATGATGGGTAGTACACGAATTTGTCTAGCCTTCGTGCTTAAATCAGTACGCCTAGAAGGTTAGTCTGGTAAAGTGCAACTATTGAACGTTTGCCTCTAGGTGACGAAACAACTCTGCGCCACGCGATGCCAAACGGAGCCGAGAGTACAATAAATTAGACAAATCCATGTAATACCCATCATTCCCAGGTTCGCTTAAGGGCCATGCTTTGCAGCTCCCATAGACACTGGCGCCAGAGTTCCCTCTATAGTGTACTTATAGGAAACTCGATGATTTGTTGGGGTAACTGTAGCCTTGTTAATTTCAGGTGGACCGGTTGCGAGTAGTGGAATTCATATATTGAGGCACATACCTGTTTTAGGCACGAAGTTTGTTATGGTCTAGCTAGGGAAATCCCTCGTCCAAGCGGTGCACCCGGCAGCGTCTCCCTTATCATACAATTGATGGCGCTGTCCCATACAGACAGACGGACAGACGGACGGACGGACGGACGGACAGACAGACAGACAGACAGACAGACGCTTCGCCCAACTCATTATCATGCAATCCGAGGACATGCTGTGACGTTTTTATTATGGACCGTGACTATCGACATGACACACGATGACGGCAGGAGGCGCCGACAAGCGTTACGCCTAAGATACTTTTTAACCTAAAAAAAAAGTCCGGAGTTACTGCTCCAAAAGCTCCGTAATAAACATGCATGGTTTGCGGAAACTCTGACTTTACGAAGTTACAGGAGTACAGCAGAACTGTAGCTTCACTACTGCTTCGATCGACAATGCTGGCGACCCGTTACGCTGCTCAGTAAATCAGGCACGACCAGACGTATCTCTTCCTGCACTGGTCAGGTCCTTTGGACGGCAGGAACTCCGTAAAGACCTCATCCCACCCAACTCATGTCATAGGAGGATACAGCACACCTCTCATGGTATAAAGCGTCCTACGTGACGTGAGTGTAGGGCCATGGAGCCGCAGAAGCTTCCTAAGGGGTCATATGGCTTCTGGTGCCCTGCATGTCCTTTATTTACATAGCAAAGTACAGGCCGGTATAGGCAAGACTTTTTTTTTGTCTGAATTTCTTGGAGGGAGGCGAGGGCTAGGGCAGCCCCCCCCCCCCTCTTGACTACAGGCCTGGCAAGATACCATAGAATGTAAGAAACGCTTCCGTTAAGAGACGGCCTTTGTCACTTACCGCCGATACGGTTCACCATGTAAGGACTGACAGACGTCCATCTTTTCGTCTGTTTGTCTCTGCCCAAATTTCGTAAGTTCACGTTTCCAATCGCCAGCGACAAATCCTGTTTACCGCTGGCATAAAATATGCGCGCTCGAAGGAACGTGCTGAGCATATCGAACTACTCGGGTTCTTGAGAATCTTCTTTGGGCTAAATATACTACGCGGGCGCACGGCACGCCTTTGCCGTTATCGGCCGCTGGAAACGGAATACGATTACGACGCGCTTCTTTTCTCTAATAGACGGCGACGGCAACCGGCACAGACGCAAGTGGCCTAATTTCCATTACATACTGTAAACGCCTCTTGTCACCGAAGTACCGGTTCTGAACGCAGTTATGTGCGCACTCTTTGGGCGGAGTAGCACGTTGGCATGCATTGGCGCTCACATTATTAAAAACTTGGTCTATGTATGGGAATCGCATTGAAGGTCTTTGTATGGGTGGCAAGTCTGCCCATAGTAGGAGAACATCGCTTGAAAGGAAATTCTAGTGCTTGTCCCCAACGCAGTGAGCAGACTTGCCATTCAACACTGAACTTTGGGGACCATCACCTGAATTTTCCATCTCTTCAACACCCTGTGCGCCCATCCCCGCGTTGAAAATTGCTCTCACCATTTCCGCCGTTAAAACAGCAAGTTATAATGGCGGGACGTATATTAAGCTGGAGGCTTACAAGACCTGAAATTAAATGACGGTAATTATTTCTTTTTTTCATGAGGCCTCGTGACCAGTCATTAGCAAAGTGCGCTCGCAAGCGTAACGCTTTGCGAACTTGTGAACGCGGCTTCATACATTTTTATCCTGTGTTCAACAGTATCGCGTCACACACTGTTGTGCCACAGACATGTTCCTCGTTCGGGAGCACGTCTCGCAAGATCTAGCCCTGTTTCGATGAACTGTCTCCCCCCCTCCCAGCGCCGCCTTCTGTGCAGGAGAACCGTGCAGTTCCGGGAATAACGTCGCTTCCTCCGCCGAATTACTTTGCAGTTCCGGGTATGGCTACGTCTCCCCCTCCGAGCCCGAGAACTGGTCTGAGAGAATGGACCAAAGACGCTATTTAAGGCCGAGCCGGCCCCATGTTAAGAGAGATTTTGCCCCAGCCGACGTTGTCGTGCTGGCCGGCTCTGTAAAACGACAACCTGCTACAGTAAACGCTACTTTTGTTGCTGTTTTCCAAACGGATTGCCTCCCTGTTTCACCTTCGGGCTAAGGCTTCATCGAAGTCCGCTCGACGGCTCGCCGCTCTCCGCAACCGCTACCGTCGCGACAGAGCAAAATTCCTAACAGTGGTTGGCAGCTGCGGGATACGCTACCCCTGTCCTCAACGTTTTGCTGCTCTGGGACCCGCTACCCCCGATCTCAACGGCTGAAAAGTTGGATCGGATCCCTGCAAACCCGAGGACGACCACCGTGATATCGTTTTGCTGCCCTGGGACCCGCTACGCCGACTTCTACGGCTGGAAAGTTGGAGCGGATCTTGGCAGGCCCGAGGACACCCACGACACCACTCGACGGCAACGACCAGATGGCCGAAGTCACCCGCTCTAGTTGGGTGAGTGCCTGACGTTCGTCTTTTGTCGTCAGACCCTGTTAGCACAGAGTAGCCAAGTATGTTCTTTTAGATCTTTAGGTGGCTAGTGCTTGGCTGGTTCTCGACTTGCTTCACATCGAAGAATATAGCTTCTGAGACAAAGCTATTTCAGAAAGGAACGTGCACGAGTTGCGGTACACAATGGAGAAGCTCAGAGTGAGGGACCTTCTCGATGTTTGTGAGCAGCTGGGTGTTTCTGTTGCTAGGACGAGCCGCAAAGGAAATATTCTTGATGTCATGAGAGCGGAAGGAATAACTGAAGAGGAGGTAGAAGAGGCTATGGAGACAATTAAAGAAAAACAGCGGGAGGCTGAGGAGCGTCAAAAACGCGAGGAGGCTGAGGAGCGTCAAAAACGCGAACGCAAGGAGGCTGAGGAGCGTCGAAAACGCGAACGCGAGGAGGCTGAGGAGCGTCGAAAACGCGAAGGCGAGGAGGCTGAGGAGCGAAAAAGGCGAGAAGAGCGTCAACATGCTCTTAGAATGAAAGAGCTGGAACTTGAGCAACTTCGCATAACATCGGCGCAGTCTAGTTCGCTATCCGTGGCAGACGAAATGCCAAGACAGAAAATCCAAGATTTGATTCTGCCGTTTAGGACGGGTGGAGACATCGCGCTTTTTTTAGTGAACTTTGAGCGCACGTGCGAGAAAATTGGGATAAATGAGGGTGTCTGGTCCCAGAAGCTTCTGTCAGTCATTCCGGGAGAGGCCGCGGAAGTAATCGCACGGTTGTCTAAAGAAGACTCTGACGACTACGCTAAGGTCAAAGCGGCCCTCCTTCGTAAGTACCGCTTGTCTGCCGAGGCATTTCGGCAGCGATTTCGGCAAGCAAAAAGGGGCAGTGAATCATGCACAGAATTGGTTTTGGGCTGCTTCAGCAGGTTCCGACCCGCTCGTATGGCATTGGGGATGGTTTCGCCTGGCCTTTCTTGGCATCGGGACTGCGCAGTGTAATCACAGCATTCGTGAGGGCCAGCGTTTTGAGGTCTCTAAGGGATACGTTTCTCGTGCTTTTTAAAACGTACAATAGTAGAGACTCAATAGATCTCTTTGCTGCCTTGGTCTGGCGCTATGAGAGACGTTCAGAGGGTGCTTGCTTCCACGAAAGTGGTTTGGCTTTGAGTTCAACTCCGTCGTCCCAGTGATTCCCTGCAGGGCTCTGAAGATCACCACGGAGTGGCTACAGCCTCAACGGTCAACCAGCATCCCTCCTTCCGAGCCGCGCTGACGGCTCAAAACTCCGGATGCATTGTCTGGCGGCGGGGGTGCTGTTGTGCCACAGACATGTTCCTCGTTCGGGAGCACGTCTCGCAAGATCTAGCCCTGTTTCGATGAACTGTCTCCCCCCCTCCCAGCGCCGCCTTCTGTGCAGGAGAACCGTGCAGTCCGGGGATAACGTCGTTTCCTCCGCCGAACCACTTTGCAGTTCCGGGTATGGCTACGTCTCCCCCTCCGAGCCCGAGAACTGGTCGGAGAGAATGGACCAAAGACGCTATTTAAGGCCGAGCCGGCCCCATGTTAGTGGATTTTGCCCCAGCCGACGTTGTCGTGCTGGCCGGCTCTGTAAACCTGCTACAGTAAACGCTCCTTTTGTTGCTGTTTTCCAAACGGATTGCCTCCCTGTTTCACCTTCGGGCTAAGGCTTCATCGAAGTCCGCTCGACGGCTCGCCGCTCTCCGCAACCGCTACCGTCGCGACAGAGCAAAATTCCTAACAACACACACACACACACACACACACACACACACACACACACACACACACACACGCACACACGCACGCACGCACGCGCACCCACACGCACACACACACACACACCCACGCACACACGCACCCACACGCAAACACACACACACACACGCACACACACACACACACACACACACAAGCACGCGCGCACGCTGTTTTATTTTTTCCACGACGGACAAAAACTGATGCAGAGCACGCAGCATATACGCCATGCGCCCCGGCATTCCGAGATTTTGCATATTACGTGCGTGCACTCTATCAGTAGGCGAGTGCCAAGCTCGTAGTATTTCCGTGCAGTATGACCGTATTAGCCGTATATAACTACAGTACGTTTTCCTTTTTTTTTTTTCAGTTACAGCCAACGCATACCGATGCCACCAATCCTATGCATGCCACTGAAGGGTCGACGCCTTTAGTTATATATACGCGAATGAGGGTTCATCGGTTAGTTACCAGCTCTTGAATCGTTATGTTTTTACGCCCGCAGCACCATCACAGGAAAGAAAAAAAAAAGAAGGGATGCTCTCTATTCACTGCTACGGTCACGATTAGGGCTGGCGAACACTTCCAAGGTGATACGTACAAAAATGACTAAGAAAATGGACGGGAGAAAAGCTGCTCACCGCACACGTATACAGTTATGCGGAGGTTCACAATTCAACAACGTTGATGTTAGGTAAGTCGGAAGAAGTTTGTCATGATTGTGTTTAGCGCCAACACTAGAAAAGAGACAAACGAGATTACGACCTAAGAATAAATACACGCTCCGCCCCCCGTACTGCAGCACGCCCGTCATTCATCGGTGCAACAGAGCAACGATTGGCGATTTCCGTTCTAACCGTAAGTACATTTTAGCTGCTAATGCAAATACTACGCGTGTTATAAATTAAATTTCGTAGAGCAGCGAAGTCAAAATTTTTGATGAAATTTGACAAGAAGTGCCAAGTAAAATGCCTTAAAATTTTTCGACCGAAAACTTGCGAAATTGAACACGAGCCCGTACGGGCAAAAGATATGGCCCAAAACTGTGAAATCTGCCTGACGTCACTTAATTAGCCAACTAAATTCTACCTGGGTTCCCACGGGACGGTGACCGCCGTAGGCGGTGATTATACATTTATTCATAAACTGTAACCGACTTTACAGTTAGTCTCTTGTCTAGCGTTTGCGTTAAACACTATTCAGAAGTCGGCTCTCTGCGGCTTGTTCGCACTATCGCGCTTACACATGCCCTGACTGGCACGTTTCGATTAAAAAGCTATACGATTAACGTCTCGGACTACATTTCCACAAGCTTGATATAGTTAGCAAAACCGAACCCTCCGATCAGTTCCGGTTACCTTAAATCATTACGTCAAGGCATAACACTAGTTAACAATTTGACTTGAAGTACTCTTTGTTGGGCTAGTCGGTTCATGTTCCCGCACAGGCGACCAAAAATATAGCTGTCTTGGTCGACGTAAAAAAAAAAAAAAAAAACTTCCCCTTTGAACCCTTCTCTCGTTATTTCACCGTGCAAACCAGCCATATTTTCGTGTCTTGTACATTATAATTAAAAATTTTGTTATACATAAAGTTGTGTCCAGCAAACAAAACAAGGTGTTTCACTTCAGTAGCTAACTACAACAAGATACTAATCAATTAATAAGGGACTCTTTTGGAGCTCTGATTTAGCTAATTTTGGAGCAATAAGCCGGTCGTTAAAAATGAAATTAAAGCTAAAGTTTTACGTGGCATGTTTACAAATACTTGGAGGTAACCTTTACTAGTACTTCGGACGCTGAGGCTTAGTAAACGTCCTCCAAACGTGTCCTCGTTGGAGAGACGGTGTCTCGACGTGCTCAAGGCTCGCAACATCACGGCGAGATGTTGCCCGAAACTGGAAGGTGCGCGGAAGGTGTCTGTGTCGCGTACAAGCCTTGCACATTATAAGTGGCACATTTGATAGAAAGGCAACTTACGTTCCTTAATAACTACATTCGTTCTGAGAATAATTGCTTTACGATTTCAACCATATTTAATAATCACCAAGTACTTCCATATCACTACCTCTTTTCTCCTTTTTTTTCTTCGGTGTGGTGAGCTGAGTTACCGAAGAATTGAATTTTATCCGTTAATGTCACTGACCCCTAAGCGGAACAAAATTTAAAGACGCTATAGAGAGCTTGATTTGTAAGGCCAGCAGGCGGCTAATACGTACCCAAGCGCCTGCGTTCTTTGTATCTTTCATCCATGGGCATGGCTGGCGGGAGTTAATTGATATGTGATGTTTAACGTCCCAAAACCACTACATGATTATGAGAGACGCCGTAGTGGAGGGCTCCGGAAATTTCAACCACCTGGGGTTCTTTAACGTGCACCCAAATCTGAGCACACGGGCGTGCAACATTTCCGCCTCCATCGTAAATGCAGCCGCCGCAGCCGGGATTCGATCCCGCGACCTGCGGGTCAGCAGCCGAGTACCTTAGCCACTAGACCACCGCGGCGGGTCTGGCTGGCGGGAGTTCAAAAGTATGCAATAGCTTAGGGACTCGGCGCATAAAACTGGCGCATTCCGGCATGTGCTCAAATATTCCGCCAATCGGCAACGCTGATTCGTTAAGATGGCGGCTTCATGATTGGCTTTAAAATGACCCCCCCACGAAATTCGACAATATGGCGGAATATGACAGTTCAGTAACATCGGAACGAGGACTTCAAAAAACATCCCGCACATATATATCTGGCACAGTCGCTTCACCGCAACTGCCCTCGCTGCATGCAAATTCAGTGAGAAAGCATCCTTTGCGACAAAAGTTCCTCTAGGAGCGTTGCTGCGCGCTATATCACGACACGCACACCAGCTCGAACCACAATTGAGACGGGGCGTTTTACTACAGACGCACCCGCTCCGTTTTCCCGACCCAACCCAGCGGGCTCTTACCGCAGCTCGTCTTATAAAACGCGCACCCTAACACACGTAAGTGTATGCAAGAACGTAAAGGAGACTTCCGAAGCCGACGTCGTTCCAAAATCTACAGTTACCTAGCCTTTAACGCTATGCAGCGTCAAACTAGTGGCTCTCACTCGACCGTAATGCACGCAATTCGCCAGTCCACGCGTACTCGTCAAAAAAGAGAATAACGGTGTGCGACGAAACGACGCGACATGCTCCGGTCGGATTTGCGTCGCTCGTTTCAAGAGCCCACTTCTGTTTCTTTCTTTTTGTTTGTTTCGGATATAACAATAAACGCTAGCACTCCAGCGACGTGCGCGATTTTGACGTTCACTCATTCCCAGTTTTGTGTTTCCATCCGTATACCCACCATAGCTTCTCTTTACTGTCACGCAGTTCAGCCCCCCCCCTCACCCTTAAACACGTCGTCGTGTCGCACGGGCGCGAGGACGGGTCTTAGCCCGCGACAAGAGACGCAATATCGCGCGATCAGCCAAAAGCGCCGGCTTGTCATGCAAATGCCCCGCGCGCCAGCACAAGCAGCCATCATTTGGAACGCCGAAGAGCCTGAAAGAGGTGGGGGGTTTGCGGATGGGAGGCTCAAGTTGCACGGTATGCAACGACTCGGTTTGACGGCATGCAACGACTCGGTTTCGCTATAAGTGCCGACGTGAAGTGAAACGGCAAGCGCGTCACGAGAAACCGCCGGAGCAGCAGGCTTTGAATAAGGCCGACATGCCCGCCTGGAAACTATATACACAGGACGTGAAACGAAGCTGTATAGCTTGGCAGTGTGCATGGGATACGGCAGTTATTTCTGACGATACTCGGCCGGTATAATCGCGACTCCCGATGCGTGGTTTGCCACACTGCCTTTCAAAACGGTGTTCGTTAACTTACACCGCTATTTTTACGCTTAGAACGTTATACACCAGCTCGAACTTGGCGTTGCGGACGCAGCTTCTGAACATGCATTTATTCCAATGGTGGTGACTCCGATGACGTCATGGCGACATAAGCGACGTGCTAGGAACGTAATTGTTCGCAAACGTACAAAATCTGAAAAACATTTTGTTCATGTTATTGTTGACCAGTATGCTCGGCCATGAATCTTGTATTATTCTTCTAGCAGGAAGTTTTTTTTTTTTTTTGGGGGGGGGGGGGGGCCGCAATTGTTGCAGATACAGTGCGGTATTCATATTGGGACACTAAACAGAAGCAATGACTTGCTTTAAATGGATAAACTGCTCTCTGAGAACTCTAATGCCAACAGTTTCACTATCGTAAATTCATTTCATTACTAACGTAGAAAATTAACGTTGAAGTGTCAATTTCAAATCTCGCACCGAAATCTCTACGCGTAACGTAGCGAATATCAAAATGCATTTTTTTTTTTTGTGTTTTTCGCGACAATGGCTCAACGAAATTTTCCAAACTTTATGTGAAAGGTCTAGGGCACCCCTAGAAGACAGTGTATTTCATTTTCTATCCAGTAGAAGCTAAGTAGAAACTAGTAGACAATTTCAAAATTTACTACGTCACGGTGTTCGGTGCGGGAACCTCACAGTGGCGTCTTCACCCCCATTTTCTCCCAGCGCGTTTTCTCGGTTATACCAAGCGGTCGTGTCGCGGCAAAAGTGGTGTGTTTTCCGGATTGTGAAAATAGTACGTTACTGATACGCGAAGAATCGTCCTGCTCTTTAGCGACTAAAGATACGCTGTGACATCTTGGCGAAAGTCGATGTAGAGTGGGGACATTTCGTTCCAGTTAACATTAATGTTTTGTGAACGTTCGTGTTCAGCATAAGCCCATTTTTGTTGTTGAAGAGCTTGGAATGAATGCGCAAGTGTTGTAGAATGTGCATTCGCACAACCCTGCGTTTGTTTTCTACTCTACGACGACAACTATACTGCGCAAAAAAAAAAAAAAACTAGCCGGCGAAACGCATTTGCATCGACTTGGCCTTATAGAAATATATTTATTAAACGCGGTAGTGCTAAAGACATCACTTTGCGAAAACTCCCGGTGCCGACATTGCTGGTTACGAGTCAAAAATCGGCATTGTTTGTGAGCGAGAATTCGAGATATATGTAAATAAATAGCTGAATTAACATATAAATAAACAAGTAATAAATAAGTGAAAATTATTAATTAATTAATCAATTAATGTTCAGCCCAAGCAAGAACACAACCCAGGCCTACCGTGTAGTAGGGCTGGCACTCTGCGACGAAGTAGTAGTAAACAACTTTATTAAGGCAGCTGACGGTTTCCTAAGTGGCGAGGGCTGTCAGGCCATGCCTGGTCGCCACCTCGTCAGCGCGTTTGATGGCCCGGAGCTGGGTGTCCAGGCTTGTGGTCGTGAGGATTCTCTCCCAGGCCTCACTTGAAGGTGACTGTCCTAGGAGGTTTGGTGGGGGAGGGTCCTTGCTGCATCCCCAGATGATGTGATCCAAGGTTGCGGTCTGGGTCTTGCAAAGGGTGCACGTAGATGTGAATAAGGCAGGGTATATGTGCCTGTATATGTACGGGGAAGGGAATGAGTTCGTTTGAAGCCGCCGCCAAGTGATTTGTTGAGCTTTGTTTAGTTCCGGGTGCGGGGCCTTAAGGCATGTAATATTGCATGACAAACGCATAGAATCGCGCCCGGCTTCAAAACATGTTAATTGCGCAACCAGTGGCTGTTTTATAGGGACACTGAAGAGAAAAAGTACTTTTCGCGTATTGGGTAAATTTCGATTTTTCAATGCCGAGAAACGCCACACCACTAGAAGGCGCTTGGAAAGCGTGAAAACGCGCGAAAAAGAATTATGCGTGGCGAACGTCCCCTTGAAGTTCAAGCAACGGACGCCACGAAGTCACAGACTCTGACGGCGTCTGTTACAGCCTATACGTAGTTCCTAATAGTTAAAAAAAAGTACATCACCTAATGAGCGAGTCGTAGACTTGACGCATCGAGTTTCAAATATTTTCGTTGAGCGAGCATCGCCAAAATACCAAAAATACACTTGGAAATCTGCGGCGCCCCACGCGGAGATTGAGGCGCCAAAATTTAGGAATGGAACTTTGACCTTCATTTTCTTGTCTATTATCAAGATACCACGGTGAAATTAACGACATTAGAGTTCTCGGAGTACAGCCTTTCAATCTAAACTGACTCGTTCTTTTTCACTTTAGAGGACCGCCCATTAGAAAGTGTGCAGCTGAGCGTGGCCCCTTACGGACGCGTGGAGGGTACATCATCATCATCATCATCATCATCATCATCGTGACTACGCCCACTGCAGGGCAAAGGCCTTTCCCCTGTTCCGCCAGACAACTCGGTCCTGTGCTTGCCGCTGCCACTTTATACCTGCAAAACTTACTAATCTCACTTGCCCCCCTAACTTTCCGCCTCAACCTCATCCGCTCGAATTCTCTGGGTGGGTATACTTCGCCGACTTGTAAAAAAAAAAAAAACTCCCAAGCATTTCCCCGAGGGTGAACATGGTTAAGTGCGAATACACGGGGTGATGCTATGAGGGGTATTTATTAATTCGCACTATTATATTTATTAATCACACTATGGTGCCTTTATGGTGCAATGGTTCCTGGGAATCGCAATTTGATCACACGGGGGAGTTTACGTTAACTCACTGGCGAATGCCAACGGATTTTAACTTTACTCCCCCTCACGACCCGCTCACGACGGGAGACTGAGAGAGAAGGCGGGCGCGCGCAGCTGCAGCGAGCGAGGAGAGCGGAGGAGCGAGCGAAGGGGGAGGGGGTATAAGGCGCGTTACTGACACCGATATCAGCGTCGCGTCCGTGGCGTATTCGGTAGAGCGTCGCGCTGCGGCCCGCCAAGTCCTCTTTCTTTTAAAGATAGAGAGAACACTGCGGACGCCGCCGACGGCGGTGGATGGTTTGGGGTCGCTTATAAAAAGTGTATTCACACTTAGAATATTTAAGGCTTAGAGGGTATTCGCCACTACATCGGCTGCAGGTATGCGAATATTCGCTTGAGACGACCAATTTCACGTGCGCAACCGTTCCCTTCCTTCCGGCACGGTTGAACACGAGGCACACCGGGCCCGATTACGCCATCACCTTACATGCACCTTGTCAACAAACGCTCTATACGAGTCCCGCTGTATATAGTCTTCTCCAGGCTGTATTTGATAAGCGTGACCCTCCAAAAAAATGCACTGCCGAGGCTGTGACGTCAGATTTCGTGCTCCCGTACAACAGCCCAGAAAGGATGGGACCCTCCTCTCCGCCGAAAAGGTCGATACTCTTGAAGGCGAACCTCAAGCGCCCTCTCCTCGTAGTCTCTTCGCCTTTGTGCATAAACAACCAAATAGCCTGCGCGTTGCGCTAAGACAACATGTGACATCCCAGACTTCGCGTTCCAGCATGCTGGTGCTCCAAAAACGACTGTTTCAGCGACATCTTTTTAAGCGAGGTATGCATTGCACAGCGAAGTCGGGGATTTTTCTTATTCGATTGTCTTGTTTCTCCTCGCGGCGGATGAACGCCGGCGTGCCAAGTTGAGTTCGCAACATGCGAGATGTCAAATGCAACGCAACATGTGGCAGTGCCTGTCGGGTATCAAAACTGTTGCATTCGGGGAAGTTCTGTTTTCAATGTCTTCGCTCTCACAGGGGAATGTAGGGTTGTCAGGTTCGGTTACATTGCGCCAATTCGGCTACTTGATATGTGAGGTTTAACGTCCCAAAAGCCACTTTATGATTACGAGAGCCGCCATAGTGGAGGGCTCCGGAAATTTCGACCGCCTGCAGTTCTTTAACGTGCACCCAAATCTGAGCACACGGGCCTACAACATTTCCGCCTCCATCGGAAATGCAGCCGCCGCAGCCGGGATTCGATCCCGCGACCTGCGGGTCAGCAGCCGAGTACCTTAGCCACTAGACCATCGCGGCGGGCCCCAATTCGGCTACTTTTCTAGGTCACGTGCGGCAGAAAAAAAAAAGCTCTTATACATGGCTACAACCGGGACTACTTGCTATGTAGATTTTAACCAAGTTATCAATATCTAGTGATGCCGACGCCTGCCGTTCGAGTACGTCGGGTCAAAAGATGGCCACCAATCAAGGCGCGTTTCCAGCTCTTAGAATCTACTTTGGCGAGAAATAACAGACAATCAAGCCAGTGAAAGTATCGGGTATGTCATAATATTAATTGTAATGTAGATGCCTCTGTAGCTCAATGGCGGAGCATCGGACGCCTTTTTCGTAAGGTCCCTAGATGAAACAAGTTTCCAAGGTAGCGACACCCTCCCTTTTCCTCCTCGCTTATTTGACTGAAGCGCCCCCTAGAAGGTTTAAAACTTTAATCCAAAAGCGAATGTTTGGGTTCTGTTGCTACGGTGAATAGATGTAAATGAAACAAAATGGAACGAAATAAGACGTAGAATAAACAGTTACCTTTATGAACATAAACGGCACAACACAAGAGCAAGCGGGATGTGCGTTACTCAACCGGCAACGTTGGGCAGTTCTATACTTTACACCACTAGCCATGGCGTCTCGCGTAGTACATTTTAGTTCCACGGCCGCGGTATTTCGTCCAGTTCTAACTAGTCCACTTCGCCGATTATGTTTTGTTCGTGATGTGACACAGTGGACGTGCTTCTTGCTGGATCCTGTAAATGGCCACAGGGCGTGACGTTGTGACGATTGATTACAACCGGCTTCTGCACACGCAAGAAAAAAAAACTACGACCAGACTGGTAGAAACACTCGTCCAGCACTGCGATGACGTTTTTTTTTAAATGTGCCCATTTGGACAATCGTGATGCCAAGTGATTCTGATGCGGTGCTGGGAACTTCCTGAAAAGTGAGAGTTCTACTGCTGAGGTGTCTCGAAGCAGCGCGTTTCGGCTCAAGCGGGAACCGGTTGAGAGTGAAATGTTTCTGAAGGTGCGTCGGTTACAACCTACAGCTGTTCTGTATACGTGCATACCCACATGTATTTGTACCAACTGGCATGCACTAGACACGCATTAGACGCGCGCCTGGCGTTTCAATAAAAACCGACAAGTGAACTCGCTTCGCAGATCCGCGTCGACATACGTTGACGGAGTTGCACGAAAGCAATCGCGTGAAATGGTTCATGGTTGCACTTCATGGCGCGCTTCATCTCGGAAAGCACGAGGTAAGTTGAAGAGAGCGAAACCATTTTCTGTTGTTTACGGCAACGCAGCATTGCTGAAAAACGCAGATGTTGCATTGAACGAGCATGGCGAAACAATCTTGGTCGACTTAGCGCACACCGAAACCCCCTCCTCTTCAGTTTATGTTCTGGCTACGATTTTGTCTTTGGTCACGGCGAGAATCCGGCTGGAGCCATATGCGCATGCGTACTCGTTTTGAACCTTTTGCATAATAATAAACATTACCAGCCATTTGCAAGATCACGTGCAAGTAATGCACCAATTACAGACGCGGATATCAGAGAAAAAGAGGAGTAATCGAGAGAGTGAGGAGGACGGCTCGAGAACAATGAGTGACGCTACCTTGTTTCATCTAGGGACCTTACTTTTTCGAACGTAGCAGGTTCCGTTCCTGCCAGCGCAAAGTTATCTTTTCGTCCCCTTTTCTTCCTTCCCTATTTCACTATAAAATGACTTCGAATAACATCCTATATACTTTTCTCAGCATCCTTGTCAGTTATCATCAATACTGTGCCTAAGAAAGAGAAACGAGCCCTTCAATTTCCCATTCATTGCTAGAATTTAATGTGACACTTGCATTTTACAAAAGAAAACACTTTTGGATATGGGACAGAGCTTCAGAGAGAACTGTTGCACGGAACCTCCATTCGCGGACCACCCACATTAGTGAACGAAACTTTGAACACTAATTGGATGTGAAAAGGACAACAGAAAGCACTTCGCATAGGTCACTATGCACACCTTGACATTGACAGAAATCGGATATCGGGCGAACTGACTCCGGATATCCGGCACTGCGACACCATTCGAAAATGACGATTCATACCTCGAAACCCACACCCGTGGTTCTGCGAAAACTCATGCCGTGCCAACGCCTCCTAGAAAAACTGCCTGGAACGTCACTCTCTTTTCAATTGGGAGCCTCCTGCCAGCACGCAATCTCGAAGGCCATGCCTGCTGTCTTGCGTTGCGACCGGCCGCCGCGTGAGACCGCTCGCCTCCGTACCGCTCAGTCACGTGACATAACAGATTGATTGATATGTGGGGTTTAACGTCTCAAAACCACCATATGCTCATGAGAGACGCCGTAGACTGGAGGGCTCCGGAAATTTCGACCGCCTGCAGTTCTTTAACGTGCGCCCAAATCTGAGCACACGGGCCTGCAACATTTCCGCCTCCATCGGAAATGCAGCAGCCGCAACCGGGATTTGATCCCACGACCTGCGGGTCAGCAGCCGAGTACCTTAGCCACTAGACCACCACGCGACATAACAGTACACGGAGGAAGGAAAGGTAGGAGAGGGCATGCCCAGCCGTCGCGCGGCGTGAAAAGTGTGGCGGAAATGACATCATGGCGGCCATATTCACTGGGCACAATGGCGGCGTTGCTATGGTTACGTGTTACGCATTGGAGTTGGTCTAGCAGTGAGCGGCCGCGGCTGGCGATGGCATGCGTGCCTCCCCAGGTCTCGTGCAGAGCCGTGGCGGACAATATCCGTGCTCTGAGCCACGCTATTGTTTATGCAGTGTTCTCCTGGGAGTTACTGTACTCTTAGCAACGTTTACAAATCTTTCGTCCATCGCGAGGTTTCAACTGCGCGTATAAAGAGTGCATATCCATATGTCGTGCGGCGGATGACGCGGATGAAGCAGTTAGTGTTCAGCGAAATTGCGTTGGGCACCATGACGAAGCGGAACGACGACGACCGCCTTGCCGGTCAGTGACGGTTGGGCAGTGCTCCTGCTTGTGACAACGGACGACGTTGTTGAGCCCAGCAAGACGCAATGAGGACCATGTGCACATACGTAGTTTCACGTTGTGTGTGTACAGTAACGACTTGCATATGCGTATTAAAACACCTTTTCTCTTCCGCTTCGTATACTCTACACAAGCATTGCATGTAATCTCAACGTAACAGCAACCACGTTCAACTGTCACTAGCACCGTGCTCAAAGTCACCACGGTCGCAGAATGCTGACACCGGTGAGTTTCATGCGGAACACGGACACAGTGGCAGGACGCTGCGTCGGCCGCGTGGCGGAATGCAACCGTAGAAGGCGCACGACCGATCGTGTTGTCTGTACAGTTGCTCAATTAATGACGTGAAAGCACTCGCCGTTGTCAGTGCATCTAGCGCGCGTTCTTTCGTAGTTGCTTCGTTGTCAGCGAGGTGTTACTCTTTGTTATTACTCGGACGAAGCGATTTCGCTGAAGGTGTCCCGCTGGCCCAGAGTGTTGAGCCCCGTTCCATTAGTTTCGGATCGTCACGACCCACGCGCTGTGCCACTCACGTGCTTTCCGAGCCGGAGAGAGAGTCGTGCCTTCTGCTTTACATTCAGATGTAAACAAGCGAGGAGAATTTGCCTAGTCAATATGGCCGACTTCCGGCTTCATCGCGGCTTCACAACGAGTGACGTCAGGGCCTCTCCTACCTTTCCTTCCTCCGTGTAACAGTACCTCCACGGAACACCTACATCGCAGCTGCTCAGAGGCAACTGTGAGAGCATTGCTGTGTTCGCAGGGGGCGGCCGTCGGAGACGGCCGCCTTCGTACTAAAGGAGGAGGGTAAAATGAGAGGGTAGGCAGCGCGTTCGCGGCTCACGTTCCACGCATAGTTTTTTCTTTAAGGCGTTGGCCGTACTCACTTTTATTGCAGCCACATGGCTGTTACTTCTAGCGCTTAAGGGGGTCGTGAAATGGTCGCTTTACAACGACAATGCGGCACCAACGGCAGCCACATGCGCTAACTGTACCATCAGCCCGAGTGGACCTGCATAGAAACTTTGCCTATCGAGAAACGCGGAACTCTGTGGCATATCGAGCACGCGCAAGGGGCGCTCATCGGCGTCTGCCGTATACGCGATCCGCGTCCCACAAGGACGCTGCTTAATATGACGTCAGAGTTCAAGTTAGCGCTGATTGCGTATGACAAAGACGCTGATGAGCGTCCCAGTTGCAGGCACTCGCTAGTACCGAAAAGTTCCGCGTTCCTCGATAGGCAAAGAATTACTTATGACGACGTCACCTAGTTAGTGCGTGTAGACGCCGGTGGCTTCGCATTGTCGCTTTAGAGCGAGCGTTTCACGACCCCTTAAAAAAAAAAGAAAGATGTAACGCAAGACGCATTCGGAATGTCCATTTGAGAACAGCACGCGAAACGTCGTCATTATGCATAAAATGATCACCATAGGCAGCCATGGATGCTGCTCCAACCTAAGCAATTCTGATTGCGAAAGGTTCAGGCTAGCTGTACTTTTCTACATTTTTCACTTGTACTTCTAACATTTATTCGTGTGTACAAAAACGCCAGCGTCCGTTTTCACAAACGCGTGGCTACTTTCTAAAGTCAGCTTTGCTAAAGCCCCTCGCTAAAGTTACCTGGTTTTTTTTTTTGACAATTTTCCAAAAAAAATTGCCATTTTTCGTCTTTTCGACATGAGAACCCTAGGGGGGGGAGGGAGGGAAGAGGTGCGACTAGTCATTTCCTGGCGGCATTTGGTTGGATAACTTTAATGCACAGAATGAAGCTTCACTTCAAAGAAATCACTCTTAAGTTAATTACCATACTTAATTGCTGCATGCAATAGCACTTCCTTGCTTTCCTCGTACGAGTATTCCATCCCGGGACATAGACATGGGTGGGAAGTTTCTATTTTTCTTCGACGCGTAATAGTCATTGGGCTTTCTGAACGTAGTTTGAACGATCCTCTCAAACTTCGCTTTTATTGTCCTTTTTTGTTTTCGGGTGAGTCGTCATCGCAAGTTTGAGCACAGTAGAAATTAAAAACCACCACTAAACTTGTTTGTCAGTATTGCGACACACTATAAATGCTTACGTAGCCAAAACTCACCATTGGCGTGCCAAGTAATGTAGCCACCTCCCCCCCTCCCCCGGAAAGCTTTCTTTCAATTTTGCACACGCATGAAAACATGCACGCATAAGGGCACACTCAACATAAATAGATGTTCGGTGAACACTGTCTGATAAAATAAACAAAAAAATTGCAACGCAACGCCTCTGGTCCTTCCCTTATGCGAAGTACTAACACGTAAACCTCTATTCACACGACTGACGAAATCGTCATTCGATCCCAGGTCACCCGTACCTCGGCCGTTCCCGATTGGGTTTTCGTGGAGCGATTCATGAAATGACGGAAGCCGGAATCACAGTTGGGATCTTCGGGATGGAATGCCGAAATCCTCGCTTGTAAGGTTAATTCATCCTTGGCGTGTGAACACTGGCTGTGGAGGGATCCGAATTAGGTGGCATGTCACGTGGCTGATCCGCCCGCGATCTTATCCGTCGTGCGAATGCAGTTTACGCTGCGCGCGACGCACGAGCCAACGCACCCCCCTCCCTCCACGTCCAGTTATCCCCTCCACGTCCAGTTATCCCCCCCATTCAAACGGCACGAACCACACATAAAACGCTACCTGGTCCACGGCCCTTCCGCAATCATCCACTCAAATCTGAAGTTGTCGATGGCTCGCGTTTCGAGTGACCGAAAGCAAGCAGAACACCGCGCCATCATTTCGAATAACCGCGCGGCAAATGTTAGGTTTACATTTTGCCAGTTGCGTCCGCGATTACCGCGACATCCCGCGGAAGCAGCATTCAATGCGGAAATAAGTGTCAGCTGATGAGTGCGGTAGTGGTGCTCTATTCAAACGCGTTTTATATTTATTTGCGGCAAGATACGAAGTTAAAAAGAATAATGATGATAATACAAGACGACAGCAGCAAAACATAGCCCGCGGCTTTCAGACTGCAGTTGACTTACGCGCGGAAGTAAAATGAAGACAGCTCGTTCAGCAGCTGACGCCTCTAAGAGCACTCGAGCACATAAAAGAACGACAGCAACGGGCTTTGGAGCAATTTGAAACAAGAAACCTGCACTTACCGTGGCAACGGCACTGGGACTGGCATCGCCAGCCGCACAGTCTTCCGCGGGTTTCGGAGACAGCGTAGCATCGGCGGCCGTCGTATCGCTCTCTTCACTCATCGCCTCTTCCGTACACTGTCACGGCAATGAAAGCACAATATCACGTCGGCACGGATTGCCGCTAATGTCCGGATCGGCGAACGATGGACCCGACGGATCTGAAGCGATAATCAGTGCGATTAGAAGTGATTTAAGTAAACAATCGCCGCCGGAGTCCCCTATGGAGGCTGCCATTTGTAAACATGGCTGCATCGCGCGCGGGGCACACTGGGTAGGACGTCTGCCACGGCTGGTGCCGCCGCCTGGTGGAACAATTTCTGAAGCCTAAACGCCGAGCGCGAAACTTGAAACGTCTCGTTTGCTTGTTGCCGTGTGTACAGTTAACTTTTTCAATAGGTCGTGCCACCTTGGTTTCGATTTATACTTATATGCTCGTCAACTATTGTTTGTGGTGTGTTTGTGCGTGTTGATGCTAGTGCATCTGTTATATGATTGGGTTGTATGATTGAGTGCATGTTTTCATACGTGTAAAGGAGTCCAATAACTCCACATCTCAGCTTGTTCTTAGAGGAGAAGCACTGCATAAGAAAGGCTGAAATACAGCAGGGATGGCAGCACGAGAGCAAGTAATTCCGTTCTTTAAAATGCGAAGCATTTCTTAGCAAACTTCGGCGACTTTGAGCGTATCTATCTATCTATCTATATCTATCTATCTATCTATCTATCTATCTATCTATCTATCTATCTATCTATCTATCTATCTATCTATCTATCTATCTATCTATCTAGCCACCTACGACTTTTAGCTTTCCTGGCCGTTTCGATAATGGTATCGATACCAAATTTGGTATGGCATAACATGACTGTATTAAGAACACATATGACTAGTCATAAAATGAAAATTATGACATCTATGTCATAAATGTCATGATTATCATGTCACGGTCTTGCTGCTCTTGCATTCGTTTCATTCCCATGATACGTTGCAAAACTGGTATTGTATCACATGACTGCATGGTGAACACAAGCGACAGACCCTAACATCAAAAAATTCAGCAGATCCCACGCACCTGGAAATCAACGTTGTGTGAAGCATGCGGAGCGAAGGTGACCATGTTGCAATTTTTTTATTGAGCGACATGCCATGAAATGACGCCTAATATATGTACAAATGTTGCACGCACAGACATAAGTTGAATAATTGCAGATGTTTACATAACCAGTTGTTTGCACTTGCGCAACGATGCCACTGGAACATGCGTATTAAGGGGGGGGTGGTGAAAACCAAGAGAGAAGGCAGGGAGGTTAACCAGGCACATGCCCGGTTTGCTACCCTACGCTGGGGGAATGGGAAGAGGGCATAAAGACACCAGAAGCTGATATGAAGCACCGATGCTCGCGAGGATGCTGGCCGTGGACACTACATAAAAAAACTTCAGCGCATGGCAACTAACCACAATTGACGTTAACCCGACCTGACGGCTGTATCAAAGGAGTACATATGTAATCTTTATAAAATTGAGTATAGGCAGCACTGCAACCACTATTGACGTTTCACGACGATTGGCGTCTATTTGAAAAGTAGTTACGAGGCCTGGCGTATAGCTCTGTGGTAAAATGCTTCATTGCCATGCAGCAGACTTGGGCTCGATTCCAGCTGGGACACTGACATTTATTCTTTGCAAACGTCGGGTCGACGCTACCGATGTCGGGTATTTCTTGACGTTCGCGCGTCATAATTTCCCATGTGTGTTCTCGTCGTTTCTGGGTATATACCCAGTGTCAGTTACCTGTGGCACATACCAGCGACACATACCCGCCCCTCGGTATGTGCCACTGTCTGGCGGTAAATGTTTGACGACGTACGCAACGGGATTGTGATATTATTCATGTCTTGGCCAGCGCATCATATTCGTAAAACCATCTTACCCTCCCATGCTAATTTTGGTTCACGTCACATTTAGGGGGTGACCACGAGAGCACCCAAACGTAAGCGGCTAGATAGATAGATAGATAGATAGATAGATAGATAGATAGATAGATAGATAGATAGATACGCTCAAAGTCGCCGAAGTTCGCTAAGAAATCCTTCGCATTTAAAATCATGACATGCGTGTCATGTAACGACATGTTTACATGCCACGCTGATGATGCGCTCGCGGCCGTCTCGCTAGCTTCCCTTATACCGAATTTGGTACGTGAATGGATGACGAAGGTATGTGGCTAATTCAACCATGATAATTATGAGATGCGGGTCATGTAACAACATGACTACATGCTACGCTCTCGACGCACTGGCGGCAGTTTCGCCAGCTTCACTTATACTAAATTTGGTATTACGATACGTGAACGAACGACGAAGGTATGATACTGGTGCAAACATGATAAACATGAGATGCGTGTCATGTAACAACATGACTACATGCTAAGCTCATGATGCGCTCGTGGCTGTTTCGCTAGCTTCACATGTACCAAACTCGGTATTACGCGACGCGAACGGACGACGTAAGTAAATGACACATTCAAACATGATAATCACGACACGCGTGTCATGTAGCAACATGACCACACGCCACACTGATGATGTGCTCGCGGCTGTTTCGCTAGCTTCACATATGCCAAATTTGGTATTACGTGATGTCAATGGACGACGAAGGTATGTGACTGGCGCAAACATGATGATCAAGAGATGCGTGTCATGTGAGAACATGGCTACATGCCACAGTCAAGGCGCCTATAAATTTCAACGTGACGCGGTGCGCGTGCTCGCCGGCGTTCATTTCGTCGTGTCACGCCGGTGGTGCCACGCCAGGCGCCGGTCTTGCCCAGTTGCTTTGACGCATGCACGTCACAGCGCGCCCGGCGTCCCTTCTTGGCGAAAAAGGGAGGCGCAGTGTTTTGGTTGATATGTAGAGGTTTAACTTCCCAAAACCACCATATGATAAGAGCAGACGCCGCAGTGGAAGGCTCCGAAAATTTCGACCACCTGGGGTTCTTTAACGTGCACCCAAATCTGTAGCGCGTAGAGAGGATGGCCGCTGATCATTAAGGGTAACTAACTGGATTCCCAGAGAAGGCAAGCGGGTTAGGGGGAGACAGAAGGTTAGGTGGGCAGATGAGATTAAGAAGTTTGCGGGTATAAATTGGCAGCAGCAAGCACAGGACCGGGTTAACTGGCGGCACATGGGAGAGGCCTTTGTCCTGCAGTGGACGTAGTCAGGCTGATGATGATGATGATGATGATGATGATGATGATGATGATGATGATGATGATGATGATGATGAAATCTGAGCACACGGGCCTACAACATTTCCGTCTCCATCGGAAATGCAGCCGCTGTGCCCAGCGTGCGCGCGCGTCAGCGCTACATTAGAGTATAGTATATTGCATCCGCGAGAGCATTATGAAGGGCCCATGGACCCTTCATAATGCGCTCGCGGCTGTTTTGTTAGCTCCACGCATACCCAACTCGGTGTTACGTGACGTCGATGGATGACAAAATATATGACTGCTGCAAACATGATAATCCTGACACGCGTCTCATGTAAGAACATGACAACATACCACGCTCATAGTGTGCTCAACGATCATTTTGCAAGCTTCATGTATACTAAATTTAGGTATCACGTGACAATGAATAGATGACGAAGGTAACCGCACATCCCCACATAATATATAGCCATGACATGGAAGTCATGTACGGCATCATTTACCTCCGCTTCGTAACGTTGTGCTGATTTTAAAGTGAGATATCAACATTTTTTTTCCATTTTATTGAGGTTGTTATGACGACATTTCAAGAAATTCACAACACTGATTAGACCCATAGCCATAGGATGGTAGGGGGTCTAACGGGAGAAAGTATACAAGCAGAATAAAATTCGTATATAGAAAAAAAAAATCAGAACATCAAAAAACGTCGATTTTTCAAAAAAAACGAACAAAAATACAAGAAGATATTGGAATTTAAGGTGAAGTAAATGCTCAGAAATGCATATAGAACACATTGTTGCAATTTGTTCATAAGTGATGAAATAATCAAGAACAGGCAAAACATCAAACTATGTGTAAGGCTTAGTACATGGTCATTACTATTGATTTACATGTAGCAAATATTTTTTGAGTGCGCTCGAGAAAACCTTATAATCTTTAATCTGAAGTGGTATGTTATTCCACACTTTAGCTCCTAAGAACTGTAGTAAGCGTTCACCATACACGTTTTTAGTAGGTGGAATATCCAATTCAATTCAATTCAATTCAATACGTCGCCTCCTGTGTCCATTGCCAACGGCGAAAATGACCGACAACTGCTCCGGTTGGCTTAATGCAACCTCTTCCTTGTCCCGCCTCGCCTTTTGAAGTCGTTGGAATCGACGTGTATGGCCCTCTTCCTATATCTGCCAATGGGAATCGCTGGATTGTCACGGCCATCTACCACCTTACCCGCTACGCAGAAACAGCTTCTGTACCATCTGAGACTTCCACTGAGATCGCCGATTTCTTTCTTCGCCACATCTTTTTGCGTCATGGAGCTCCACGCATTCTCCTGAGTGATCGTGGCAAAGTCTTCCTCTCTTCCATTGTCGAGCAAGTTTTGCGTGCCTCGAACACTGTTCACAAGACCGCTTCTAGCTACCACCCGCAGACCAACGGATTCACTGAACGGTTTCATCGGACCCTATCGCACATGATCGCCATGTACATTCACCCCAACCACACGAACTGGGATGCAATTCTACCCTTCGTGACATTCGCCTATAATATGGCTGCTCAACGCACTACACCGGCTTTTCTCCATTTTTTCTCGTCCATGGTCGCTCGCCGAGTTTCGCTCTGGATGTCTCTTTCCTTTCGGCCCCTGCACCCTCGACGGCTCCTTTCTCTGAAGAATTCCTATCTCGTCTCGCACACTGCCGTCACCAGGCCCGTATTAACACCGGCCTCTCTCAAGACACTCGAAAATCTCGCTACGACTCGTCTCGCGCCGTGTTGTGTGTTTTTCCCCTGGTGACGAAGTTCTTCTATGGACTCCACTACGCGTCCCCGGCCTATGCGACAAATTCATCAGTCGCTTGATGGGGCCGTACACGGTGGTCGAACAGACATCTCCTGTGAATTACCGCGTTTCTCCTCTTAGCGCTAATCCTGATCATCGTTGCCGAGGAACTGAGATAGTGCACGTATCTCGTTTAAAGCCTTATGCGCGACGCATTTCATAATACTGTCAAGCGACCAGGCGGCCGCTTTCACCGCGCGGGGGAATTAGTGTGAGTGCGACAAGCGAATGATTCTTTATTCTCTTTGATAACATCATCACCTGTACATCTTCTTCATCTGTAAATATCATCACCAGCGTGATTTAGCTCGAGGCTGGCCGAATAAACCGGTTCCTCACAACACCACACACACACACCACACACACACACACACATATATATATATATATATATATATATATATATATATATATATATATATATATATATATATATATATATATATATCATTTACATTTTGCGTTGGTCGTCAAGGTCAAGCATGAAAAGCAGCGTCAAAGTACCCCACTAGATGCCAAGTGTAAATTGGGCATTGAAACTAGATTATCTTCTTAGTGTGGTTATACTATACATCGGCGTATTCTCTGAATTTCTTTGTTGGCATGTGCAGTACGTGTTTTTTTTTGTGTGTGTGTGTGCTTGCTATAGAGGTAACACGACTTACGGCTCTTCAACACGGGGCCGATTGGCCTTATATGTATTTACTGTATTTTGTGCGCTTATTTTCCTGTTTCATTCTTATATTGAACATTTCTAACACATCTACTTGCATCAAGATAATTGTGATTGTACCTCAACAATGATTTCAAATTTATGCACCTGCTTAATTTCCCTTTAAAGGCGCAAGAAATAATTCCCTTCTGTATTGCTGCATAAGCAGCAAAAGGTTTCATTACTCCCAATAGCTTAGTTGCTTGCGATGTCCATTTTTTTGAAGAATGGAAAATAACATACATTTGACATATATATTTGTAATGCATGTCTTTGATGTTCCGGCACTTGCTTTTGTTACACGTAGTGCTCGATATCTTTCGTATGTGGAGCCTTCCATAGAATTAGTGGTGGTCTGAACATTACGTTGCTTTAACTTCATTATCACCAGCCTTACAACACCCACTGCGGCATGGTCAAAGACAAATGACATAGCTACGGATCGGAACACCGTGCCCTCAACTCCCCCCCCCCCCCCCCCCCCAACACCCCGAAGTTTTTTTGTTTTTTTTTTTTTGCCATGGCATACAGAGTATATGACTGGTGGAACTGGAACATGGGAGAGGTCTTTGTTCTGCAGTGGACGTATTCAGGCTGCTGCTGCTGCTGCTGCTGCTGCTGCTGCTGCTGCTGCTGCTGCTGCTGCTGATGATGATGATGATGATGATGATGATGATGACGACGACGACGACGACGACGACGACGACGAAAAAAAAAGGACATACGCGCATGTGTTCGAAATTGCCGGATCTTTCCGCTGCGGCATCTTTCAATATCTACCGTGGTTTAGAGACGTAAAGCCTCATTAATTGTTATTCTCTGGCTGCTCCATACGTTTTCCTCACATTTCTGACTTTAGGGAGTTGGAATAGCGTAAGATAAATTAGCGTTCACAACAGTCGCCCACAGTTAGAGAGTTCTAAAATACTTAAAAGAAGTGGAATGATATTTTTTTTAATATACACAACAAAGTTCACTGATTTCCGTAGAAGTGTATTGTATACGGTCTTTTCAGCTGTGGTGGCGTCTACGTAGACAGATGGGCCGCTGAATTGACCAGAGATTAGTAGAACATAAACAGGTATACCTAACCGAAGGCTCAACTTCTAATCTTATCCCCGTGCTCTAGAACGCCCCTTCACTCGAAGCTCCACCTTCCTTTGAGAAAGCCGATGAGAACGCCATCTCTAGGCAGGGCAAGTCACTGCACATCAGCGATAATCTGTTGTGATTCTTGAGTAGCGCATCGTCATTTTCATCCGAGCAACGGCACAGTGCTCAACTCTGTCAAGTGAAGGGTGAAAGTCGAGTCGAGGAGCGTTTGTGAATGCGGGGGTTAGTTTACATTGTCGAGAGTGTAAGTGCACGCGACAAATTCGACGAATGCACAGTTTAGTGCCGGCGTAGGAACGAAGAAACACATCTGCTGATAGAGGCATGGCATATAGCGGTAGCGAATGCTTGATCCAACCATCGATTAACTCTCACAAAGTTAAATCAAATCCTTTAACAGTTATCTTTCGCGAAGGTCATCACGCGGGCCAGATTGATAGGTTCGCAGATTGTATGGGCATGGACAGATAAGTTTTCGCGTTTTCTTTCTTTCCGGCCGTTTTGTGCACCTTCAGTTGTTAGTAGGCGTTTGGTGGTGTCCTGACTTTCTTCTTGCGGCTGTGTTTGCACGCCCTTTCTCTTGGTAGTCTGTACGTGATTAGTACCAACTAGGCTGAGCTCTCTGTTATAAAGTCTAGCATCCTGGCTCTTCACCTATTTTTGTTTTGCCCACGCGAGTTTCGCTTTGTACAACGCGCAGCTATGACATATGCTCTATGGAATCAGCGTTTGCAACATGACGGTAATGCTATCGAAAAGTAAATTATCACATTCAACTGCTCGCATGACGAAAAGAAAGGTGTGAAAGACGGTGCTCTTACTACATACTAACTCCATGACCACACACAAAGGACCGCCGCGCATACCATGACGAGCCTAACAAGTCTGTGAGCGGTCACCCGTTTTCCCGCAACTGCCTGCTTCCCTTGCGTCCTCCGCCCACATCCTTAGAGGTCCGGTTCCACCCTACCTTCCGAGTCCCGCACCCCCTACAGAGACCCGACTCGCCACGTGTGTCGCATTCACATTTTTACTCCCGCGAGCTGCCCCCGTGTTGTTCACACCCCCTTGTCCATTCTTCCCAATAGTTCCCTTCATTCCCGCTGACCACTGTGTCGCTGCGTTTTTTTATTCGGGAGTGCCCCACTGAGCTGTTGCCGAGCACACCCCGTCGTCGCAGACGGTAGCAGTGTTTCGGCATGCGAACCTCGAACTGGATTTAGTAGGAAGACCTTCCCGGCGTTCAGTGGGCCTCGCCTCTTACCTTCTCTTCTCCGCGCCATCCGAGGTATTCCCTCTCATCCGTGTACAGTCGACTTGCCTCTCTTGTCTGTCAACGTCCTTGCTAGCAGCAGGGGCTTGTGTGAGAAGTCAACGACGGGATTTGGTTGCTCCTGTCTGTCGCCCGGGTTGCGGGGCTTGTATGTTTGTGAGGGGGAGGAGAGAATGGCCCCCCGCACACCCCTCTGAGAAGTCAACGAGCCGTGCCCCGCACCCCCTTCACACCATGCACTCACTTGATGCGAGAGTCATCGGAACAGAAGAAACCAGGTGGCAGGAGGAACCTCGCGGTCTTCTCGTCTTTCACTCGACTCCTTCCGTTTCCTATCAGTCTTTCTTTTTATTGCCCGTGCTTCATTCCAGCCTGCTTGACTGCAAGCTCCGGGCTGGCCTCCTTTTTTTGGTGCACCGCCTGTGAAACGCAAACTGCAGGAGAATGCGGAAAGCACATTTTTTTTCTGCATTCCTCGGGACGCGGCGTCCCTCTCGAACGCCTTCGCTTTCGTTTTACGTATATATATCTTCCTCGATCCGCTCGCAGGTGTTGTGGCGTCCATAGTGGTGACCACAGCCGAGGTAGACGGAGAACACGCAGTTCAGATCAGTTCGTAGGCTGCTGTCTCGACCAGGCAGTCATACGTCTTAAATTATGGCGTAAACATAGACTAGCTCATTCTACGTTGTTTTCAGGTTTGGCGACGGCGCTTTAGAAGCACGTACACTGACGTTAGGCGTGGGATTTAGGGCTACCTAAGTTCCTTGTGCATTTTGTGTTGTTGTGTCAGTCGCCTTTGTTCGGCTATCTAATGCAATGTTTCACTTTCCTCTCCTCTTTCGAATTTGACTACGAGCAACCCTGCTTCTCGACCCCGCATAACACTAGCTGCCCTGATTAGTCTCACCATTCGCCCTAAACATAAGAAGGATGAGAGGTTTGAAAAGAAAAATGTTGCAATGGATCATTCAATAAACTACCGAATTCTGGTCATGGTCATGATATTCAGATCTTTTTTTTTTTTTGCACCTGCTTCTCTAGATCAGAGCGTTTCCTGAAATTACTCTAGCACTGCGATCGTTCAGCGACCATGGGTATGATGGGTAGTACACAAATTTGCCGATAGTTTTCATGCTTGCGGGCTTTAAAAGCACGCCGATTTTGTTTGTTGCTATATTTTGGTTTTGTTTCGAATAAAAGAATGTACATTTGTGAACTTCATGACTCGATTTGAACGTGTGAAGTTGTGAGCCTAAAAGTTTAAAGTGGGGAAATGAACATTTGAAGATTGTTGTCTCGTGACAAAGTGGCTTCAAGCCGCGCGAAGCCAAACAGAGCCGAGATTACCCCCCCCCCCCCCCTTCCCCAAGGAGTAATCGCATTCAATACACAGCGCCTCCTAAGTTCCCAGTCTCCATATCCTACTGCTGTGCTCATATATTTCCTGCTCTTCCTAGAATACTCCTCCCTCGTGGCCTGAGATTCATAATTACAGCCCAGCAAATTGAAACTTGATCAGTAATTTAGGGGTCTACATGATTCGAATTGACGAGAGATTAAGTTGAACATAGGGCAGACTGGGCGCTGCTTGAATGTTCGCCTGCGAGAACACTACAATGCGCTGAATTCAGCCCCGGGTTTACATTTGTCCGGCCATTGCAAAAAGTGTGGCTGCGTACCTGAATTTTCGCGCACATTTGTCTTGTACAGCCATCATGACACGAACACTAGAGATATTGCGGAAGCCTTTTTTATTTAAAAGAATATTGATAGTTGTGTTAGTTCACCGTCTATATCACTGCTAGATTGTGGAATCTCGTTTCTGGACGACACCTGATCATGGTGAAACCTTCTCTCCAGTTTTTTCCCTTTCTCTTCTTTCTGGTATATAATTTCTTCTCTGAATAAACTGAGTTTCAGTCTGCGCTTGTTTGTCTCTTCTCTTGTGTCCCGTCGGTTTGCGCTTCCAATTTTGTCATTATGAATTTGTACCAACTAGCCCGCCAGTCAACCCTTCTGTAAGTTGAACAACTTGAGCTAGGGGGACCACGCACTTGATACTAGCAGTTCCCTCCTTAATGTGTTTCTCGCGCATTTAAACCTAATCGCGTAGCACTGAATGTGCAGTACAGTCAACTGTTAGAGGCAACACTCGAATGATCGCCATTCCTATTGCTGGCTCTTTAGAGCAAGATGAAGACACGTCTTCATGCCCGTCACAAATCTGTCAAGGGGAGTCAGAACTCTCAACCACCAGTATTCCTGTACATAGCGAAATCTAAAGATAGCGAAATCTAAGTATGCTTAGCACGCAGCTGTCCCTTTTAACAGCGGACTCGTCTGTGCAAAGATTCTCACTGACGCGCAGTGTCGAACGTTTAAACACTAGATGCATACATTTTCCAAACAATAAAAAGGAAACAGTCTTCGCGGGAAACGCACCGAGAACGACGCCCAAGAGCCCACAATATCGAAACCGAAACATATGCGTAACCGAAAGCTGGAACAATTGTGTGGTTGCGTTGGTACTCAGTAGGGGTCAGAAACATCGTCAGCGCCTAAACATTGTCCTTCTAACAAAAGTATTCTCAGTGTTCTTAGACTTTCACGCCTCCCAGTGGATTTCAGGAGCGTCCTCTCAAGGATGATCGCTAGACACACGCTCCCAACGATCCTTTGTTCGGCTAGCCGCAGTGTTAACGCGTTAGCAAGAAACGAGCACAAACCACTTTGTATGTTTCGTGCATCAGTGAATATACCGGATCGTCCGTGACACGATAAATCTGATTCCTTCTCGGGAGATGCGAAATTTTCGAGAAGGTACGTCGCAACTCGCGCTTTCGAATACAGCCCGCATAGCACACATGTCAGCTTCGCGAGATTTTCTCTAGCCACTTCGGATAGGTAAATGTCATCGTTTGACCTTTTCTGTTAAAACTCGCCTTGTTTTACGTGCGTTTAGCATTCGTCAGTGCTTTTGTAGTGCATGAATCTCATAACATTCATTGTACGCGGAAAGTAGCGCAGACGCGCGATTTGCGTTTCCAAACCTTGGTCTACGCTGCGCCATTTGTTTTTTACGTTTGTTGATAGATGGCAGCACACTGCAAGCGATTCCTTTTTTGTCGTGTATCGGAGCGAAATGATCTTCTCACCCTCAGATAAACGTGGTCAGTGACGCCGTGTCGGTGTACTGCGTGGTGATTGACGCGTTATTGGTGCTATAAAAGTCGTTTGGGGGAGATAATTCCCCAGATTACTTTCAGCAGTGATGTTAAAAAGAAACCGTCTTGATGTCGAGGATTTTTCACTGGACGTAGATGGTTGTCAACGCGCTGAGAATGGCAGCGACGATGAACGATCAGCTGTTAGCTCACGAGCAGAGAGTTGCACTTCACGTCCCGTCATGCGTTAATGTGTATTCACGCTCGTAAGTTTCTTTGATTGTGTTTATTGTGAAATATTTTTCAGCGAGCTCAAAATAAAAGCATACTTTTCTGTGCATTGGATGTATCCCAATTACAGTGGATATTACAAAGCGCCGCATGCCGCCAACACGCTCGAGCTCGACCAGCGAAGCGAAATGGTTAGAGCAATGAGATATGCAGTTACGACTACCGCCCACGCTAACTTCTCCCGAACTTCACCGGTGCCGTCCGAACGACGTTGTTGTTCGACAAAGTTTTGCAATTTTGACGTTGCGAAAAGCGTACGCGTGCCTATCCTTGTTTCGATCGTCCTGATGGGACGATCGATGATGGGACCTGCAACATCTGAGTGCAGACAATTGCGTACAGTTAGTCTGATCATGGCTGTGACACAAGCGCTACTTAATGAAATTTAAAAGCTTGTGTTCCGTTGAAGCAGCAGCTGCATGATGCTTACAGCTCAAGTAATGACGACGGCGTAATATGTTTGCAAATCATCGCTACTTTAAACATTTGGTCGCCCCACCGCGGTGGTCTAGTGGCTAAGGTACTCGTCTGCTGACCAGCAGGGCGCGGGTTCAAATCCCGGCTGCAGCGGCTGCATTTCCGATGGAGGCGGAAATGTCGTAGGCCCGTGTGCTCAGATTTGGGTGCACGTTAAAGAACCCCAGGTGGTCGAAATTTCCGGAGCCCTCCACTACGGCGTCTCTCATAATCATATGGTGGTTTTGGGACGTTAAACCCCACATATCAATCAATCATTTAAACATTAGGTCCTGCGCAGCCGCGACGGCGCGCTACTCGCTAGTGGATCACCACTGCGGCAAATCCGTCGGGCAGGCTCGCCACCAATTGTCTCGGAGTGCCGTTCAGTTCATACGTGAATGCTAGTTCGCGCAGTTTTCTGTGCCACGCACTGGATTACGCAAAGCATCGTTGATACACGGTCGATCAGCTGACACCGCCACCCTTTGCACTGCGGCAAGAAATGAGGTAGCGAGTATTCCGCAGTTCCTATCGGTTGGGAAAGTACTTTGTTCCGATATACACTCATTTGACGATTAACAGTTCATCCGGTGAAAGCGGCACGGGGAGTACGTCCGCGCGTCCCGTCTTTTCTTATGCGAGTTCACGGGTTGATCATTCCTCCGCAGCCATCTTGGATTACACGGCGCGCCGCCTATCGGCCGTGGGCATTGCGATATTCTCTGGAAGTATTCCACTCCTTCTACTCTCTGTTAACAGTTTGTGCGTCGGACTCTGTCATCGGATTCTGTGTCTATTTGTCGGCCTTTTCGCCTTGAAGGGGTCATGCAACGCGTGTTGACACCACGAGATTGCGCAGGCATTCTGTACCTGTTTAAAACGTGAGTACCGCTTGGTTTTTTTTTTTCGTTGTTACAAGGAAGGCCCGGTGATGGCGAACTGTTTCCCGCGTGTTGTCTTGACGAGGCCACAGATAAAATGGTGCAGCTCATCGCGTTCTATGGGTAGCAGTAAATTTCGCTTCGAAGCGTGGCTGCTTCGTGAGGCCGTATACATAGCATTATTGATCACTTCATTGGGCCCTATACCCACAACATGATTGGCTTTCGGTCGGGGCTCTCGACTCAGGACGCCATGAAGCTGATCAAGCACCAGGTCATTGACTCCGGCTCCGCCGACACCAAGGCGATTCTTGGATTGGATTTGGAAAAGGCTTTTGACAACATATCGCACGCCTTTATTCTCAAGAGCTTGTCTGAGTTTCACGTCGGCAAGCGGGCGTACAATTTTGTGCGCTCCTTCCTTTCGTCGCGGTCCACAAGACTGAAGATTGACGATTTTTTGACCCACGAAATTACCCTTGGGCCAAAAGGGACACCTCAGGGGGCGGTGATCTCCCCGACGCTGTTCAATATCTGCATGATCAACCTGTCGAGGGCCTTGAACAAAATCCCGAACATTAACCACACGATCTACGCAGACGACATCACCATCTGGTGCCTCAGCGGATGTGAGGGTCAGCTCGAGAGTGCTTTGCAAGAGGCCATCGATGTGACGGAGCGCTATCTCATCCCCACCGGGCTAAGGTGCTCGCCCGCTAAGTCCGAGCTCTTACTGTATAAGAAGAGGCCCAGAGGCGGTTCTCACCGGTCCTGGAAGCCAGCAATGGAGAGCCACATTACGTTATTCACCGGTAACGGCTCCCCAGTTCCGCGGGTGGACACTATTAGGGTCCTTGGAATGTTTATCGAGTCTAACGGAGCCAATGGAGCCGCCGTCAAACGCATTTGTTCCAAGACCGAAAGCGCCCTCGGACTGATTCGAAGAATCGCTAACAGGCACCGCGGAATCAGGGAGGACAATCTGATCCGGATTATCCACGCATTCGTGCTATGCCACCCCGCTTATTCGGCGGCTATGCACAACTGGCTCGTGTCGGAGCGCAACAAAATCAATGCCCTAATCAGAAGAGTCTTCAAGCTGGCCCTTGGCATTCCCGTTCGAACGCACACGGAAGACCTCCTGAAGTTGGGAATCCACAACACGTTCGAAGAAATTGTCGAAGCCCAAGAGTTTGCACAGTTTGTCAGACTGTCTGGCACCCCAGCGGGTAGAGCCATACTCGGCATGCTGGGACGAAACCCCACGGTTGTCGGTCCTGACGCTGTGAAGCTGCCCAGCGACGTAAGATCCAAGATCCAGATTGCGCGGATGCCGCGCAATATGCATCCAACCTACAACGAAGCACGAAGACGAGCCAGGGGTAAATCTCTGCTCGCCAGTGCCCGCTTGGACAAGGATCGAGCCTGCTTCGTCGATGCTGCTTCGTATATTCAAGAAGAAGCCTTCTCCTCAGTGGTCGTCGACTGTGATTGCAGAGTCATCAGCTGCGCTACCATCCGCACTTCTAGTTCCAGCGTTGCAGAGCAGGTTGCCATTGCTCTTGCATTGACGGACGGTGTACATGACACAATTTATTCAGACTCCAAGGCCGCTATCAAGGCCTTCCAGATGGGCATGGTGGCTCCCCAGGTCCTACAGATTATTCAAAAAGTCAAAGACCTCAAAAATCACTCATTGGTCTGGTTTCCTGCTGTTATGCCAGCGAGTCCTCGTCAAACGTCCGTGCCTCTGAAAAAGGCAATCTGGGTCAAGGCCAGCCCGCAGTCCGCCTGGCGTGATCAACTCGACGGCGTGAACACGCGCGGCGCATCTCTGGCCCACGTGCATTGAGTCAGCTGCGCACGTGACAGCGAGCCGGCGTCCTCGTGTCTGGTGGTCTGACGCATGGCGCGGCAACCCCATTGGAGGAGTCTGCCCTGACGACCAGCGGCGCTTCTGATTGGACATTTTGGTTGGACCCGGTGCAAATAAAAGAAGCCCTGCGGCGTGTCACGATCAGCGGTCTTAGGCGAAAAGTTGACCTATGTATTAGAGAGGAGAGCTCGGCTCTTCGAGTCTCTGTCGGCCCCAGTGCCGAAATTGTAACGCCTCTGTATATATGCTGTACATAAACCTTGTTTAACTCACCGTCGTCTCGTCCGCTCGTCTTATCAGCTCTGCGCAGAAGCAGTCGCGGGCTGAGAAACATACGCTACCAAACGGCTGGTGACCTTCCCGGCGGAGTTGAAAGCAGTGGCGCCTTCGGGGCCGTGTTGGCGTCGCCGTCTTTCGCAACAGCGGTGGCATCGGCGGGATCGGTCCGTCGTTCGCAACAGTGGTTGGCAGCTGCGGGATCGGCCGGCGTCAGCGACATCGATGCGGTGAGTGCCTGATGTTTTCCCCTCAGTTCACCAGACTACTCTAGCTCAGGTTGTAGTAGTTTAGAGAAGGGCTGTGTGAAGCATTAGAGTGAGCTTTGATCGTTTCAAGCCAAGTTGAAGTGCTTTGAAACCAAAGTTAATGCGGAGGTGGTAAACACGGGAGTGTGAAAAATTGCTTGCGCGTCTTGCTAGTAGACTTTTAGTGGGTACGGCAAGTAAATTCTTAACAGGGGCAAACAGCAAGAGGCTAGTGTGAACGATGGAGAACCTTAAAGTGAAGGAACTCATCGAAATTTGTGAGGAACTCGGCATTACTTTGGGCCGTGCGAAACGAAAACAAGCGATCCTTGAGATCATGAAGGATGAGGGAGTGTCGGCTGAGGAAGTCGATGAGGCCTGGGTGGAAATCAAAGCACGCCGCGAGGAGGCTGAAAGGCGAGAAGCTCGCGAAGAAGCTGAAAGGCAAGAGGCTCGCGAACGTGAGGAAAGGCGAGAAGCTCGCGAAGAAGCTGAAAGGCGCGAACGTCGCGAGGAGGCCGAGAGACAAGAGCGCCTAGAGTTGAAACGACTAGAATTGGCAATCCTACAGTGTTCGCAGGCGCCTAGCGTAGCTTCTCCAACAGTTCAGGTCAGCGGTTTTAGAATTCGGGACCAACTGCCACCGTTCGTAGTAGGCGAGGACATGGCGAAGTATCTCGTCAAGTTTGAACACGTCTGTGAGCGAAACGCTTTGGAGCGACCTCTTTGGGCGCGGAACCTGCTAGCTCTTCTTCCCGGCGAAGTGTCCGACGTGATAACTTGCTTATCGAGGGAAGCGTTTGAGAGCTATGACGAGGTTAAGGAAGTGCTCTTGAGACGTTATAAGTTGTCACCCGAGGCTTTCAGGCAAAGGTTCCGGTATGCTAAAAAGGGGAATGAGTCACACGTTGACTTCGCGTTTCGTCTTAAAGCCGATTTGATTGAATGGCTCAAGGGCGAAGGTGTTTATGACGACCGCGATAAAGTGGTGGAATGCGTTGCATTGGAGCAATTCTACCGCTGCATCGAGGAGGATGTCAAACTTTGGCTGCAGGACAAACTTGGTGAAGTACAGCTAAACAAGGCAGCAGAGTTAGCTGAGGAGTATTATACTCGCCGAAAGTTGCATAGCAGGGCAGTGCGCGTTGAAAAGGATGAAAGAAAAGAGGGCTTTTCAAAGAAACCTGATCAACGGAAACCCGTTCCGCACCGTAATTTCAAAAAGGACCCGTCTCTTACGGAGGACAGTGTAGGGGAAGGGCAAACAGAAGCGGAGAAATCGAGTGAGGTTTCTACCACACAGGCATTTGAATCGGAAAACAAACGGAAGCCGCTAATCTGCTACAACTGCAAAAAGGAAGGACACATCGCGAGAAACTGTCAGGAAAAGTTTGCCTTCGCAACAATCCGAGAATCAGAAAAAAACATGCGGTTGTTGGAGCCGTATCTCCAAGAAATTAGGGTGAATGAGAAAACGTGCCGAGCACTTAGAGACTCAGCGGCAACCATGGACGTTGTCCATCCTTCATTGGTGTCTCCGGATGACTTTACAGGAGAATGCGCGTGGATCAGGCAAGTCGCCGAGGAGCTGAGTGTTCGCTTACCAATCGACACCGTTGTCATTGAAGGCCCGTTCGGTAAGCTTCGCACCGAAGCGGCTGTGTCTGCCGCGCTAAACGATCGTTTTCCTTATCTTTTCTCCAACAATTCAGAGCAGCTTCTCAAAGAGCAGGGCAAATCGTTCTTCCCCAACTTAGCGTGCATGGCTCTCACGCGATCGCAAGCGCGGAAGCTATCGCGGCAGCTTGATCTGGTTCAATGCGGTGAACTCTCAAGTGACCTTGTCGGCGGGTCGACGGAACCCCAGAAGGGAAAGTTTCCGCATGAGTCATGTGAGCAGTCACGCGAGCGGCCCGTCGTCGAACCGACCGGCGCGGTTTCCGTAGAAAGGGGAGACGACATGGCGCCATTGAGTCAGAGCGAGAGGGTTGCAACGCTCTCGCCTGTAGCGGAAAGTTGGAGCGAGCTGCCGAGAGTTGATCGAGAGACGCTCATTCGAGAGCAGCGTGAGGATCTCTCGATTGAAGCGCTAGTGGAAAGCCAAATTGAAGCGCTAGTGGAAAGCCAGAAAAACGCGGCAAAAGTGCTGTCGAAGGAGCACTACGAGATATCGGTGAAGAAGCGTGCTTTTGAAGTTGATAATCAGGTAATGCTGCTGCAGCCGTCCAAAAGGAACAAGCTTGAGGTTGATTTGGAAGGGCCCGCAAAAGTAGTATCGAAGCTTTCTGATACCAATTGTGAAGAGAAATTAGGAAGGCGGCCGAACAAAATTTATCACAGTAACTTGAAAGCAGTCGTAAATTTACTTTTAAGTGCTTCAGAGGAAGAGGAAGCAGAAATTTTGAGTACTAGTGAGGTAATCGAAGGGGGATCGAAAGTAATCTGGGAGCAGATAAACCTAGAGCCTAGGTTAAGTGAAGTCCAAAAGGAGGACCCAAGAAAGATTGTTTTGGTGGTTGAAGACGTGTTTTCGGACTGTCACGGAAACACGAGGGTGATCGAACACGATATCGAGCTAAGCGGTGAGGAGTCAATCCGTAGCAAGCCGTATCGTTGTTTCCCTGTGCAACGTCGCAAGTGTGAGCCGCTCTTGGTACCGCATAGGTATCGTCGCCTAAAAGTGGCCGGTTACTGAGATGGAGCATGTTGCTCCAACAGCACAACTTTGACGTTCGCTACAAAAAAGGAAGGCTAAACGCTAATGCAGACGCATTGAGCCGTGCGTTTAGTTAGTACCTTCTCAACCTTTCGGTTTCTCGCTGGCGATTCGGGGCAAAATTTTGACCTCATCACGACCTTAGCTGAGCGCTCTCGTTTAGAGTGATCTCAAGGGGCCAACTTTGTGGTATTCTAATTCGTTACGTTGTTGTACGTGGGAAAAAAAAATTGAGTTGTCATTTTAAGAGTCTTGTGTCCCACATGTGCCTCTTGATGTAGAGGGAACAAAATTCCGATAGACACGTAGATAGGTATATGTTGTACTATACTTTGTCTGGTGTTCTGTCGGGTGACCGAAGGCACTTGCGTGTGTCGTGTGTTGTCTGTTGTCGATCCGTTCTTGGCAAGTTGCAGAACCCTCGACAAGTGCTGAAACCGAAGATGGTCAGAAGAGACGAGTGAAGCTGGTCGACAAGTTGTGGCGACAAGCCAGTGGAGCTGGGATCCGTCGTCAAAAATGGGATGTGTTCCCGGAACAGTCTGGAGCTGTATTCTCCCCATGGCCCTGGAGGCGAACCTGGAGGGACCTGGCGAACGAGCGCACCTGACCTCCGAGCCCCGTGGAAGCAGCTCGTCTTTCCGGTGCATTGTCTGGCGGCGGGGGTGCTGTTATGCCAGCGAGTCCTCGTCAAACGTCCGTGCCTCTGAAAAAGGCAATCTGGGTCAAGGCCAGCCCGCAGTCCGCCTGGCGCGATCAACTCGACGGCGTGAACACGCGCGGCGCATCTCTGGCCCACGTGCATTGAGTCAGCTGCGCACGTGACAGCGAGCCGGCGTCCTCGTGTCTGGTGGTCTGACGCATGGCGCGGCAACCCCATTGGAGGAGTCTGCCCTGACGACCAGCGGCGCTTCTGATTGGACATTTTGGTTGGACCCGGTGCAAATAAAAGAAGCCCTGCGGCGTGTCACGATCAGCGGTCTTAGGCGAAAAGTTGACCTATGTATTAGAGAGGAGAGCTCGGCTCTTCGAGTCTCTGTCGGCCCCAGTGCCGAAATTGTAACGCCTCTGTATATATGCTGTACATAAACCTTGTTTAACTCACCGTCGTCTCGTCCGCTCGTCTTATCAGCTCTGCGCAGAAGCAGTCGCGGGCTGAGAAACATACGCTACCAAACGGCTGGTGACCTTCCCGGCGGAGTTGAAAGCAGTGGCGCCTTCGGGGCCGTGTTGGCGTCGCCGTCTTTCGCAACAGCGGTGGCATCGGCGGGATCGGTCCGTCTTTCGTAACACTGCGCACCTTGGAACCATTGAGGGTGCCTCGCTCAATCCCAACGAGGAGGCGCACTCGGCTGCACGAGGTTTGACTGACCGTGTGCCGGGTAACGCGTCATCTCCTGGGCGACCTGAGCCTCTCTGCTCGTACAACGAGATATGCAAGCACCACTATCTGTCAAGAAGACTGCTGCCTCTACCACACTCCTCGCTATGCAGGGCCCAAGCTGTTACTCTCCGACTGCTACAAACAAACACTTACCCGAGCCCTGCGGCACTGCACACAATGTACCCTGAACGGTTTCCAAGCCCGGACTGCCCCCTGTGTGGTGGTTATGCGGACTTCGAGCATGTACTGTGGGGCTGCGCCTCTGCCGGTCCCCCTTTCACCCAAGAGGAAATGAAGCGACTCATTAAGGCCCAGGACCAGACCTCTCAAATCCTGGCCGTCCAGGGGGCCCGCGCGAGGGCCGTCAGGTTTAACCTGATGGTCCCCGAGTGGGCCTAGCCAGGTGACGCTGAGTTTACTCGCGTCTATTGTGGACCGAATAAAGTTGTTTCACTCACTCACTCACTTCATTGGGCCGGGTTGTCCTATTTTGTCGCATGCTGTCGTCGTCGCTTGCCGCGACTCTTCTTACGAGTGAGCGCCCCCTCGCGCAAAGCAGTTTCCTTCCTCTCGTTCGTCTGGCACATTGATGGTAATCTGTTATCATTAGCAGCGAAAAAAAAAGTTAGTGCGCTTGGCGTAACGCAGACAAAACTACCTTTAAGAATAAGGAAAAAAAGAGAAAGAAAGTACGAAATAGAAAGCCAAATAGAAAAGAAAAACAAGAAGGACTATAGAGACAACAAGAAAGAGAAAGAAATTGATAAAGGGTGATGAAGAAATTAGAAATAAAAAGAGAAAGAGAGAGAAAAAATAGGAAAGGAGAAAAAGTAAGGAGGATGAAAGATGAAGAATATCAGAGACAAAAAAAAGGGGGGGGGGGTGCCCAGCTCTGCCCTTGCGTCAGGCTTGGACCTACTAGTGCGCCTTTGTAGACCCTGTTCTGTACTGCGCCCCACCTTTTGCATTTAAAATGTACCTATAGTTGTGTTCGCTTTAACGTGCATGTGTTCACTTTGACGTAACTTACATTGTAATCAGATGGTAATTTTATGTATACCGTACGTCGGCGATACAGCAGTGAAAAATGGTTTGCCTCCAAAAAAGGAAAAAAAAAGGACAGGCTTTTATTTAAAGTTTTATGTACAATCCCTCGGGTCGACGCATATAGACTGTCCCCTCATGCAATCCGCTTTGAAGTGGGCCAACAGTTCGATTTGGTGCCGTCATCACTGTGCCCGGCCATGTAGCGCGCTGAACGTCTACTCCCGACCATCCAATACTGCAGGCCCGATATTCAGACAGTGAACAATGCTTTATTCAATACACCGAAAAACAGTCAATATTTCTTACCTATACCTAAGTTTCATTCTCAACGATGGCAGGCTTACATATAACTCGATGACCAAGTTGTACTTTTTTCTCGTTGTGAGCCAGTTATTTACACGTGATAATTGTCGACTCAATAACTAAGAAATGCCGGTGACGTGTGCACACCCTTGCACACTCGTCTCGCATTTTTCAGGGGCGAACCTTCTTAACGCGTGGCTCGTGCGTCTCCTGTATGTAGCAGCCACATCTTGGTTTAGTCCACGGAATGTCCGCTGGATGGCGGTACTTGTATATGATGAATATATCATGAAAAGATGCGAGATGGTGGTACTTGCAGTGTTCACTAGATGGACGGATGGAAAGACAGATATACTGAGAGATGGACGGACATATGGATGAACAGACAGACGGACGGACGCGGCCAGCGGATGATTGATGGTTTGTCGGTAGAACCCTTCGAAGCTTCGCCCCACGCAGTATCATTCACTCCGTGGATATGCTATGATTTTTACTTCTATCACTATCATAGTGATACCAATATTAAAGCAGGTAAAAGCAAGAAATCATAGCAGAGACAACTGTACGATTCGCATACCACAGCTATGTATCAGAGGCTCTAAAATCGCGCCTAATATGTAGCTTCGTCAAAACTCCGACAGATGGAAGCAGCATTGCATCAGGTCTACACCAGGGGTGGTCAACATGCGGTGCCAGCAAATTACCGCCTGTTGAACGGGAAACGGTGTTTATGTTTTCGAGTAATGATACGGGCTCTATTGGCGACTCCAGGAATTCATGCGGCACCTAGCATCAATATAGGGAAGCTGTGAACTGAGGTCGTATGCGGTAGGAGCATGCATGGTAAAATGATGCCACCCGTGAAAATAAAAAAAAAAAAACCGAATGGACACGCAGATTTCTTCTTTCCAAGTAAGGTACCAGAGTTAACTTGTTAACTCGAACCTATTAAATGACCATTGTATCCAGTCACTACATGTCGGTGCAGTGCCCGGAATATGTAAACAAATTTCGCAGAGACGCGGTGCACCATGTGCATTAAACACACAACGCGACCACTTCAAGAACGCCGCTCGCGCTTGTGGTACCACTGGCGCCAACTAAAATAAGATGCGACACGTCAAAAACCCGCTACCCTTCCGCATAGCAGCACGAACTGCAATCACACTGTAGAAAACTCAATTTTTGTGTTAGCGACAGCGGACGCGGTGGCCTCCGTGAATACGTTATGGATGGATGGATGGATTGATATGGCTGTACTAGAGTGTACTAGAAGCTTTTGAGTGGCGCGAGCGGCTGCCTGGGAGCGGCCGTTTCGGCGTGGAATGATGCGGCGGCGCTGGCGTCGACCAATCTACCCGGGCGGATGGCTGGCAGGCGTTCCGCGTACGTGTTGGTACCTCTCTGTCGCGCCAAGTGTGAAGATGATCTCCCTCTTTTTTTTCTTATTCACATACCTCCCCTTTTCCGCGCAAATAAACGTTATTTGACATTATTGTTACTGAAGTTGCTGCTGACCGCACTGCAGCCCGAAGCAGCATAGTACATTGTACAATATAACGAGCGCGTTTTTTTTTAATTTTTAAAGTGTACATATTTTATACGAGAAACCAGCTGGCCGGTACACACCAGAAGCGCCCCCCCCCCCCAAAAAAAAAGAAAAGGAATATGCTGCACACAAAACGAAGAACTCTTGGTCGATTCCACGTAAAACACCAAAGCTGGACTCAAATAAAAGGCTCGTTGCTTGTGGCTGCGTGCACACACGACAAAAAAGTAGGATTTATTGATATTATTTGAAGAACAGCAGAGTTTTTCCAAACCTCTTTTTGGTTTTGAAATATGGGAATAGATTCATTGTTGTAGGACCCACATAAATGCAAATACGTAATACTGCAGAAGAATGTCTTAAGTGAAACATAGTAGTCGAAGATTTTGAGAGTTTAAAAAACGCAACAATACTGCAAAGCAAAGTCATAACTAATGATAATCTTAATTGATAATACAAAAATGCAAGGTTCACATATTTAAAAAACAATACATTTGGACTTAGGTAAACTGTAAAAAACGTAAAATATAGAGCCAGGATACAAAAGATAACATAAAACAAAGCAAACAAAACGACAGAGTTTAGGTTGTCTTTCCAAAATGCATTTAAATAAAAAAAGATGTTATGGTCGAAACATCGTTTGAAGGGACACTGAAGTGTAACAATGAATTGGCTTAGATTGATTAATTATGCACCGAGATCCCTAATGCTGCTAAATTTACCATCACAGGTTTAATGCAAAAAGATTCAAGATCAAAGATTTATTTTGAGATTTCGCGTCATTATTTGCACGTTCTCTCGCTTACAAGCCTCTTCTAGGAAAAATTGTTTTTCTTTTTGGTGTACCGTCCAAAAATTAAGTGTGTAAGAAAATATGCACGAAAAATGACATCCTTTTTACGCCACTGTAGCATTTTATAGCCTACTCAATTTTAGGTGCTGCTGTGCGCTTCTTCGTTTCTCATCCCGCGACTTGTTCAAACAGTGAAGTATACGGCTCGTTGAATGCAAAGTTCACGAGTGCTAGGATTCAGTGAGCACGCTACGTACGACACGCCGTCAAATCCAGGAAACTCGTGCAGCGCCCATGACTTTGATGGTAGGACAAGACCACGAAGGTCACCGAGAGTGACAACCGCGTCAGACGAGGGACTTGAGCTTGTCTCGTCAGCTTCGTCGCCATCTGAAGAAGTTGCACCGTTGGTATCCACAAGGAGCTGTGCAGGAGTACTAATGCGTCGCCGTTTTCTGTTGTCATTCTCAGCCGGCACACACTGATGCCACCGCTTTGTTTGGGTCCGCGGAGCCGGAGTTTTGAGCGTCAAATATGCAGGCAGGTTGGGCAAGATCGTCGGGACTGCATCAGGGGCAAGTGTCGGCGTTCCCCTTGGAATTCGGACTTGAACACCATTGATAACATGTACGTAGTCTCTCACAATGAAATGCGGTTCGAAACGTAACTCGCACACAGCACAATCGGCGTCAAGTGGCTTGTCAAGCCGATGGAGGTTCCGCTCCCAAAGAAGTCGTCGTTCTTCGTCTTTCGGGGCCTTAAAAAGCGATAACTTCCGACTTTGTTGCACACGCGGATATCCAGTTGTGCAACCTGGCGCGTAACAATGGTTTAGACGCTGCTTCTTCGTCATTTCGCGACTAAAAACGAGATGCCGGCCATGCCGCCGAGCCAGCCGAGTAAACCAAGTGGGAAGATTGGGCGATGGCAGCGCCGCCGCTACTTTCGCCACAAGTTGGGGATGGAGAAAGCAAGGGGAAAGCGTTTCGGTCGCGCCACTCAAAAGTTCTAGTACACTCTAGCTGTACCCTTTAGATTGGGCGGTGGCCCACGCCACCAAGCCGTGATACTTAGTGAATATAAAACTAGATTTATTTTTTCCCTTTAAATAGTGAGGTTGAGGACCCCTACTTTGCAGTGAAGGGTTTAATTTTCACCCGTGCATTGACTTTAGCCACCAATCAGATAACCTCCTTCTTGTTAATACCCGCTTAAAGTCTATTTTGCCCCCCCTGTCCCTAAACCCCAGTGCTTTGAAAAGCTCTGCGCCACCATCCTGAACTATAGGGTGAAGCCCTTTACAGAACATTATCAAGTCTTCGGCACTTTCCTCTTCCTCTCCACACGCACTGCATACCATGTCTATACCCCTTCGTATTCGGCCCGGTATGTCTTGGTTCGCATTACTCCCGTCCTGGCCTCAAACAGTAGAGAACTACCCCGAGTATTATCATAGATCCTTTCCTTGGCAATTTCCTGCCTAAAAGTTTGATAGACCTCTAGTGCGGGTTTCTTAATCATGCCCATTTTCCACATGTCACTCTCACCTTCCTTCACCTTCTTCTTAACCGATAATTCTTTTTGGGTTGGCACCCTGCTGTTTTCTAAATATCTACCAGTCAATTTTCTGGTTCGCTTCCTCCATTTTGTATCGACATCTTCATGTACAAGTAGCTGAATACCTTCCTACCCCAATGCTCCTCCCCCATTTCTCTCAATCGCTTCTCAAATTTTATCTTGCTGCTAGCTTCCCTGGCCTCAAATGATGTCCATCCCATATCGCCTTGTACTCACTGATTTGGTGTATTCCCGTGAGCTCCTAAAGCAAGCCTACCTATTCCACGTTGCTTAATTTCTAATCTTGCTTGAACTTCTGATCTCACGCACAAGACCGCATTTCCGAACGTGAGACCAGGAACCATGACCCCTTTCCTAATTCCTCTCACAACATGATACCTATTGCAATTCCACAGTGCCCTGTTTTTCATCACCACTACATTCCTGTTACCTTCATTCGTCACGTATATTTCGTGTTGCCTTAGGTACTCGGCCTCATTGCATATCCATACGACCAGATATTTGTATTTATTTGTTATCTCTTGCGTGACATCCTGTATTCTAAGCTCACTACCTTCATTATCACTAAAAATCATGACTGCTGAATTTTTCTAACTGAATCTGAAATCTAACCTATCTCCCTCATTACCGCAGATGTCCATCAATCTCTGCAAATCTTCTTTGTTGTCGGCCATCCGCACTATATCATCTGCGTACATATATGCTGGTAGTGCCTGTTCAATGAGTTTTCCTTGTTCGACGAAAGAGATAGGTTGAAGCCCAGTCCACTTCCCTCTAATTTGGCCTCTAATCCACCATGCTGCGACTCCGCAGCACCCTCTCATGCCCATTTAGTTGCAAATTGCCATGAATCGTCCCTACCTAAATAACATTTCTCAAAATAGTGATTTGTTGGGCTAGTTGGTTTGACATTTGGCATAGAAGAGCGAAGGCTTGGAAGCAAAAGTAGACTTCATCGAAGAAAGCGTATTTCTTCGAAGTAGTCTTCCTTTACGTCCAGCCTTCGCTCGTCTATATCAAACAAGCTATTCCGTCTCCAACGCGTTTGAAAGTGTGAACGCCATCAACAAAGCAAACCACTGCAAAAGCAGAAAAAAAAGCTCTTTCTTTCTGTGTGTGTGTGTGTGGTGATATGAGTAAGAGTATTGTGCTGTTATCCACGTAAAAAAGAAGGGAGAAATAAAAAAATTACAGCAAGGCACCGGTGAGATTCGAACTCACGATCTCCTGTTTACTAGACAGGCGCTTTAACCAACTAAGCCACGGCGCCGTTGGGAATGTACTTCTTCATATCAATTGCCGGCGGTGTTCCGTGATGCGTGCCTTGCGACACCTCCGCTACTTACTTGTCGAGGTACATTCTGAAGCGAATACATAATTTCAGTCACGTACGGACGGGTATTATTATGCGGCCTGCAGCGCGACATCAAACTGTGCTCCCCCCACCCCTCCTACCTTATCACTTCCGCTCCAAAGGCGTCGACATGGCATTTTTTGACCGCAAATGAGGTTTTTTTCTCTCGTAACCTATGTTTGAATCCAACCTGTGCAACTTGCGGTATGAAAAAAAAACATTATTTCTAATCTAGTTTTCTAAATTATTGTTCACTTAGCGAATTCACTTTCTTACATGTATATACGTCACCTACATTTGTAATAAATACTATGTAAGAAATAAAGTGTTATCCTCACCAACCTTTTGAAGAACCTGTCCCTCTTTTTCTGGGCTTGCTAAGTATATGTGTATATGTTATGCAAGCCTATGAATGTTTGTGCAGTGGTTGTGCAGTGGTTGTGCGATTACTCTCGTGAATGCGTCCCCATACGCCAAAGCAAATGTTATAATTTCCAATACGAAGTATAGTAAATGTCATGAAGGAAACAAAGAGACTGGGAGGTGTGGCAGTGGGCCAGTATACGCCCGCTCGCCACGCAAGTGACCCGTGTTCGATGCCCACTCGGATCCAGAATTTTGTATTATTTAATTTATTCGCATATTTCATGATTTTGCGGTCACGCAAAGATGCTCGATTTCTTCGGTCACAACCAACGACGCCGACGCCGGGGATTTCTGCGAAACGAGCTCTTTAACACCATCGCGTCAAAACTATACGATATGTTCGTGAGAGACGCCATAGTGGAAGGCTCCGAAAAGGTTGACCATCTGGCGCTCTAAACGGGCCCCTACCGTTTCGTCTCGAACGGAATGCGACCGCCACGGCCGGGACCCAACGCGTGACCCTCGAGTCAAAAGCCGAGTACCCTATACAGCCACTGATCCCCCTAGGCGGGTTGAAGCGCAAATGAATTCTGCCGTGCTAATAGCGTTAGAGTAAACACGATAGTTATAGAATCTATCGTGCAATGGTCGTAAATGGAAGAGCATTGGGGTAGATTGTGGGGGGGGGGGGGATGAAAGGGTACGCGATGTGTCCGCATGCAGAAACGAGTACTGTATTGAAGTGAAGACTGCGGCAACACACTCAAGTTCGCTTTTATTTTACTCAATTGCCGAAGTATTTGTCGCCTATAGTTTAGTGCAGCAGATATAGTAGGTTTGCCTGGTCCTTTCCGAAAATGGAAAGGGTCTGAAGAGTTGAAGAGTAAAGGGTTCTCGCCACTGCAGATTACGGGCCTTACACGTATTATTTTTTTTTTTTCATTTATTTCTCAATCACGCTTTGGAAAGAAAGTGGGAAAAGTTCATGCTATGTGCAAGCGTATGCTCCTATAGAGCCTTTTAAAAGTTGCAGGCGGACATTCTTTCGCGAAAATCCTTTCCATCTGTGCTGTTCCCACGCATTATGAAACGCCGAGAGATGGGCGAGCAAAGGCTACGCAGCCGCGTCACTTGTTAAAAAAAATTTAATGCGTCTATGTATTTCTTCTAGGTGGAACAAGGATTTCCCGGTAAAGAAGGGGTTTTATGGGAAAGTTGAATTCACTAACAAAAAAAAGGGGGGGGGGAGGAAGCAAATCAAACAGCAATAAAAGATAGGCAACGCTTTATATATATATATATATATATATATATATATATATATATATATATATATATATATATATATATATATATATATATACATGGCACAATTCAGAGTATCACGCACTTGTATCCTGTACTGAGGTGGAAGAAGCTGGAAGCTGCAGTGCATGAGTGTGCAGGTAATAAGGTCTTCAGAATACATGTTCGACAATACTGTGGTAGAGCATCAAGTTGTCCCAGTTTCAAGAAGCTACAAGGGCCTCGAGGGACGCAAATGATGTGTATAGCAAAAAAAAGTGTTAACGATTGAAAGTATACTTTGTACTCTACTATGGGAGAGCAGAAAGCCGTCCCTGTGATGGTAAACGGGCACCGGGAACATGGAAATGACGGGCTTAGAAAAAATGTTGGACGATCTAGAGCATGATGTACATTACCGGGATTCGGGGACATTAGAGTAAGTGTATAAGCCACATTTAGGTAGCAGAGTGCCGCATTTGTTTTCCAACGCCGCTAGGAACCACGCACTGCGGAGAAGCTGGTGCACAGGCCACACTGCCTAAAGCGGTCACCGTCTGCCTGGGATCTACCAAGTGACCGTCGTGCGCTCTGTAGCTCGTTAGCTACGAATTGGTGCTTTTATTTGGTTTATATTCATGTCCTTAAGCTTCGACAGCAAGATATTTGGGTGGATTTGGCACCATTTTTGAAAAAAAACACACTGAAATAATCAATGTTGTAGGCTTAGTGGGACGCTTCTTAAATATAAGGGACCTATATTTTGTGTTTGCGAGTGATCGTTTATATTCTATAGCTGGCGCCACTTGACCATGCGGCAGCGGTGGTGCTTGTTATTCGGCTTTACCTAAGCCTTTGCGCTTTGCGTTACCGGACAGACTGAAAAAAAAAATGATCTTGGAAAGTTTCGAAACTTGGTTGCACAGTTTCGAAAGCATGTGTTTCTTCTTTCTTCGCCGGTCGTTGACACGCCAGGCACTTTGAAAGGCGATCGGCGACGCGCTTCGTCGATCGGCGATAGTCTTGAGCAAGTCGCCTGCAAAAACAGAGCATGGCTTCACCGCGTAACTATGGCTGCTAACCGGGCAAGATGGCGGGCATATGTGCTGCTCGGCGCCCGTAGAGTGCATATGCAAGGTCCGTTCGATTCGCCTGCACCATGTGAACCAGTTCACGAGGTGCTGCACCTTACCATTCGTTTCAGCGGTGCAGCATTGACGACCGCTGAACCCTGCCATTCGTTTCGAAAGGTGCAGAAGAGGTGCAGCACCGGTTCACGATTTTCCTGCACCTCCTTCGCTGACGGTGCCGGCTTGGTGCAGGCGCGCGTGCAGCCGAGCAGACGACGCAGCACTTAGACGTAGGTGGCTTAGGCACCGTACCCGCCTCTACAAATGCGGTGTGTTTTGCCAAGATGTTTGCGCCTCATAAATTGTCCGCATGTGCGTTTCGCCGTAGGTCAGTGTTTGCTGAATGGTGTAAATTAACCGAAAAGAAATAAGGCCAACACCTTGTCGGCACATCGTCATTTGTTTCGGGTGTCGTGCTGTGCCTGCACCGCTGAACTCACGCTGCACAATTTCTGAACTTCGAGTGCACAGCCGTGAACCGGTTCCGACCGGTGCAGGTGAATCGAACGGACCTGCAGTCACTTCAGGAGATGCGCATGTGTCGCCTCTCGTTCACCACAGCGGTGGCCTACCGTAACTGAACGGAAGATAGGCGAAAAAAAGTGATATCTGACGCAAAAAGCTAGTTGACAAACATGGCTCCCGGTTTTGTACAGCAGAGACTTACTTGAACAATCAGGTGAAGTTGCAGTGCCGCAACACAAACCACCTGGCTTCCCGCACCGTTTATCATTTAACAATGACATCCCATGTCTATCGGTGGGTTGTATTTAGTGGTCCTGAGGAGCCACACCCTTTGCAGTGCAATGCTGCAATTTTGCCGCAATGCACCAGTTGACACCTGCTACATATAACCCGGAGTCGTTTCCGATGGCTAGCAATTTTTTTTTCGAAAGATATGATTTTTCTCACCTATTTCCCATTCAGGTATGGCAGGCCACCGTTCTTGCTGCCGAGCGATGGCGCCACGTCTAGATGTCCCCAATTCCTGATAATAGGTCTTATACTATAGGAGAGCAAGCTGTTCCAGAATAAAAAAAAAACATGATAAGGTCCTAGGATGCATTTAAAACAACGTGTGAACGCTTCAAAGCATGATACACCAAGCCATAAGCTGTGCTGATTGGACGGAGAAATGCATGTAGTTATATGTGTTTTTTTTGGGGGGGGGGGGGGTGCAAATGTTTGGCGACTTAAAATACTATGTACTCTACTATGGGAGAACAAAGAAGCTGTCCCGAGATGCATGCGTAACCTTAGTTTCGTGCTGAAGTTTACGGTTGCTAATTCCGGGTGAAACCGGTCGGACAGAGAAATGCATGCATGTATATTGCCACCCACACGTAGTGGGTCGACTGCAAGAGCGGCTCTACCATCTGGAGGAAAGAAAGAAGATTCGCGTGTCTCTTCTCGGCTCGAGAGCCAGCCACGACTGACGCATCGTCCTAGAGCTAGCTACCCGGTTGTTCAATATATCCCCCAGTACTTGTGACTCATCGTGACAATATAGTATGTTTTTTATCAACAAATGTTCCACGATTTATAGTACGGTGTTCTCTACTATGGGAGAGCAGAATGCCGTTCCGTGGGCCTCACATTTCACAAGGCCGCGTCGACAAAAGCATAACACAGCAAACGAGTAACCTATGCTGGTGACTACAAAAAGTAAGTAACGATTTAGAGTATTTTAAGTACTCTATTATGGGAGAGCATAAAGCCGTCCCTTGGGCCTCACAAATCACAACAAAGCCCAGTCATAACAGCGTGTGTTTAGAAGAAGTGGCTAACGATTTACAGTACTTTGGGAAAGCTGAAAACAGTCCCACTGAAATTTACGATGTGATTAAAAAAATGTTCAACGATCTTGAGTACTTGGTACTCAGCTATGGGAGAGCAGTATACGGTGTGGTTTAAGAGAATTTTATTTCCAGATATGTCTTACATGGCTTATGTGTGCACAGAAAGATGGACAGCGATGATCATGTGTATGTACAGTTCAAGCTGTTATATACAGCGAAAATAACTTATTTGTGTATGCAGCGGTGCACAATGCAAACATTGTACAAGGACAGAACATTCATGAACATCGAGATGAGTAAACTTATTAAACAGTAAGGCTGTATGCACAAACAAGGAGGGTCATTCGCAGTGCAAGGTGATGTTTTTTCATTCACCTGTGAGGACAATTTGCTCTCGTGTTCGAGAATAATATTGCACAAAAAAGACATATTTCTAAAGAAGGAAAGGAAAAAAAACACACTGCAATTTCACAGTGGTACAAGCTCTAGCCACCTCCTCAGTAGGGGAGGAAAGGCATGGACACTGTTGTTTTTTACAATAATGAATCGCGTAGACCAGCGTCGGAGAAAGGCCTCCTCTCCCAGCATGACTAGTTCTTAATTGAGATGCATAAGCATTAAGTTTCTTAACCGATATAGGAGAGTACCTGGCTCTCTGAGGGCGTCTCCTCAGGTGGGCCAGTCCCCTCCGCTTCCATAAAACGAAGGCTCCGATAGCCATTAAGAGTACGACGAAGTTATCCCTGTGGCTAGACTTCCACTGCATACTTATTTGGAACATACTGGTAACCATGCGCCAAAAGGTGCGTGCTATTACTATACATTCATGAAAGACATGGTTCAGCGTTTCGACGCGGCCGCGTTGCGGACATGTGGCGGAGGGCGCCACGCCCCACGCCGCAAGGTGGTCGGCCGGTGATAAAGATTCCCATTCCCTAATTGTTCATTCAGACGACGGACCGAATCCGGATTTGTCATGGACGCAGACGGCTAATCCGCGGATGATCCGCCTGCAGGCGCATCCACACGACGGACGGTGTCCTAGGAGAAAACAGCCGAATTACCCTCGACAGCAGATTCGGCGCTCACCTGCACCCGCTGGCAGCAGACCGGTTTGAGGGTATTCAACATGGATGCCCGCAAGAACCGACGCTTGGCTATGGTGGCTAGAAGGAGACAAATGAACGAGGAGTGTTATACCCCTGTCACACGGGCACCCGCGAAGACCGTTTAACTCCCTCGTCCTTACGACAACGAAGATGCGGTCCGTGTCACACGGCCACCCTTACCCAAACGAAGGTAAACGGAGCGTTTCGCAAAAGACGTTCAACGATCTCCCTTCGCAGCGAAACGAGGTACTCTCATCCCCAGCAGCCTAGAGGTCAGAGAAAAATTTCGAGCACTAAGTGGCCGCAGTGAAAGAATAATACATTTTGGCAATCTTAAACGTTCTTTCGTTGCAGTACTCATTCACAACGCGTGTTTGTTTACATATATTTACGCCCGCCAGAGTTCACTTACTCTCAACGCCGATGCTCTACACTCCGTGCCTCGCACGTGGTGCCTCGCGAGTCGCGAGTCGGGCCGGCCGGCGCCATTGAAAAATATTTCGTCTATGCGTATGGTTGTGGTCGTCGCTGTGTCACTCATGGCTGAAGAACACAAAATGTGCGCTCACGAGGAAAGGAAGCACAGGAACTTTCGTACACAAACATGAACACAGGCAACAAAACAACTAAAAGCACAATGTGGCCAGCGTCACTAGCAGCATCGCTACATTTAGCGAATTTATTTTTCTTTGAAAATATTTTTATGGTTTGTTAGCCTCTTACCTCCTTAATAGTGGTTTTTTTGTAAAAACCCATAGAACGAGGATTCACAAAAAAATCAATAGAGATGAAATCAGAATACTTTTCCGAAAATCAAACAGCGCCAGCTGAGCCCCCTCGCGCCAACTGTTACAACCTTTTCATTGCCGTGTGACACTGCCACAACTCCTTCTCCGTCGAACCACCTAGGAGAGATTTACGTTGACGGTGTTCAACGGAGTTTAGTGGTGGCCGTGTGACAGGGGTATTATTCTTTGAGGAGAAAAGGGAGTTTGCTGGCAGAATGTTCTTTCAGCTACATTGTTCTCCGTGCACTTATAAATCTTCTAAACGCGTCTCCCACCCTTTCTTTAGAAGCGGCACGTCACCGGTTGCAGAAGTTAGAATATTTCACCACCATGACGGCTAAGAATTTCGCGTGTCAAACAACGGCTGCAACATTTCCCGAACCATCGAAAGTGATTTCTGCGTATTTATTCAGCTGAGAACAAAGCCCCCGGAAACTAAGTAAATCACGCACAAGCGTAGATGATGGCGGCCAGTCATGTAGCTGTCCGCGAGCCATGGAGGACATGCCGCGAGCAGACAAAAAGTGTACTGGTTGCCAGAAACCCCGAGCTAATGCGCTGAAGTATTGGCTTTCTCCCACCAGAATCCCGATGTGAGAAACAGGTTGGGTTCATCCGTCCGCGAGGTGCGCGGACGAATCGCGGACGATGGAAATCGCTGATGTGAGGTCACGTGACGCGCCATCCGTCCCGCCATATCCAGATTCGGCCCGTCGTCTGAATGCACCATAAGCAAGTTTAGATCATGGACTTCGGAGGGGAGGGACGTGTTTGTAAGAGTCCAACGTCTTTTCACGTGGCGTTTCCGGCACTGTTCCTCAGTTAGGCTTTTGAAAGCTATTTGTTCACTCATGTCGGTGGGAGACATTTCCATCATTTTTTGAACTGAGAAATCGTTTCGCCATTGTTGCAAATATTTTATCACATGTGCTTAATACATGTGTTTAGAAAAAAATTATTTACAGCATGTACAGAACACAAAGGCTTCATACCATTCCAGTAACAGGGCACATACACTTCGGCACATCTATGTTTCACGACTAACATCACTACGTTACAGTGAAGACATTTGCTCTAATATACATGACAATGCTGGCATATATGTACACAAGAATTCATTGTGATATCACGATACAAGGGTATAACGATACAATAGATCCAAATGAAACACAATTTGTAACAAATGAAATCATATATAACAACTCAACGGGCGCTGCTTAGCACCAAGTCGGTCGAAAAATGAGTTGTATCCTTTCGTGTTCGTGTGTGTGTGTGGGGGGGGGGGGTTAGAAAAAGGAGGTAACGATTTAGAGCACAGGGTACTCTACTATGGGAGAGCTTAAAGCCGTCCCGAGCTTTGTGTGTTTAGAAAAAGTTTATTCTCTCCTGGGACGCAACCAAGCTAAGGGACAAGCGTCTGTATAACAGGCACAATAACAAACAAAAGACAAAGCACAACATACATTACACATTTAAACAAGTGTCCAAGTCCGCAGGATGTCCATCGTTCATAGTACTAATAACTATACATACGCTACATAAATGCACTAATCACAATATGGACAATGTACATGATGATATATGTGCAGAATTTACAAGACTTGGTGAAGATGTTAGAAAATATGTACAACAGGTATCAATATTCATAAAAGTTACATAACTTACAGCGTTAGAATGAAGTGCATATATAGAAGAGCTCACACCAATATGGGACATACACAAACACATAAAATAGTAAACACATACTGATTACATGCACCAATCAGACATTAACAGGTGACCTGGCTATAGGAACCAGGCCAAGTGGAAGACTAATCGAACGCGTCTGTCAACTACGGACAGAAAGCGGCACGACCATTGTCGCAGAAATTCTTCCTCCCCAAGGAAGAACAATTCCTCCGACAGCAACGATAAGAGTTCACAGTAGAGGCGTTCCAGAATCGGAAAAAGAGCACGACGACGATGACCTGCCGCAACAGCTTCGCACCTATTACGCCATAAACAAAAGGCTCCCGCAGCTATTAGAAGGCGTGCAAAGCGACTACGCGAGCAGCGACCAGATGTTACAAAGCGATTAACACCTAGGCCACGAAAACTAGCGTTAACTGACTTCCAAAACACCTTTGCGATGACACATTGCTTCAGCATATGCTGGTTAGACTCCTGTAACGGGCAGTTAGGACAAGTGGAAGATGGGACCATGCGCCACCTCTCCAATCTGTCCCGTGTTGGGAGTACTCCCCATCCAAGACGCCACATAAAGTCACGGAGGTGACCAGGCAAAAACGATGCCGTTATCGCGCTCCACGAGACATGTCTCGATTGTGCTAGACGGGCTGGAGGAACCAGAGGAAGCAGAAGAGCCGCCGTTGTATCTACGATGCGGCTTTCAAGTATGTCCACATCGGGACAAACCTGCTGCGCGTGTCGATAAAATGCTACTGCCGTTGAGTAAAATGCAGGCACGTTAAGTGTTTGCGGTGCAGAATTAAGCCGTGCATCAGGTAGTAAATAGCGTAGTTTGGTGCCCAAGAAATAACAGGCAAGATCACGCGCGGGGCACTGATCACCATGCAACAACCGAAGTAAGAATCGTAGGGCAAGCAGCCGGCAGCGAACAGAGACGGATGGGAATGCGAATCCACCGCAGTTTCTCGGTTGCCCAAGAGCTGCTCGGCAAACCAGCTCTGTTCCACCCGACCAGAAAAAGGAGCCAATGAGGGATTGCAACGACCTGGTGATTCGTAATGGGGGCTGTAAGACGTGAGATATGTACCATGCACGGCCGCAAAACACCGTCTGTGCTAAATACCTTCTTTCGAGCATCGGTAAATCATACTCTTGTGCTTCCCGAACGTGTCGTTTTACATCTTCGACTACTGAATTCCACAAGGAGCCTGATATGCCGTAGGAAGTATAATCAAGCCCCAGAATACGAATAGAGTCACTTTTCTGAACACCGAAAAAGGAACTTAGACATGCGTCTGGGGAACCAATGAATAAATATCGACATTTGGAAAAATTTAAAGCGGCACCTGCAATCAAGCCATACGTCGTAAAAAGTCGTAGGCTACGGGATAAACTGTCCTCATTCTTCAAATACAACGTGATGTCATCAGCAAATGCTGTCATTGTCACGGTACCACTACCTGGAAGAGGAAGGCCTCTAACGTAAGGGTCAGCGATTAGCGATTGAAGGAATGGTTCGAGGCTGAGTACAAAAAGTGCAGGGGATAAAAGACACCCCTGGCGAACACCACGGGTAACCGGAAATGGCGCACTCTCTAAACCATCAAGAGACAACGTGCTGCGTATATTTCGGTATGCGTTTCTGAGAAGCTCAACGAAGTTTTGTGAGAAGCCAAATGCTGCCATTACGCTAAATATAAAGCTATGTTCGAGGCGATCGAATGCCTTTTCTTGGTCAAGTGAAACCAAGAGTCCCTGAGCTGATCTTGTTAACGTGTACGCAACTATATCGCGCGTAACAAAGGAAAGACTATGGATTTCTCTTCCAGGAATAGAGCACGCCTAATGATGACCTATTAAGGAGGGCATCAAGCTTCTCAAACGCCGAGTGATAATTGCCGCGAAAGTTTTATAATCAACGTTGAGGAGCGTTATTGGTCGCCACTCCTCTGGGCGAACTGACGATGGGTCATGTTTAGGTATTAAAACAATTCGACCATCGCGAAAGCTATCAGGAAAATCAAAGTTCTCGAAACAGCGGCAAATAACAGAGGTGAAAAGAGCACCAATGTCGTCCCCAAACGTTAAATAAAACTCAACAGGCAACCCATCGGGCCCGGGGGCCGAGCCACGCTTCATGGAAGACAGTGCCTCTTTCACTTCGTCAGCTGACGGACTTGTGCGCAGTTGTTCAGCGACTTCAGATGAAATTTGAGGTAGCCTACTTAACATTGTGGCTGTCTCGGTGGTACCGCGATGTGATGACATTGTCGTACGAGCCATGTTGGCAAAGTGAGCTAGGAAAATTGATTGATCACGTGTCGGCGGCAACGAAGTGTGTAAGAATCTGGCCGCCGGAGTTCCCAGTCGACTCGACGGGTTGAGAAGCGAGCTTTTCGCAAAGCGTAGAACCTCAGGGTGAGCACATGGATTACGTCTGCAACGCCAAGCAGCCGCCGTCAATGACGAAGCTGCAATGAGTCGTTGAAAACGACCCCTTAACTCTCGCTGCCATGCGCGCATCAAGGGAGTTAGTCGATCAACCCGAAGAGCAATACGCAGCTTTGTGGCAGTGTCCGCTAGTTCTTCGGACGTACGGCGTCTAAGGGCCCGCCCTGCTACTGAGCAGTGTAAACGCCACTGTGTCTTGAGCGCGTCCCACACCTCCGGACCGCATCCCAAGAGAGAGGCCCGCAAGCTTCTAGATAAACTGGAGCGTGTAGGCGCGTCGTGCAGAATGCGGATGTCAAGACGCCAAGGTTTCACTGATGATGAAAAGGGAAAGTGAGCCTCGAGCGTCACTGGTCGGTGGTCTGATATATAAACAGGCGATGATGGTAATGTTACTACACCAGAGTGCGATACGTAAGAAGTTAGCGCGCTCGGCACATAGAAACGATTCAAACGACTAGACGACGTGCTACGCCGCCAAGTACAGGCATACTGTGGTCCATGCACTAGTCTGTACGTATCTATCAAAGAGAAATGTTGCACTAGGCGACGCATCTCTCGCGCGTTCCAATCAGAGCGACCCCATCCTGGACCTTGCACGTCAGCTCGCGTGTCTAATACACAATTAAAGTCTCCAGTGAGTATAACATGACGACCGTCTAGAAAATACACGTCCAGGTCACGGAAAAAATCGTTAGACATCGCTGCTTGAGCTGGCCCATAAATACACAAAACACGCAGCTTGAAGGATGATAGGACGCAGTCAAAAGCCAATACCCGTCCGAACGCGTCATAGAAAACATGATGATTTCGCAGAAGAGCGCGGTTAAAAATAATAATTCCAACTCCAGAGAAGCAAGATGTCGCGAAGGAAAAATAACAGTCTAAATTAAATGCGCGTTTGAATGCACGAACGTGGCCAATGGTGAAAAAATTTGTTTCTTGTAAACACAGAATATCACAATGTTCTGCGCGGGCTATGCTGATAACCTCGGCTTGCTTTACTGGGTTACGGAACCCTTGAACATTTAAAAAAAGAATTTTCAGGGTGTCAGCCATATTGAAAAAAGATGTGTGACTGACCTGGTCGTGTTTTTCGATTCGGTATACCCCGGGAATTTGTCCGGGGGAACTGGAGTACGTACACTACACAGCACAATTCGACCCTCTAGAAGAGGGTCGAGGTTTCTTCGGTTGCTGGAATGCGGAGCGGCTGTCGTGGGTGCCGTCCGAGCTGGTGCCAGACTTGTGAGCACGCTTGACCTCTCGCGAGGCTTGCATTTCCACGTCACAACTGTCTGGGCTAGAAGGGAGTCCGATGCTACTGTCGACTTCGAGGCTGAAGCTGCTGTCTGACGAATCAGATGGTGGTAGGGCTGCAGCGTTAACGTTGTCGCCGCCTCCAACGACCTTGATCACGGATTGCTTGTCGAGACGCGTCAGTAAAGAACTCCCATGGCATCTTGCTACTTGTTCAAGGGAGTCACGAGCCTGGCTTTCGGAATGATCCAAAGGGCTTTGCTCATTCGGTTTTAATTCTGTTCCAGGCGAGACACCAGCGCCCGTAGATCTCGCAACGTCAGCTTCTTCTGGGCACTCAGCTGCTATGTTTAACGATGATTCCGGTGCCTCGGTGCCTACCAGCGCTTCTTTCTCGGCTTGCGCCGACGTCGAACATGGCACGACATGTTTGTCTGGGACGGACGCGAGGTCAATCGCGGTGGCTGTTTCTATTGCTGAGATTTGCAGACGTGGCGCGCTCGGGTTGGCCAAGCTGCACACTTCCTCATCTTTTAATGGAGCTCTCAGAATCGGATTCTGGCGTTCTTCTAATACAGCTTCGGGTTCTCGTTCATCTGTTGCCGTTGGTGACACGGATGGTAGGGCAGGAAAGGTCCCCGCAGTATACCATCAGAATATGAACGACGCACAGGGCAGACGGTGGTAGGGTGGTTATCTCCACAACGTCGGCAGGGGTGGTCGCAACCTTCGCTTTCGTGTCCATGCACACCACAGCGACCACAGAATGGTGCTGTGCACTGTGCTCGATAATGACCACTAGAGCCACACCGACGACAAACACGTTGCAGACCGCGGTAGTCGAAGGTGACTCGATGACCAGAAACGCGAAGATAGTTGGGGAGGCGATTTGTGGGACTCATTTCCATCCGGACATAGCGTGTGCCTGTGAGAATTCCGCGTCTTGCGCTCATGACGCCAGCGGTCACAGTCAATACCTTGCCGTATGGGGACAAAGCCTGGACGAGTACCTCGTTGGAGACGAAGGCTGGTAAAAACAGGCAGGCGACGTTAGTTACCTGCGGGCCGACGGGAACGACAGGGATACGCTCGCCACCGATGGTCAGGTAGCCAGCGTCGACGATGAGAGTCATGGAAGCCATGCTCTTGACAGTTACTTGGAAGTTCATGCCTCCCATGTGCTGAACGCAGTGTACCTCTGAGAGGCCAACTATTGAGGCCGTCGCGTCGACGACGGTCTCCGGACTAGTCCCCGCAGGGACGGCAACGTCGAAGGCCTGCGCCTTCGAAGGCGTCCACGACGTCGATGGCGCCATGGCTAAATGAGGAGGACGTCCCTGACGTGGAACACGCAGGGACCATAGAGAAATAAAAAAAGGTGAAGAGCGGACACTCCCGTAGACCCCAGCGGCCCAATCGACCCTAGCACACCTGGTGGTTGGTGAGAGCAAGTGGCGTGCACTTCCTGTTTCGGTTTCACTGGCGCAAATTTTGAATTTTAATTTTTTTTTAATTTTTATTTCGATTAAGTTATTATAAAGAGAGATGCAGGTAGTGATAATTCACTACGATTTTATTCATCGCGCTTGTTCTTGTTTTTTTGTTCACTTGTTCTTTTGGAACAAGTGATCAATGTATATATCAGTCAAAGAGACAGAGTATCCACAATGTTTTATTCAAAGGCAAGGTAGAGTCTGAGAATATAAAAAGCACAATATGACAAAGGTAGACAACAAATGCATCTCGCCTTACAAATAAATTGTAACAAATATTGTAACAAATACAGAGAGAACACAGACAACGCACACATTGCTAGAGTTGGCAGAAGCCGAGAAGCTGGTGAAGTATGACACACCGGACCCGTGGGTAAGTAAGGATCTATGGCAAAAACACTGCGCACAATGCTGAAGAAGAAGGAAGAAGTGACATATACACAGCAATGAAGTCGCGAATCACGCCTGGGGTTAACCAAAATAATGCATAGAAAAAAAGAGTGCACAGAAACCACACGACACAATATAGCAGAAAGGCAAAGCTGCAGTGTGCTGGCTGTGCTTAAGAACAGCTAGCCCAAAATGAAAAAAAAAGCAGACTTGATGCCTGCTTGTCCTCAGAAAGGTAGGGCTTTGCAGCTTGCTCACTACGTCAAAGACAAACTTTATGCTAAACACTGGCAGGTCTTGTGGCTCTTCTTATCATCAAAAACTTAAGATCCCAAGTTATTTGCGTCTGGGTGTTGCTGTGACGCTTGCGAGCTAAAACAGATTGTAGTCATCACTTATCCAGAATTGTGGACCTTAATTGTTGTTACGAGAGCGGTATTACAGGGCTAATAAACAGCAGAAGGAAACCACTTTGGCTCATTATTTTTCACAAAGGCTCTACATCGTACGTTATCACTCACAAGCTATATAAAAATAAAATGGCAGCGTCCGCAGCCCCGTCAAACGCTACAAGTTTGGGTATTCTTTTGAAAATTTTGGTGGGTGAGATGAGGAGGTTGATGAGAAGCTAAAATACAAAAAGCGTGATAACGTGAACTGTGCCCACTTCATACTGTGTTCCTTACCCGCTCGAAGACATTTCAACAAGCGGTTTTGTTATCGATATATTACTTGAGCTGGAGAGATAAAGCATACACAGTGACCAAGCGACCCACAGTAAAGTGTACAGTTCGCCCGCATTTGCTACAAAATACAGACAGGATACCCAACACTCTTTTTAAGGTTATGCAAATCACTTCGAGCGAATACACAGTGTCCCTACTCCTCATAGCGGGTAACCAAAACAATGTATGCAACGAATGAGTGGTTAGTTTGGTGAGGCTGTCTCCGCAGTCTTTTGATAGTTTTCCGCTGTGCTGCTACTTTGGCTTGCAGATGTTTAATGGTTTGCTTGTACTTCATTGTTGGAGACATTGTCGCTGGCACACAGGAATGCACTGCAATAAACAAAAAAATGGATGTAAAAGCGAAGAACAACTAATCCCATACGAGCACTTTCCTCGCTCTTTCAGACCCAAGGTGCACAACTTTCTGTGGTGCAAAGTTTTCGATTCCACTACCTAAAAACAAACCATTCACAATGTTGACAATGCAAAAAAAATGAAAATCACTGAGAGCCCACCCTTACATTTTGTAAGTGCACACGTAGTGTCCTTTTGAGGATAGTTTCCTCAGAATGTCCTAAACATAAAATAGCACATTAAAAACAGCTGCAATAAAAGCATAGTCACCATTTTCTCTAGGGCACTCAGACGTGGAGCTGTTGGCGGAGACATCTTCTGGAGGGTCTTGTGAAGCTTGTTCGGTGCCTTAGACAGTGCTGTCGGAACAATCTTGCGAGCGGCCTGCGGAACCAACAAACCCCTTTGAATGATTAGCTAATCGATGCACAATACAAAACCAGTGATACATCTCTGACCCATAAAACTCTGACTTACAAAGATATACGTCAAGACCACGTACAAAGATCTTCAGAAGTTTCCAGGCCGCTATCCCTTGTAATGCAATGGTATCGCGGCCTGGGAACTTTAGAACACCTTCGTGCGTACGCAGTATCAGCACAGTACATTGGGAAGAAAAATCGTAGTTAAAATTTGTGCGGTAAAAGTATATTGGAAACGTCAAAAAAATTTGTGGGCAGCTTGCACTAGTGGCACAAGGCTAGCGAAGAAACGAAGATAATGGCCACTTGGCTAGTCCAGATTTGCCTCCGGCACACCAAGAATTATTCGTGTTGCGAGCCTTCGGAAAACGTGTCGTGAAGCATGCGAGGCCCAGCGAACGCTTCTCAATATTTTGCACCAAGCCACCGAGCCTATGACCTAGCTGCCCAGCTATGCTCAGCCTACAAACGCTCGCGTCCGTGGCAGACGCAGCACGCGTCGCCTCGGCTTGACGCCGTGCCGCCTTTGCTATACTGCATACGTTGCACAATGTTCCCGTCTAGCCGCCGCATAGAGCCACAAACTTTCTTTTTAGCGAACCTCCCAGTCCTTACAAGCTTCAGAAAAAGGTTACAACTGCGTGAATGAGACGCCACGTAAGAAACAAACTCGCACACACGAAGCGCAACGTGTGTGTGTGCATCTTTCTATGTTTGTTTCATGGTGTCTTATTCGCACAGGTGTAACCGTTTTCTGAAAAAAAAATGACCGAACAAGACCAACAACATGTCATTCAACAAGCTTCGCTTGAAAACGTGCCTCACCTGTTATCTCACGCACGAAAACACCGACGCAGCCGACGTTGTCGAAAGCGACGAAAGCTTCTCGCTGCCAGTCATGCATGGGCTTGTCGCTGGGTGGATGGTGTTTATGACAGTACGGCTGAAGAAAAATAATCACGTAAGGTGTGTTGAATAAATTGTTTTTATGTATAAAGAACATACCTAATTCGGGCGTATAATTATTATTTTGTGAAAACAGTTTTGTTTCATTGATTATAACTGTTTTTTTTTTGCGCTTGCGCCCTTTGACGTTTGATGAGAGCACTAGCTGGTTACGTAATCGTGACGCACTTCCTGAGGCCAGGTTTCGCGGAGTGTCCTCTCTTGTCTTCTTCTTTCTCTATGCAGGGACGTCAACAGGATCACTTCCTCTTCGTCTTCGTCTCTTTGTGTGTGCAATGCAAGGAGTTCACGTTTGTGAATTTCGGCTGCATAAAGCCGGGAGATGGTATTCTGTTTTCACTCTATACACACTGCAAAATAGTGCAGGCCACAAGTACGCTGAAGAGGCGCACAAAATCGCAAGCGAGGTAGTATTTTGCGCCGTTTACATCGAAAGTGATTTAATGTACGTAGGATCAACGAACTTTTATTACGCAAACAGCCTGCAGCAATTGCATCAGCAGAGCAAAATAAGAAAGGTGAGCTAAATGCGGCTTGCAGCTAAGCTCATAGTACATCTTCAACCATTGCAGTTGGGCCGCTGAAGTTGGTGCTTCGGGCTCGCCGTTGTCAACGGTTAGAGTTCCGTATGGCGCATTGGCGGGGTCGTTAATTAAGCTGAATTCACACAGGCGGACGGAGGATGAATTTTCGCAGCGGACGGCGGATCACGTGACGCTCACGTTATGAGAACTCCCCGCCATCGCATCGTCTGGCCTCCTCCGCTCGCGCCACGGATCGAAACGCCTCGCGCACAAACGTCGTTTTAAACGGCGTTACATCTTTGAATGCACTCTAGTACCTGGTGCTGTAGCAGGAGAAGTGAGTACTCAGAGATACGAGCCTAGAAGTACAGCTCCGGGCCACACAGCGAGCTGAGGAGGTAACGGCCAGGCACAGCCTGGTCGCCATTCCTGTGTGAATTTTTTTTCACTTAAAGTTGTTTCTCTCTCTCTCTTTCTCTTGCGTAAGCCAAGCGCGTGACTGGAGAGTACACACACGAGTATTCCGCGAGCCGCGTTCCAGCTGTTTGCATGCGACGCGGTTTCATCGGATGGAACTTATCACGTGACTTATATCAAACCATATATAAATGGAAACGTCATTGTTGCCCCAATACCCCGCAACACTCACCCTGTACTCAATGAGGGACGTCGCCGGGCAAGGGCGACGGCTCCACTGAAACAACTGGGAAAGGGTGGCGTAAATGCAAGTTTCGTTGACGCTGCTGCATATCGAGATGGCAAGAAGTTCGCAGCGGTGCAGGGTAGTGGACCAGACGGGTTTGCGACTACGAACTGCGCCACGGTACGCACAACGAACCCCCAGGTGACCGAACAAGTGCCTATCGCACTCGCTCTGCTAAATAGTCGGTGCGAAGTGGTGTACAGCGACTCCAGATCCGCAGTCAGAGCCTTTCAAAAGGGCCGCATATCAACACAGGCTGCCAGGATCTTGAACAGCTCCACCAGCGATACGATTGTCCCTCACACCATACATTGGTTCCCCGCGCATGTCGGCTCCGTAAACGGCGTTGCACTGAACCGCGCTGCTCTCGACCTGGACGATGGCTCCAGTGCCGACGACGCGAGTGCCGTTCTCGGAGCTAATAGAGCGCCCCCTGACAACCGAAGAACACGCGATCGTCTCTTTCTCCTTCCGTGCGTGTGAAGTCGATCCTTCTTTTCTACAAGTAAGGCCCTCTAGTGTCGCACCATTTGCATTTTCAGCGTCTAGTACAAGTACCGTCCTCTATGACCTGTTCAAGAATTAACGAGGGGTGGTTACCCACAACGGGGATGCACAAGCCACGCCATAAGGAGCTTCGCGCCTAAAAAGAAGGTCGTGAAACGTTTTTATGACTTTCTTAATATGACTCACAAGACAGTATTAAATTTGGCCTGTTCTCGTCGACCTACTTTAATCTTCTTTTCGCAGTTTGTGGGCATGCGCGCGATAGTTTTCAATCCAGCAAGCACGATCCGTTGTCGCTGACATGTGAGTGCAGCCGTCGCGACGCGACGGAGCGAGTTTGTCGCTGTCGCTATCGCACGAAAATCGCGTGCACGTGGTTGGGCCTTTATTCGTTTTGTTTAGAGCTAACTGTGAACGCCTTATAGCACTGCACGTGCCCTGATAGGGAAGAACCATAAGCTGTGTTTAGAAAGAGTTGTTAACGATTTGGAATACGAAGTGCTCTTATATGGGAGAGCATAAAGCCGGCCCGTGGGCATTAAGCTGTGTTTAGAAAAAAAGTTTTAACAATTTCGAATAGTTCGTACTCAACTATGGGAGAGCACTGAGCTGTCCCGCTAAAATTATCATACACTTTGATAGCAGGATTTACGGAGAGCCTGCCAACTGTGTGCATAAAAAAGGTGGTTAACGATTTTGAGTACTTCTTACTCAACTTGAACCATAATAAAGAGACAGAGACCACTTGTGTTTAAAAAAAAGTAATAAACGATTAAGAGTACTTGGTACTCTACTATAGGAGAGCATAAAACCGTCCCGTGAACCTCAAAAACCCGGGAAACGGAGGACCACTTGTGTTTGGAAAAATATTTTAACGATTTAGAGTACTTCGTACTCGACCATGGGAGAGCATTAAGCCGTCCCTTTATATGTTAAAGAAATAGGCAGTTCACCAAACAAGCATTTTTAATCGGTTTTACGTCACCCACAGGGAAAGGTAACGCATTACCGTTACTTAAAAGTAAGCAACGCACATTACTTCTCCCGTTACTCCTGGGTCAGAAATGTGAATCTTCAGTGAAATCTTGCTGCGAAAACCACAATAACAATTAATTAAACTTCATATTTGAATTTCGCTTAAATCCTCTAACCAAAACTTTGGTTTCAGTTAAATTACGTACTGAAATAGACCATCTTTTTGCACAAGTTTGTCTGAATTTAGCAACATTTTGGTGGCCTAATATTTACAGTATATAGCTTCATGCGAGGGCTTTTAATTACTGTCACGTAAAAAGACATTTCTAGCTTAAACTAACAGTAAACAGAAAATGATACTTCATCAGCAGTGCTTTCCGGAAAGGAAAGCGTCACTGATCTCTTAATAACCATGCTGTATTTCTGAAAATGTGCTTGCACTAGCGTGACAAAACATATGCGTATAGCTCCCCCCTCAAAAAAAATATTTTTGCAGCATAACTCATTTTTGACCATTTAACTTGCATTATTGCTGCGACAATCATGAGCATTTATAGAAAGGTGCTTAAGACCATCTTTGCACGCTCAACTAGAATTCAAGAAATTGTCAATAGAAACGCATATTCAAAGTTAAACGCAGATAAATGCAAATTTTATTTTGAGAACAGAACTGACGAAAAGTGTTATGGTATTGCAGGAAAAAGTTGCTGACCACTAAAACTTGTAGAATTTATGTAACAGATTCGTAAGCTGTTGCATCACAGCATGCCTCGCTTTCTAGTGGTATTGGCCCGCCACGGTGGTCTATTGTGACTAAGGTACTCGACTGCTGACCAGTAGCGGGATGGAATCCCGGCTGCGGCGGCTGCATTTTCGATGGAGGCGAAAATGCGGTAGGCCCGTGTGCTCAGATTTGGGTGCACGTTAAAGAACCCCCGGTGGTCGAAATTTCTTGAGCCCCCCACTCCGGCGTCTCTCATAATAATATGCTGGTTGTTGGACGTTGAACCACACATATCAATCAATTCCGAGTGGTATTGTCCGCAGATGCGGTAACCAGGCTCTGGACTGAAGCGTTAGGTGATGCTCCTATCGCCAAAATCTGGCAAGCCGACCGCAGTCCGCTGCTGCGATAAGTGCAATGAAACGTAACTAGTAACGTGACCTTTCGCGTTACCACAAAGTGCTGACGTAAGCATTACGATACCAAAGTAATAAATAATACGTTACTAAATTATTCAAAAAACGTAACGCGCTACTGTTAACGGTGTTGCTTGTAACTTATTATACTGCCAACGCTGCTATGGACACATACACAACGTTGTGTGTGTGTCGGTTTACTTCCTCGCCGTCGTGAAGCGGCGCTGTATTCATTCTGTCAATGAAAAGTCGCTTTGTTGTAGTCTCTTTGTTCTACGGATGACACAGCGATGACGACATCAGTGAGGGGCAACGGACGGGCAGTCCGGGTTGTTTATGAGAGGTGTTTTTCCCGGCGGCCAGGAACCCTGAATCTGTCGCGCCGATTCCCACACAGCAACGACAGCAAACAGTATACACTGCGTCTTTCTTCGGGCTGTGTGCGAGCGGGGCTACAAAGCTTGACCGGCAGCTGTGGGCAGCTGGTTTCAAAGGAAACGCCGATGTTGATGGCGGGAACGGCAGGAAACATTATTGTTACAGCTGCTGCGTGGCTCTCTGCTGTCTACAACGATGACATAAATTAAACGGTGCTTTTGCGAGAGTGAGGAAGAAGGCTGGTCGGTCATTTAGGGGAGAGTGTGGTGTGGCATATCTTTGAAGCGAGAAGGATGAAACCAATGACCATGCGTCTGTACGCTGTTCAGAGTTTGCTATAGCAGGATAAACGAATAGATAGATGTATCAGTTTTGAATTAGTGGTAGATGAGAAATAGAGATATATGCCTTAACATGGCCTTTTTGGCGGTGCCAACCTATCATGCGGTAAATATTGAAATACTGTACTGTGGTCGTTGCTTCGCGGTTCTACAGTATAGGGGCTCACTCTAATCACATTTACCGTATGCGTACAGCAACGTTTTCGTATCGTGTTACGCTTAAACGAACACTAAAGAGAAGAAATGTTATTCGCACTTTAGCGAACTACTTTTTCATACATTATTCCCAAACTGCCGAGCTTACCACAAAATGACGCTTTGCAAGTGAGAAAACGTAAAAATTAAAATTTCGGGGGTGACGACACCTTGAAGTTCCTGCACCAAATGCCGTGACGTCGTAAAGTAGAACGGCATCTGCCAAGTCGTATGCATAACACTTCACAACGAAGAATGATGTAAATGGTCCTCCAAGTGAGGCTGTATTCATGCCGATTTCGTGGAAATTTTCTTGAGATAAGGTTGCCAGAATACGAAAGGTGGTACACTTTGAAATCTGTTTTATCACGCGCGGTGATTTTGGCGGGAAACATTGAAAATGAGGCTTTCACCTGATTTTTAAGAAAGCTAATATTATGGTGAAGTGAACATTTCCATTCTCTCAGAGCAATCAGTTTGATCTAAACCAATACATTGCTTCACTTCAAGACACCTTTAAGATGGAACGCCTACGTCGTAGTGCTAACGGTATACGGTGTTACCTTCAGCGCTTTTCTTTTGGAGTCGTTGTTGTGCAGAAGTAGTCAACCTTATTCGTCATGTGTTAATCACAATTGTGTACATATCTTGTTTCATATTATGGCTTGATTTCCGAACAAATATCAATGTTTTATTCTAATGTGCTCATTCATAGTTGTTCTACTATGTGTAACCGGGTATTCATGTTTGTACACGGGGGATGGGCCCAATCAACCATATTGCCAAAAATAACGTGGTGTTGTTACGACAGCCGATCAGAGTGTCGAAAGAGAGAGAGGCGGAGAGAATTATTGCCGGTAACTAAGTTCCTCAGCAATACGGTGTGTCGCAAACGCGGAGGGTGGGGGACAGCTGAATTGGGGCGAGGGTAATTTAGCGGTAGGAGGATATGGGAGGGCATTGTACGTTCAAGGACACGCAGTCGTAGTGAAAACGAAGCCGGGAGGAAGTCAATGTTGCCGAGTTGGCAGCTGTGGCGGCGGGGAACACCCAGCGGCAACCGTATAACTGTAACGCTACAATCCGCACGGGTGGTTTTAACGGCAGAAATGGAGAGAACCTCCCGTAGTTCTCGGTCTGGTTTCGGGTTTCAAAGGCGGCGAGGAGAAGCATCGAGTATTACAAAACAAAAAGGAAAAAAAAGGAAGAGAAAAGGAAAGTCGGGAAGTGCCTGTGCCGAACGAAAGAAAAACGTAAACGCTGCTGAAGAGAGCAACGCTTTCCCGACACCGATCGGGCCCTTTCCAGAGTACCGCGTCGTATAATGCGTTCACCTCGCATGTGCCAGAGTGTGTCTCTGGACAACTCCGCCAGCTTCTGCAGCCGCGGCAGTTCGATCACAGGACTCTCGAGTGACTCTCGCTTCGCGGGGGGTGACAACGGGGGTGACAAAAAAAGTGTGGAACGCTCGCGCACCATGGTCACAGCAGCATCTTTTTGTTGCTCACTTTTTTTTTCTGCCACCGCGAGAAGTGACTCCTCCACTTCCCGCCGAAGGGGAAAAAAAGGGAGCCCCCGCGCGGCTTCGGCCCTTACAAAGGACTTGACTTCCCCAGCTTGATACCCCCTGCCCCTTTCCCTTCTTTCACGGGGGACGATAAAATAGAAAAAAGGCAGCAGCCCGATAACTGGGATTCCGAACATTTTCAGAGCGAGTTCGTAGCGCACTGTGTAACTAAAGAGAGCAAGCGTGTGTTCCTATTTAGTGGCGGGAGTGTCGCGACGGTCGGGGGTGCTGGGGGCGTAGAGGGGGGTAGGCGTTCCGCACTGCTTTTGGGGCCGACGCGACTGGACTTCGGCGCAGGTGTCGCATTCGGGACGCGCGGATACTCGCCTTCATCCGCTTATGTCTTCCCTCCTTCTCTAAACATCACCCTCTCCCTCCCACACCCAGCCGTTTCTTTTCTTCTCTCCCCCATCCTTTTCTTCTCCGGGGCTCAATTTTCTACTCGAACAACTCTCCACGCTCTTCCCCCCCCCCTTTTTTTCCCCTTCGTCATCGGGAACGTGGGGGACGCTGAAAGGGACCCGAGCTTCTAGCTCAATGTTGCCAAGCGGCGGCAGGGCACGACAGAGCTCGCGCTATCTAGTTCGCACCGTGGACTGTTGTTGTTTGGCGCGGCGTGCGCGTCTGCTTGTCACCGGTAGCTCGCTGAAAATCGCTCTAGAGGAGGAAGGGAAAAGAAGAGAGGGCTAAGCGAGGCTAGGAGAAAGGGAGATAGATCAAGGGAAACGCGTCACTCCCCGAAAAGAGGTTACACAGGCCAGTGGATCCCTTCTTTGCGGCGTTCTTTGCGAGCGTACGTCTGGCAGGGCTTGCTGCCTATCGTGTGCATATGGACGACGCCATCTTTGTGACTCGCCGAAGAAAAAAAAAGGGAGATTGGAGGAGAGAAACTAGCTTGCCGAAACAGGACCAGCTCTGAAGAAAGCGTTCGTTTCATCGTCATAACCGGCGCTCATAACCCAGATTTTGCTGACCGTTGAGCACGTGTCGGGCAGGGAGACGTTTAGGTTGTCTTGATCATGACCGATAAGGTTCGTCCCACATAATCGCATGCGCGAGTGATTTCATGAAACGAGATGCAGCTCATGGCAAGCAAGGCATCTAAGATTTCACGTGCCCTTCGGCCCCTCAACCACCCCAACACATCCTTGATAGTAAAAAGAAGCTTGCGCTACTAGCGAATGAGTTCTCTTTGGTAAATACTATAGGACACTCTATTATCCTAAACGTAGTTTAGGTTTACGCAATAAGTCTTGTCAAGTAGCTCCAAAAACAATCTCATAGGGTTCACTAATGGAGTTTTCACTGGTCGATCCAAACAGGATTTTTTTTTTTTTGCTTCGCGGCGTTGAATCCGTATTTCACTAGTCGATTCGGAGCAGCCTCCTGTTTTCCACTGGTCGTTTAAGAGCACTTCGTTCTAAACCAGATTGCTCTCACTCACTCCGCTGCCAAGTCACGGATTCAGCCAGAAGTAGGACGAGTGATATGCGTCACTTCAATAATTTTGCAAGCAACCCTGCTCGCGCTATTCAGCGACGACTAAGGTGGCCACGGGAACGTGCAGAGCGTAAACTAGAAATAGTTTCGGAACGAATTAGCGTTAGCGTAACGTGTGCATAAATATTTTTTATGTGATCTAACATGGACTACAGGCGGTGTTACAATTATAGACATCATCGTAGACACTGTACGCTTACAGCTAGACGACAGCCTCGAGTCTATGTTGTCTGAAAAGTGGAACGCGTATGGATGGCTAGATGGATGGATGGGTGGATGGATGTACCGGCTGTGCTCTTTAGATCGGGGGTGGCTCACGCCATCCTAGCCATGAAGTTAAGTACTACCACTATGTGTTGAAGATTTAAATTTCACTCGCGCCTTGATTGTAGCCACCAGTCACTTAGCCTCCTCCTAGTTATTTCTACCCATTTGAAGTCTATTTCGCCTTCACGGTCCCTTAACCCCAATGCTTTGAACAATTCGGCGCCATTATCTTGGGCTACAGGGTGGAGCCCTGTAGACCTGGCGTCTACCCGACGTTACGGCACCTTGCGTCGAGGAGAGAAAGCTAAGCAAACAAACGTGACTGTTACCTCTTTGGCTTCTTTCATGTTCAAAGCTGTAAAAAATGGAAAGTAACTCAAATTGAGCGCCTGAAAAAAACGTCCGTTTGTGTTTAGTTTACCACACAGGCGAGATCCGAGATATCCGAGCATTTAACTGAGCCGCCATGTTATTTAGACGGCGAAGTAGCCCGCATAGTTTCTGTACACTGTAGTTTCTGGCTCGGATGCCGCTTACTTGAAGCGGTCTATGTTTCCGGCTACGTAATAATTGGAACGAGACTTAAGATGACCGCTGTGCCCATAGCTGTCTATCTCGCCATCTACGGTGAGTGTTGAAACACACTAACAGCCGCGTTATATACTCGCAAATTTGGCTTGGTGAAATGAGAGTGCTCGCTGCAAGATTTAGGCGGCCTTTCGAATATCTCAGTGAGAAACACCATATTAATGAGGTCGTACGGTCTCTAATGCTTTCGCCGCGGTGATGACTTGAAGTGAGAAACTATACTTGTTTCTTCTCATTCGATTGTTCGTTCGTGTCCGTTAGTCTTCATGTACGGTTTTTGTGCAGATGGAGGGAGATGAGTCTCTGAATGAGCAGGAGACAACTTATCTTGGTGCATGCCTAGCATGCCGGCAGGACGTGTCGCGATCGCCAGTCACATGTGCTAATATATTTTTTATTTGAGGCTGTACATTCGTAATACTTGAAATATGATCCATTAACTTCACAGGGACGAACACAAGAAGATATAGCAATTATAATAATTGATAGCGTTTAATGCCCGATGACTTTAATCTGGCTATCAAAGACGCCGTATGTGGAGTGCTCCGGAGCTTTCCCTTTTCTGGTGGTCTTTAACGAGCACCTAAATACACGTTAAGAGTAACTGATTGGATTCCAGAAACAGGCAAGTGGGTAAGGGGAAAACAAAGGTAGGTGGACAGAGCAGATTGGGAACTTTGCGGGTATAAAGTGGCAGCAGCAAGCAAAGGACCGAGTTGACTGGCGGAACATGGGAGAAGCCTTTGTCCTGCAGTGGGCGTAGTCAGACTGATGATGATTATGATTATGATGATGATGATGATGATGATGATGATGATGATGATGATGATGATAAAGAAATTTAAATACACTTGGCTCAAGCATTTTCGCCTCCATCGAAAATGCTGCTGCCGCAGCCCGGATTTCATCCAGTGACCTGCGGGTCAGCAGTTGAGCACCATGACCACTGGACCACCGTGCACAGTGGTCTAGTGGTCATGGGGCTTGTTTGTTCATGGTGGTCATGGTACTTCTTGTGTTAACCATGACCACCACGGTTCATGGTGGTCATGCTGCTCCTTGTGTTTACCAGCCATGGCTGGTAAACAAAAAAAAGAGAGTGAATGCACTCATAGGCGTGCGCATGGGGAGAGCAAGAGGGGGGGGTGGAAGTCAGCCCCATATATTGACGTGTAAGGGGAGGCACTGTGAAGAACATCCCCCCCCTCCTCCCCCCCCAAAGGGAATCCTGCGCGTGCTTATGAATGCGCTCGTCCTTCTCTTCTTGTGTCTCTGTGCAGTTACGCACTCGTATTTGAAGTACCACGAATCACCAACTCACCCAATCGACCACGCTGCACATTCAGAAATGCCAGCCCGATGACATCAAACTATATAGCAGCACTGCATGGACAACAACATTGTTAATAATACTTTCTGCCTTTCGATAAAGGGTTCTGTGACTCTCATGTATATATGGTAGAATATTAATGCGAAGGCAAAAGTTCCAAGCAATATGATAAGACTATTTAGGTTAAAATTGTGTATCACTGCGGCAAAGCGCATAAACGTCATTTCCGTCCCCATTTCGTTTGCCTAAAGCATATAGACTATATTGCGAATGTGTTTTAGTGCTGCCAAACTAGGCTGTTGGCCTTTGTGGTTTGCACCTTTGACAACTAAACGAACAGTGTTACTGTAGACGCATGTATACACATGAAAACGGTGGAGTAGGTGCATGCGATTCTTCCTGGTTTATTAATTGGCGTCGCGATATGCAAAAAAATATCACAGCATATGTATGAAGTTAATGACAATGAGTGGGTGAAGTTCCAGAGGATCATCGGTAAAACCCTGAATCCCGTGAATCTTTCCCAGTACATCGTCAAAGACGGCAATCTATCCGTCCGTCCATCCGTCTGTCTGCTTGTCTGCCTGACTCTGCTACTCATCGGAGTGGAGCAAGTGCCGCAGCACCGGCGTCATCTAGTGAGCACTCCGAGTACTAGCGGTGGCTACGACAGACAACTACAACGGCAGACAAGCCTACGTATTAAGGAGCTTCGCCCCTAAAACAAGATATTGGCTTAACACCCCAAGGTAGCGGCACCCGGATGTCTTACGGAAAATCGTCTATACGCCGTTTGTCATCTTGCACCTTCTGTGTAGTCTTTCGCGTAAACAAAAGCTAGATGTACCAACTGCAACAGTATACCAAAGAGTGAGAGAATAAATTGAGAGAAAGCCAGGGACGTTAACCAGATCAATATACCAAAGACTTTATAGCAACAATACAGAAAAAGAAAAAAAATCTTTTCGGTGCATGCTGGAAGTCCATAGCGAATCATTCGAACGAAACGTTTCACTATTATTCTTCTAGGTACGCAGTTCTTTTTATTTGAAGCATGAAATTTAGCGCATTAGCGGTGTCACATACTTGTTGCGAGAATTCGAACGCTGCCTTTCTCGCGATGCGTTGCTCCGGTTGCTTTTCTGAGGCAGCATTCGCAAAAGGAGATTGATGCATATTTCATAGAATAGGTTTAAAAGGCACGTTAACGAACCCCAGGTGGTAAAAATTTCCGAAGCCCTACACGGCGACGTCTCTCATAATCATGTGGTGATTTTGGGACGTTAAACCCCTCGTATCAATTAGGTTATAAAAGGAAAGTAGAACGTGCTTTCACGGGAGTAGTTACAGTGTACTTGGAAGTACTAATTGTCAATGAGTGTAAAATAATCGGATTCCTCGTTAGTATAACTATTATTTAGTTTGGCGATATACGATAACCTACAGAACACACGTGCTTGTGGTAAAGAGGCGTCTGGAATCTTTAGCTCCGGCTGCTTGTGCGTGCGAAAGTTGTCAATATATACGTGCGAATAATTGATGTATTTGCTTTTCAGCCTTCAAGTATTACAATGTGTCAGATAAAATAAATACGAACCGATTAATAAGCTGCCATAACAGTTTGAATAAAATGTAATTAATGGGATATTCCACAGAATATGATAATGAAATGACCAAATGCGGCTATCCTATTTGTGGTGCGCGTGTATCGTGACAACTGTATTACGTCGTCCTCGACAACGTCGCGTACTGCCTTAGCAATCCGAGAAAGGGTATATTTCGGTACCTTTGCCATTCTGTTAAACCACTGCTCCATGTTTGCGGGAAAGTGTAAAGCTGCATCAGTTCATTTTTTTTTTTTTTTGGTCTGGGGGCACAGAATTGTTATCGCGTCCAGCGTTAGCTCAACCGCGAGATCAAGGTGGTTTTGCATTCCCCGACGTTTCCGTCATGGCTTCTACATTGTGCCTCCGCACTCTATTGCGAATACTGAGCAATGATGACATGCCCGCTCAGACACTGGCTCGCTACCATCTGGGGCCATCACTACGTGTCTTCTTGCCGTAGCCAAATAAACCAAGGTCCCCAATCAACTGAATTACCATCTTTGTATCGAGCCCTTCTGACATTTTACCGACAATTGGAAGCTACGTGCCCAGAGATAGAGGTGGCCGATTCTAAAGTGGCGGACACAATGGCCGCCCTTCTACGGCCCTTGGTGCCCCAGCATCGTCAATCTGTATTGAACCGCGCTTGGAAACCAATAACTGCCGCAGTGTTGCCAGGGCATCTAGACTTTGTCTGGAGGTTGGGCTGGAACTTGCTCCCCACGCGAGATCGGTTGCAGCGATGGCAGGTGGTTCGCACTTCCACTTGCCCCAACTGCGTCATGGTAGAGACCAATCGACATGCGACGTTTGAATGTGTGGTTTCCCGCCTTTTTTGGCGTGCGGTTAATGCTGGTTTTCGGGGACAGGGTGTGCGAACTTTCGTGTCCGACGGCCGATTTCCGCGTAGCCGCTTCTCCACTCTGTTAATAGTTGCGGGGCTGTTCAGCCTTTGGAGAAACCGATGTGAGGCCGTAGCTGCCAATTGCCGCCGGCGTGCTTTGTGGCCGATACTGGGGAGAATGAGACGAGAGATCCTCGCGTTCCTCTCCGAGGAGCTTTTCTTCCTCGGGGAGCACGAGTTTCTGCGGCATTGGTCATGCCCTTTCGTCAAGGTGGAACATGAAAGGATACAACTAATTTTTCGACCGTATTGGTGCTAAGCAGCGCCCGTTGAGTTGTTTTATATGATTTCATTTGTTACATATCGTGTTTCATTGCATCTATTGTATCGTTATACTATTGTATCATGATATCGCATTGAGTTCTTGTGCACATATATGCCAACATTGTCATGTATATTAGAGCGAATGTCTTCACTGTAACGTAGGGATGTTTGTCGTGAAACATAGATGTGCCGAAGTGTATGTGCCCTGTTACTGGAATGCTATGAAGCCTTTGTGTTCTGTACATGCTGCAAATAAATTTTTTCTAATTACACATAGCTCTACGTCAACCGCTTCATTGAAGGGAAAGTGCAAGCGCACGGCACGGCTTTAAGCTCTCCCATATAGGAGTACCGAGTACCTTAAATCGTCAACAACTTTTTCTAAACACACAAACTCATTTTTCCACCGACGTGGTGCTAAGCAGCGCCCGTTGAGTAGTTATTCATGATTTCGTGTGTAAGCAACTGTGTTTCATTGCATCTATTGTATCGTTATACCGTTGATTGCATCATGATATCGCATGAGTTCTTGTGTACACGTATGCCAACATTGTCACATTAGAGCAATGATGTCTTTCTTTTAACGTAGTGATGTTGGTCGTGGTATATAGACCTGTCGAAGCATATGTGCCCATTACTGGAATGTTGCGAAACTTTTGTTCTTTTTTGTACATAGTGTAAATAATCTTTTCCTAAACAGCTACACCTGCCCAGCCCCAGAAAGGTGACGGCTTTCAGCCCTCCCATAGTGCAGTACCAAGTAGTGTAAATTGTTAACCACTTCTAAACAGATCAGAGTCGTTCCAAATGACCGCTGTCCTAACTGCGGCAAAAGAGATCCGGCCCAACATGCCCTGTTTCAGTGCTCGGTGGCGAAAGGCGTCTGGCACATGGTACAATACCTTTTTGGTTTTCGCACAGTGCGCATGCGAGCAGAACGTATGCTGTTTGCAAGACTGGTCTTTACAGCGACTTTGCGAGTACTGTGGCGGCGACGCTGTTCAGCGAAAGTACGGCACAATCCTCATAGAGGCGCCTACCCTGCACTCCAGAAAATTCGGCTCGTTTTCTGCAATTATCTCGATCAGCAGCTAGAAACGCACGGTGAAGAGGCTTTCCTTCGACAGTGGCACACACGTTTCTTCAGAGAAAAGGAGGGAGAGCTGAAGTTCCCAGTTGTTTCGTACTATAGCCATGCGCCCACTCTAGCACGCCTGCATATGTGGTATTCTGTCAAATGTGACTAATTTGATTCACTTTAATTTTCGTTTCACTTGTAACAATCGGGTGCCCAGTGATAAATTAGACTTTTGTGCTCATTTGTAAGATGTATACACTGTCTTTACTTGTTTTCGATGTTTTGTTTGTGTAAGTACAAGTTATGCGTACAATAAACTTCTCTTTCCTAATCAGCAGTTAGCGCCAAGTTTGCGCGTGCTTGAGTGTGAGGACCACGGGAGGGCTCTATGCTCTCCCATAGTGGAGTATGAAGTACTCAAACCGTTACCAACTATTTCTTAACAGTGGCTCACGCCCTCTCTCCGCTGAAGTATTTCGGTCGATAGGGCCACATCAAGTGCGAGGCCCACGGCATGGATTTATGCTCTCCCATAGTAAATGACCAAGTACATAAAATCGTTAACCTCTTTTAGATGCAAAGCAGCTCTTTGACTAGCCTGTGTAACGCTGTCCGTCCATCAGCACTGTGTTCCCCTGACCGTAGGTGTTGGGGCGGTGCCAACTGGGTCACGCCTTCCCTTGCAGTGCACGTGAGTTAGTCACTCTCCCCCAAAGCCTGTCGCCGCGTGTCATCTCCCTCGCTTCACCCTCTCCACCGCTCGCAACGCACGAGCGCACATCGAGCGGACAGTTTTTCTGCGACGAAACTTATAGGAAACTTAACCCGCCTTCTGTGTCTTTTCGTCTCGATGAAACGTTCACTCGAGTAAACGCTAGACCAAGTTTCGCTTCAAACTGTTTTTACAGCACCCGCATCGACGCCCGTTTCAACCAGGTCAACGCCGGGCGCACCGCTGCTGCTTCGCATTTTATCAGGGTTTTCTTCGCGGAGATGGTCCGTAATTTTTTCTCAACACATCTCATTGAGTTCTTTTGTACACGCGTGCCACGTCCATCATGCATGTTGCATGTACACTGTATACAACGTAGTGATGTTTGTCGGGGCACACAGATGGACCAATGTGTATGTACCACTGATTAACATTATGTTATCAATTTTTTTGTTTTAGTGCCAAAGCTACTTAGGCCGTGGGTCATTCCCTCCTCCGTGTGTAATAAGTAGCGACTTCCAGTTTATAACTTGCTCAATAGATGACGTTGTGTGTTTATGTCCTTGAGAATAATATAACCAAGTCGCGTTAGTGGTTTTCACAGCATATCCACGGAGTGAATGATGATGAGTGGGGCAAAGCGTCCGTCCGTCTATTCGTACGTGTGTCCAACCGTCCGTACGTCCATCCGTTCGTGCTTCCATCCGTCCGTCTGTCCGTGCGTGTTTCCATACGTCCGTCTGTGCATGCGTGCGTCCGTACTTCCATTCATTCTTCCGGGAGTCCATCTGTATGTCCGACCGTGTGTTGTGCTTCTGTCCATCCATGCTTCCGTGCGTTTGTTCTTGCTTCCATTCGTGCGTCAATTCATGCGTCCATAAGTTCATCCGTGCTTCCATGCGTCCATCCGCCGGCACACGGACGGATGTACACACAGACAGAGGCACGAACGAACTGATGGATGCACGGATGGACGGACGGGAGCTAGGAATGAACTAACGGACGGACGGAAGCATGGACGGACGGACAGAAGCATGGATGGATGCTTCGCCCCACTCATCATTCTTGACATCGTGTATTTGCTGTGATTTTTTGTTGATAGTGTAAATAAGTATTTTCTGGACAGGTCCATTCTCTTTGAAGACCACGCTTCGATCGAGTGATTGCACCGGGACAGTTTATGGCTCTGCTATAGTAGAGTACTTATGGTGCTCTAAAGCATTCACAATTTATTTCAAACAAAATCATCTGGTCTTCTTCCTGTGGCCAGGTCATGGTTGCTGCATGGCGTTGTTGCTGCAACATGGTTGCTGCATTTTCACCAAGCCATGTGTGTTGCGCATATACATTACGCGCATTGTGTATACTGTGATAAGTGTCCGTGTTAATCCTCAGCAGCCAGTGTTAGGGACACCCTGTGAGCTTGAACATTTTTCGCTACAATGTTTCATGTATTTGTGCGCCGTGAGTATGGTATGTTATTGTTGTATAGACACGATTTCCGCATGTTCGTAGCATCGTACGATGAAAATAAACTATTTGTCCTAACACATGTAATATGGCAACTCCTTCAACGATTACACTCTGAAAATGTATGGAGTTTTACAGAGCGTGAAAGCTTCGTGGAAGTGCGGAGCAGTGCGTGCTCTCTCTCTCCTTCTTCCCCTCCTCTTTTCTCTCACAACCCTTTCCGGGCACCTTGCTATACTAGACAAAGCTGTGCTATGCCTTCGAACTCGTCCTTCGTTTTCCTCATCGTCAAACTCACTTTTCTCTCTTTTCCATACTGCACTGTGCAAGACTGTATGTTATGTTTCACCCTCCCCCTCCTCATTTCAACTTCCTCGCCCTCGCTTCCCTTTCCCGCCCCCTTGCTACATGCACTGTAAATACACGGCTATGTATATGCGTCAATTCGCCCCGGCGTGACGTCCTATGTTAAGCCCTCTCTTGACACCAAGCAACGTAAAACGACTGATGACAGGAGATTACAGCATACGACAGCCTTAAAATGTACGTCTTTCTGTCCGTATACTTGCATGCAGGGTGCTGCGCAGCGGCTTCAGCCGTTGGCGACAGCAAAGTAATTTGAGGTTTCTATAGTTTCGATTTCCAGGATTAGGTCTAACACACACACACACACACACACACACACACACACACACACACACACACACACACACACACACACACACACACACACACACACACACGTGCACGCGGTAGTTTAGCATGTTTTTTTTCGACTATCTTAAATGTTATACATGATCTCACACCGAGTTCCTCACTGTGCATGCAGTGGCTGCCGTTTATATACGCTATCACTGTTTTAATACGAAGTTGAGTGTGAACCCATCTTTCCAACCGCGTTGTATTTATTGCAGTGTGAGCGGCACTTGTTCGCAATCGGGCGTCGAAAGGGGAATGCAGCAGCTATTCCGGCCGCTCCCGTTACCTTTTTTTTCCCTCTCCCGGCTCCGTCACGCGATACGACCTTCGTCCGTAGGAAGCGACAAATCTCTTCCCTCGTCGTATATACTGTCCGCTAGCGTTTCGCCTTTTGACGGGCAGCCATTCGCCAAGCGTTTCAGTTCGTGTAACAATCCACATCGTAGGGGTGCGATGGCAGCAAAACGGTGCCCAGAGAGCTCTTCGTCTTCTCTCTTCTCCTTTCTCTATCTCCTTCGCGCACTGCCTCCGAGTTCGAACAGAGCTGCCTGCTCCTAAAAAATAATATGTAAAAAAGGAAATATCACCGCTGGCGCGTTTGGCCGCCGACACCTTCCGGCGCAGGGTATCGTACCGTCGCAAACTCGGGGGCAACTCGTCGGACGCTCCGGAAACAATCGCCCCGGGAGCAACAAGCCCGCAACGAGCCCATGATGAAATCGACAAATCACGGGGCCGCCCGCATTCCTCCTCGCCCGCTTTCAGCAGTTGTCGGCTTGCGCGCGGAAAGCCGAGTGGCGGGACCAATAAAAGCCTCCCTCTCTCTACTGTTCTTCTGTCCGTCTCTTTCCCGCTCTAACCTCAGTAGCTCGAGCTACGGAACGGAGCCTTTCTATCCTGCAACACTCCCCCCTCCCTCCCATCTTCCCGTCTCTTTCTGAACCTTAACGGCTTCTACTCTCCCGCTTTCCCGGCTGCAAGCAACGCACAGCGCGGTGCGGCGTGCCGTGAAAGCGGCAATTGAATGGCGCCCGAAGTGGGACCCGAGGGAAGGAGAGGGAACCCTAGCGGTGCGCGGAAAAGGGGCTGCTGGCAACCATGCTCAGCCGCGTCCGCCACGCTGCCTGTGGACCACGCGGGGCTGCTACCACACACGACGCCGCCAGTCGTATTATTATGGCCGTGTATATAACAAACCGACCGGAGGAAAAGCGTTTTTTTGGGGAAGCGTAATAGCCGAGGTAAGGAACTAGGGCTAAAGAGGAAAGGAGATGGGGTGGATGATGACGGTGAGAAAGGCCACACATCTTTCCAACTCTGCACCCTCTTCCTTCATTTGAGCGTCGCGTTGTAGTTGTGTTCGGCGTGTAGCGCCATCACTTTCTGAGTCACAGTTTATTCGCATTCGGCGTTTTATATCGGCGCGCCGATCTTTTTCGGTCCGCCGCCCTCCGTTGCGATAGGGAACAATTAGGGAACACCGGCTAATTGCGCCTTTTATTGGCGCGCGTGCCTTTAATTCGGTTAGGAAGGAAGTGTTGCGGGAAGTTGGGGGAGGGAAAAGGGACACGGTATCTAGGTGGCGTGCTTGTAGCGAGAACGATGCTGTCCTTTTATTTCGGGCTATGCATAGATAGATTCGACCACCACCCGCCGGCTTCCTCGTAAAAAAAGCTAATTAGCCACGTCAGACGGGTCGATTGCGGCTCCGTAATGACGTAGTGGAACATCAAGGGCCGGTCAGCCCTCCCTGTTATCGCGGTATTGGTTGCTGGATCGGGAGCAGAAACAACCGATCCGTACGTGTGTGTAATACAGTGTAAACGTGGTGCCAATCTACATTTTTTTTCTCCTTTTGTAACACTGATGAAAACTCGTGGTTGCGTATAGGCGCCACCATCTTGAGTACTACCTTGTATCATTGGGAGCAGACGACGTGCAACTGGGCAGAAGAAAAACAAAAAAAAGGACTGGCTACATGCTAGCGTTCTGCAGCTCTCTGTCAAACGCAGCGGCTTCGGCTGCGGATTCTTTCTAGGTCGCGCCGTTTCCGGCTTTGTCTGTCTTTCTTTTCGCAGAAGTCAAAACTCGGCGGCAGGCTACAGGGGAAAGAAAAAAAAGAAAAGAAGAAATTAAAACGCTTCCGGAAGGAAAGGAAAAAAAAGTGAAAAGGCCTCCCGCTTCCGCGTTAGCGGATCTCTTGCTTGATTCCGCTACAAACATGTAACATCTACGCAGAAACACTGAAAAAGCTCCCCGATGCCGCTAAAAATAAAATGATGATGATACGAAGATTAGAACAAAACACAGAAACGCTGCGCAGTTTGCTCACGGCCACATCCACCAGTACCTTTATTTCGACGTCGTCGCCGCGCGGTGGAGCTGCTGCTGCAGACGGGCTCCGGGCTTCTTTTGTTTTGGTTCCGCGATGAACCACCAGACGGCCGCGCCTTCGCTCGTCGATTTCGTTCACGGGAGCAACAAGCGAAATCGCTGTGGCGTGAAATACCTCTCTCTTGCTGGCGGAGTTCGCCTATCAAACCTACCATATACGCCTCCCCTTTTCCTTTATCTTTCCCTAGAGTCTTTTTTTTTTTCGTCCCATCCCGTTTTAGGCGTTTCTTTTCATTCGAAATGGAACAAAGGCCTCGGAAAGGATCGTGATCTTCTTGTTCCTTTTCAATTTTTGTTTTGTTTCATGCGTCGAGTGCTTATACAGTGGCAAGCTCTGACAAAATACCGCTGAAAGGGGCCGAGGAAATGACACTTTCAGCAGGAAGAGAATCTGCGTACCCCCATCTTTTTAAACCCCCCCCCCCCTTTCAATTTCTTTTCTCATATCTGTTTTGCATAGTTGTTTTAGTAGTGCATATTTCGCGCCGACCGGTAATTACGGAACAGAACCCTTTCAAAAAGACCGCTGGGTGGCTCGAGCTTCTTTTGTCTAACCCTGCTCGACGCGGTGTTGCCAAAGAAAGACACATGAATAGCGGTGATTCGAAATCGAGAATGTTTCAGCGCGGTGCTGATGTACAATGAAAAAGGAGGGCTTGTAGTGCCGTAATTACAAGTTTGATAATCTTCCCATCTTTATCGATGTAATTTTCTCGACTTCAACGCTTCTGAAATTACGTTCATAACACTTCCACGTAACACTTCGTTTTTCGTTGGTTTAACTTTCAATTTGTTTAACCGCGTTACCATGAATGTACCGCATGTAGTAGTTTATTGCCTGTCTGTATTTCTTCAGTGTCCATGCAAACCATTGCAATATTGCAGATGTTTGCGCACACTTTATGACATATGCGTTGATTGACGGTTTTCTTCTCGCGCAAATTATGATCGACGCCAAGAAAATGTTTACAGTTGGCATTGTAACTCGGTAGCCGTTAAGCTATACCAGGGCTGGCAGAATGCAGGACTGTAACCAAAACGGAAAATATGAAATTCTAAAATAATTATTTTTGAACGCAAACCATCCGTAATACAAAGTTTCGCTCTGGACGAGTGAGAGGCCGCCGGGTATACGTAATAGCCGAACGAAAAATTCAGTTCATAATTTCACCTGACGCAGCAAGATTTTTTTCGTTCATGAATTCAGCAAAACATTTGAATTGTGTAAATAACTCTCATGAACTCTCAGCAGTTCTGTGCTAGTTTCAGATTTTACATTTGCTTTTGCGTAGCTGATACCACTGATGACCAGTTGCATTTGTGATGTAGAACTGTACAGTAATTTTGCTCTGTTCTGTCTGTTTCATCGCTTGCCCTTGAATATTTCCACGTGATGTTTTCCGCAGTATTACCATTATGTTATGTATTGATCGTATTGTTATGGTTAGTCAAGCTCTTTAATCGTTGCTTACACATTCGCATATTTTGCAGAATTGTTTATATACCCGACACATGTAGCCATAGGAGGTTTCTCTGAAACTTTGCGACCTCCCTGCTGTAATATTCTGGCCATGCAACTGAACTGGACTTAATGAAGGAAATGTGGCCAATATAGAACTTTTCGGAAAGGCCGCGTGGAAACGCATGCAGTGGAGCCATATAGTAGACACAGAAATTGGCATGGTTCGCAGTGAAAAGGCACGTAGACAACAGGCACTGATCGTCCACAGTGTTTGCTAGGCGTCACGTGTTTTAGCGTATATTTGGGTCGGGGGTCGGCTTATCATGTAGAAAGTACGCAACTGCCGTACTGTCGTCGTCTTCAAAACACGTTTTAACCACTAGTTGCCTGATCGATTTACTGCGCGCACTAAACAACTAGCGCTGCTGAAAGATATTTAAAAGATCTGCGTACCGAACACAACGGCATGCAGGGTGTTTTCGTGCTTACCGTGTGCTTATAACGACACTTATAATAAAATCGGGGCTTTATTTACGTCCAGAAACTCCGATATGTCTACGATAGACGCCTTAGTGGAGAGCTCGAAAAAATTTCGACCATCTGGTGTATTTTAACGCGCGCTCACACACCACAGAGCAGGGGCCTCTAACGTTTTGACGAAATGTGACCGCCGTGGCCGGGATAAAAACCGTGACCTCTCGGTCAGCAGCCAAGAAGCGCAACCGCTGATCCACTGTGGCGGGCGTTAGAAAAAACAATAAAACGCTTTTTCAAAGCTGCTTTCATTAAATTTGAAGCACGTCACAAACTATGTTGAAAAATAACACTCGTGCATCGGTATGCGCTCATACACCTCACTCAGTGACGGACTTGGCGCATGCTGTACATTTCTCCGTTCATCGCCATTTTTTTTTCTCTCATCGCTACACATGATCTTCGCCCCAGCTGCGTGTGTATATATACATTGCGCTGCCGCCATCAATCAAAGTAAGCGATACGCAATATGGCACACCTACTGGGAAGAAGGGTGTGTGGGTGGTGAGCGATGGAATGGCACTTGCGCGCAGGAGAAGTTACCTATGAGTGAGCTGCTGTATATACACTTTGGGATGCTCTTGAGACACCACCACCACCACGGCACGCGATGCGGGAGATGTCCCCCGGTGGTCGTAAACCGATGTCGGCAAATGGGTCTTCGAAAGGAGACGACGGGGAGAACACGAGACGAATAGGGGAGGGGGTGCCTGTACGGCAATCGAGCGGGGCTGAGAAGGATACAAGTGCGGCAATGCAGGAACGAGCGAAACGGGGACGTGATCATTGCTGCGGATGTTAGCCGAACGGCGTGTATCGCACACCGGAGGGTTATTATTCTCGCCGTGCCGTGAGCGTTTTCGAAACTGCCCGATGTCTGCGCTCTAAAAACACTTCGCACCCTTGCAGGAGTATTCCTGTCTTTCTTTCTTTCTTTCTTTCTTTCTTTCTTTCTTTCTTTCTTTCTTTCTTTCTTTCTTTCTTTCTTTTTCTCTTTCTTTTCCTCTTTCTTTTTTTCTTTTTTTCTTTTTCTCTTTCTTTTTCTTTTTTTCTTTCTTTTTTCTTTTTTTCTTTCTTTCTTCCATCTCGGAACAATAATTGTCATTTCCTGTTCACTTGACCGTGTTTCAGTTTTGATAACGTGGCGCTCGCCACTTCTCTATCAAGAGTGCTTCGTCACTGAAATATCGTGCTCAACACACGCCCGAACTACAGGTAAAAAACTGCATGGCCACATATCTGCGTGCTTCGGTGCAAAGGACGTCGAAAGGTGATAGTCTTCAGACTGGAGGCGCTGGGTGAGATATAGCACCATCTGGCAGCAATGTGAATAAATGGAAATTCTTTAGAACGCAGAGTTACGTGGTAGGTATAGCAGCATTGAACCATTTTAGCTAATTTTAGCGTAGCGTAGGGAAACGCCCTCTTTTTCATTCATAGCGCCGCAATTTTTAGCACAACGTTATAAACACTGCGGCCTTTAGAATTACGCATGCATGCATTTTTTAATTAAATAAACAGACATTCGAATTGATATTGCGCCTCAAATACGCGTAGTAGTGCTTCTTGATTCACAATGCTCACAAGTATGAACGCAGCCAGTAGATCAAGGTGCGTGGGCGTTGAGCCAGGGGTTAAACGTTCGCCGATTGGCTGAATCGTTGGACAAGAGGACCAACAAACAGGCCGACAGACCTAAATATCTGTGTTGAAGCGCCCAACTAACACTACAGTCATTAAAGCAGGGCTTATGATGATGACTACGGCCTATATAAATGGCTCACACCCACTGTGGGAGATGAGACTTATTCAAGAGAGATTCTGTCGTCGTCTTCAGATTAAGAATCCCTGCTGGTGCACGCGCCATGCAGCTGCTGCTGGATGCAGTTCCGCAGTCGGCGTGGTACGGTCGTCAGGTTAATAGAGCTCACGCCCCTCCTGTGCTGGAATATACATGGCGCGCTGGATTGAAATAATTAGGACAGACACGAAATATAGGCTAACATTATTGTTAAAAAAAAACGAAGCGAACCGTTCTCAGTTTCAAATGCAGGCTTTGTCGCACACTTGTTCCCAGTTCACTGTCTCGCATATTTTCTCAACCGCAAATTCGCCGTTGCATACTTATAAGCTCAATAAGTTTTTTTTTTTGTGTGTGTGTGTGTGTGGTTGCCGCGCTACATTCTTGACACCGCTTCTGATGGCCAAAGCAGTCGGCGTGGCCGCGGCAGTAAACAGCGACGCTAATTGCAAGACACACACGTCACTGGCGCACCACCCATGCTCAGATGCGTCCCATTCGTAGTAAGACGGTAAGTTGGGCCAGTTGGTTAGGATCCATCGTGAACTCACCTACAGCGCAACACCAGAAAAAACACAGGACAGGGAAGGAGCAAAAGAGAAAGAAAAGAGGGCGCTGTCTTTTCTTTCTCTTTTGCTCCTTCCCTGTCCTGTGTTTTTTCTGGTGTTGCGCTGTAAGTAAGTTCACGATGGTGTCCCATTCGAACTGTAGATGTTCCGAGCACGACGCTCCTCATGAGCGTTTACCTTGTTGCTCTCAGTAGACGGCTGCATGCTATAGCTTACCTATAGCGGAGAACACATATATTATACGCTAAACTGCCCGTTATTCTTTCTGAACACGTAAGTGTTTAGGAGTGCGCTATTACGTATAGTTAATTTAGCTTTTATAATGGACACCTTACAGCTTTTGAGTAGTAGATTACCATGCGCGCTGAAGCACTTTAACGCGACAGCGTTAAAGAGCTCGTTTTGCAGAAATTCTAGTGTCGATGTCGTTGGTTGTGAGCGAAAAATCATCAGGTTGACGGTGACCAATGCAGTGCGATGTGGGATTTGACATGGCTGTAGAGGTGCCCCCAAATGAATCGACATATGGAAGCGTAAATTTTACTTAGGCTAAAGTTCTGACCGTGCCCGTTGAATGCTCCACAGTTACACAAAACATGTGAGTTGAACGTAATATAAAAATGCCAAGGAATCATTACAGAGAAAGATCTTGCTAGTTCATGCAAGGTAGTTCACATCTTGGTTTTCTGGTTCATCTTGAAGAAAACATGCTTTTAGCCTATGTCAGTCCGCCAGCTAAGGGCTATACTGCCTAAGCCTAAGCAAACCCATGTAGTGCCTTCTATATGCCGAAAATACTTGAAGAATGTTGAAAGATTTATTTTTGATAAGAAATGTATATTCCGAGCCTCATTCTTGATGAGCGTGAGAGGAGCAGTAAAAAGTAGAAAATAATATTTCTGCTGTGGCAGGGCCTATACAAAAATAATACGAAAGTTTTCCCAGCTCGCACCATTATATATAATTGCTTATGAGATGTATATGGAACATTGGATGTTCGCTGGAGCGGAAGTTTCGAATGCGGGTCTCGTCATCGTGAAAACTGTCTTGAAGAAGACGAGACCTCTAGTCGTAACGTCGGCTACAGCGAACGCTCAACGCTCCAAGGACTTCTCATAAGCAGTTGTACCTATAGTGGCGCGAGCTGGGAAACTTGTTCTACATAGTATTACCAGCGAAGGTGTACTTGGTCAGGTATTTCATGTCCTAGATACATGGTAACACTTGTGAGCATCGCGGCCCGGTACGGAAACACCAACAAAAATATTGAAGGTCACTTTGTAAATTACAAAGTGTGTTCGGTGAAAGCCTAAAGAAGCTGTATTTGGTTGAGCATTTCATTTCCACGATTCAAAGTAACACTTTTGGGCACCACGGCCTGGTACGGGAACAACAACAACAAAACAATTAAAGGTCACTTTATAAATTTTCAAATGTGTTCGGCGAAAGCCTGCGGCCATTCGATTGAGTATGCCATGTCTCTGTATTGGCGTTATCCCCATTTGAGGGGAGATTCTCCGAACCTCTTGCTGTGGAATCCTCACCAGGCCGCCTGGGAGCCATTCGACTAGCTCGACTTTTGCAACGAGACGTCTGACGAATGAGCGCTACCGCGCGTGCTGCTGTGACATCACATCACGCGATTACTGACTGAGTGACAAAGGGAGACTATACAGTGGCACCGTTCCAGGGCGTGGACGGACCAGTGGTCGGACACCGTGAGTAGGATCCCTAAACAGAATTGGTCGTAATACGCAGTGGTCTCGGTCGACCAAGCTGAATCGATCAGCAACGCCGCATTAATCGAATGTTCCTCCTCGAGCACTGATGAGCAGGTGGACATCGCCATCGCTGTCCTCTATATAGGAGAAACGTGCTAATGTATTCAGTAACTCCCGGGTCGCCATCCACTTTGTCACGCAATCTCCAAGGAAGGACGCTGCAACGTGGGTGAAAAGGGCATCCTTAATCACTTCTTAACGTAGATTCGTGCTCACATAGGCCATTTTTGAAGAAGACCTCCACAAACCTCAAAGAGCGAGCACACTCCAAGGCGCGAGGTCGGATGTACCGCGCTCGCTCTCCCTATCCAACGACGTTGGACAATATAGATCAGCCCATCTCATACAATGACTGATTGCACTGCACTTACGCCTAGGCAGGTGGTCTTCTCACAGAAAATTACGCACAGCACAGGCTCTGTGTAATGTGTGGACTGCTACAGGTGGGTGTTTTTCCACATCTGGCGTTATAAAACGAAATTTACCGGGATACTTACTGTATCAGCTTGTGTATCAGCTTTAAATGAGGTAGCTTTTAAAGCACATACTGCCCCTCATTACTAGGCAGTGATAAAGCCAACCCGGCCAAGTGGTGCTCCGCCATAAGCCACCCAGAGAGGGGGTCAATTTGGAGCGTCCAGAGAGCATACGATGTGGCGGTCAGCCTCCGTCTGCCCCCTGGGCGCTATAGTTACGTCTCTCAAGACTCTCGGTCAAACTTGACGAACGAAACAATTATAAACTGGCACATGCGTCACAGGCATTAGATAGAGCCCACCAGTCACCACTTGTTCACTAAAGAAAAAAAACGATGGTAACAGTTAGCCTAACAAATGGGTATGTGCCACAGAAATCTGTGTTGCCGGCCAGAGAACTACCATGGTCAGAAACACGTATATGTGCCCCAGAAATTGAAAAAAAAGAATCCCAGTGCGCACTGCATTAACTAAAGTGGAAGATGGCGACAGTTAGGTCAACAAATGGCGGGCGCATTGCCACAGTCACACCACTGTCACGTGATATTTCGTGTTTATAAAAGGTGATAACACAACCGAGCATCTTAAGCGAAGGCTTCCTTGTAACCTGTGCATAAGTTTGGTATGGTCCAGATGCATTAAACCTACACAACCACCTCATCAACATGGAGGGTTTAATAAAAACTAGTGACAAAGCATATCTGAAAGACCTACATAGCACACAGGTAAGGGCGTTAGCCCGACGAAGGGAAGACCACCAGCCTCGCTGTTTCATCGGTGTCCGCAAAGCGGGCATGGTGTAATTTTTTTCTACGCACCCTTCACCAAAATTTTATTAGAAATAGGATGATAACATTGTATACACCTGTTTGTGTCGTCAACAACCCCAGTAGCGTGGAAATAGAGCATACTTCAGTACAGACCGGTACACATTAATTACAGCGGTCGTGGAACTACGTCTTTGTGTAAATCTTACTAGACTTAAAAATCTGGTGCGTGTGACATTCCGAGTGCTGCTGTTTCGAGTGCTGTTTTGACGTGACGGCTGAACTTCGTAACGGGGACATAGACATGTATCCAACGAATGGTTGGGTCACATCATTGTAAACATGTATGCTAAGGAAGTGTGAAAGAAAATTAAATGAAGTGGCACAGGAGGCGGGATTTCAAAAAAGGAACCATCCGTTTATTTGGCGCCTTTGGCAACGTTTCACGGGCGCGATTTTAAATAACTCAACGTGTGACAAACAGTGACCTCAAGAGGAAAGGCCCAGAAAAACGGTACGTGTAGAACTAGGGGATCTTTGGAAAAGGTGGGGGCCATGGGAAAACAGGAACAAAGGGAAAGGGGCTTGGGGATCAAATCGCGAAGGGGAGGGGGGTGAAGTCTGCACTATGTACAACAAGGGGGAGCAGCTGTAGGCGCGCGCTCGCTCCAGCACTGTCACTGGAAAGGAGGAAGGTTCACCGTCCTCAGTAAGGGAAGAGGTTGTACAAAGGATTCTGGGGGTGGGTGTCACATGAACCCATGCGACGGGCGCCTTCTAAAGGCCTTCTCCCTCTCCTCAACTCTAAAAATTTCGTCGGGCTACTCTGTGCACCGGCAAATGGCGATGTTTTTGATGGGTCAATTTCTTTTCTTATATTTGGTGTAAGGCTTTCGAATGAAGTATAGTTGTTTCATTCAATTTCTTAGTCACATGAAATCCATTCAGAAGGCTTTACCGCAAGCTATAGAATTCCCACGTCAAAGGATGTAGTGGACACCTGTGAAGCACTTGACATTTGCTTCTCTTCAGCAATACCAGTATCCACGCAGTGTAGCGTATTAGCCTCAAAGTTTCGTAAAAACAATATTTTAGCTAACCACGCCACGTATTAGAAAGTATATCTTAGACACTGGCAGCCATATATATATAGTTTTTAAAACATAATCCGGGTAGGAATATTTGTTGCAAAAACTGTGTTCACGCTCTACAAGAAGGTGATGGATTGAACATCGCGAAAGGGCCTGACAGGTAGAATTATGTATTATATTAAAATCATTTCTGGGATGCCATAGCGCCAGTCGTGAGCTATGTCAACTCGGCATAACAGGCTGTTCATAGCTATGCAGAGGTAAGCAGTGAGGTCATAAAGCCAACCAACCAGGATCGCCACTTCTCGACGCGCAAGACAGCTAGCCCGACATATCTCTCTTTCGTGACTATAAAACTCGCCGTAACACCGCGACACCTAGCGGTGAACATCACGGCTTGTTGTGTCTCGCGGCGGCGAGAACCATTGCACTTCGTCGTTGAAAGATTGAAGCCAAGCTCGCTCATTGGGGCCCAGCGGCCAGTCTCCGCACCACGTGACGACGTACGAAGGATGGACGCGTCGACGCCCTTCGGAGGCGAGTAGGGGTGAAGCGGAGCTTGGTAGGTGGCGCCCCCTCCTTCCCTTCTAGAGGTGGATCTTGCGCAGGTCAGAAGGGCACGTGACCGCGTCGCATTGTGGGCAGAGCCTCTTCGCACTCTGCATGACAAAGCAAGATGGGAGGCAAGACGTTACGATAGTGAGGAAAGTTTCACGATGAACAAGTGACATGGTGTGCAAAGCAGTGAGTTTCAATGTAGCACATGTGTGGGCCTATTATATTGCTTTATTTTCATAAGAGTGAAGGGTTAACAATATACAGCATTATTGCTGTGTTATTATTACGAGAGTAAATTCCAAAAGCTTCATATATACTACAGCCGAGGTTCGATATATCTAATACATATATAATGGATTATCGGCTATAACAAAGTAAATGATGACCTGTCTTGTCATTATTACAGTCCCGAAAACATGCATTTATACCAAAATTTCTGATGTAAAAAAGCTATTTGCTTGTTAGACTGACTTAAATGTCACGAGTTTTAGCCTATACTATCAGCAGAAGTAATGTTTGAGCGTTTTGCGCAAGCCTAACCTTGATGTGCACTTCGAAATGTGTGTCGTCGCACTAACGTATCACCGCTTGTGAGTAAGTAAGTTTCACGTGATGCAGCGCCTGTACGTGGCACGACCCGCGCTCGATCTTTTCATGCATTTCGGCTATTGTAATGTCCTTTAACGAAGCAGCTATACCACCTCAATGCATTCAATTAGGTCTATCGTAGCCCTGTCTTTTTCTTTCTGGCTAACCCAAGCTCTTTGCATAGTAGGACTGCTTTTTCTTGTTATTGTGAAAGAGTTCATTCGCTAGTGCAAAGTGATTATTTTCTGTCCGTGTCTCTACGGCATTTTTATACGGGTGAGAGGAGGCCGGATGTGCATATAGAGTGCTTACCAGAGTCTGAAGCCAGCAGCGTTCGCAGTGAACGTGCCAGCAACACACGGAAACCACCGGCGTTGTGTACGGACCCTGCGAATGAAGAGAGAGAGAGAAAGGAAATTAGGCACATATTGACGCAGCACTCACGTCGCCTACTCTAATTTGTATATATCTACTACAGAAGCAAGGCGATGTCATGATATGCATAGAATAAAATGTAAACTGTTCACTTCCAGCAGGGACGTTTCAGTTAACGTGATCGCGCGTGTGCGCAAATACTTGTATACCGTATTTCCGTATTGTGAACTGAACTACACTGGCTCGCTTGCTGGATTCCATGCCGACCGGTTGTGCCCTCGCGATCTCCGTCGTCAGCGTAGCTCTGGCCGACTGGGCTCGCCCTACGTCACCTCCTGACGCCGACGACCTTCGACGACAGTGTAGCTCTGACCGACTAGACTTGCTCTACGCCATCTACTGACACCGACAAGAGCTCTCGCAAGTGGTGCCCCGTGCTCGGACTCCTGTGACCGTGTTTCCATCTTTCCTATCTCTCCTATCCCCTCGGTTTGTTGTTGCTCCATCTGGCTTACCATCTCACGTCTCTTCCTCTTTTCTACACCTTTACTCCTACCCCTTTTATCCCTCCTCACCCACATCCCTTGTGAGCTACTGTTGAGGTGTCGCTCACTGAAGCAGACAGTTACGGGGCTCACTTTTCTCTTCCTTTCTCTCTTAAGAATCAACTTCTCTGAACTACACTGATGTTTCGAAACAGAACGCAGCAAAATATCTCCTGAAGGCTGTGGGGCGTCAATTGGTCAAGTTCGTGAATTTCCCGTGGTTCCATTAGCAACCTAGCAACGACAGGATGTTTGGTTTCTCTGTTTATTTATGTGTGGCGAACTACCTGTACTGTATAAAAATAATTATGATTCGACAAAAAGAGAAGAAAATATGACGCATGAGGTATCCTTCCGCACTTACCGAGCAGACGACGCACTTCCACCTGACCGTTTCGTCTGCACTGGCGCTTCTGCACAGAAAGAGACGCAGGGAAGAATATACGAATGTGAATAATGAAATTTAGCAACCTTAAAGCATCAGAGCGACATCAATGAAACATCAAAGCATGGGTTTCGACATCGCGGCAGAATTTTTCTACGCTGTCAAAGGAGCAAATGCCCTAAATATCACGGCAAATGACAGCCAATGCCAAAAGAAACATACATTATACGCGAAAGCAAAGATGTTGACTAGACGAAAATATTCATGGTTTTGCCATCTTGCATGCACTAAAGATAAATAAAAAACAATAACAAAGGAGGTTGGAGAGAGTGCCGGATTTGTGTCTCGTAAGAATACTACGGATGCATGAGTTTGAATTGTGCTTTGATGACGTGGCACAAACGACTCTCAACGTGATTTGGTAGATTGATTCGACAGCATGACGACAGCGGACAGCGCGCGGTTGGATGAAACCAACGGTGATGATGATGACTACACGAGTTGATAAGGGCGGTATACGACGACTACAATGGAACGAGACGACAGCATCTTCGCGAGGTCGTCAAGGAGGCAATAGCACGTGTGACATGAATACTGCAGCACGACAATTGAATGATATCGCCCTAAATGCATTATCTTTCCGCTTCTATACCACACGAAGACACCTAGCTGACAGTCCTCCGGCCATTGCATGCTTCTAAACCGGCCCACTTCCGACACCACGATAGAACCAGACGTCGCAAATATAGCCGACTTTACGAATGGTGAATGGACAGATGGATGTAGGACGGATGTAAGAGGCACTTCATTAACATCGGGGTAACGGATTTTGTCAATATAAGCTTTTTATGTCAGTTGTGACCTTCTCCTCTTCCCGATCCTTGTCGTTATTGTATTATTATTATTATTCTTATTTTTAAAAATCATGCCGGAGGCAATCAACTGAAAGTGGGTGCTAGGGCAGGAAAAAAACAGGTATAAAAGCGAAACTTATCCGCGAATGGTCGAGGTCGGCAGCGCCACCTGTCGGTCAGGTACCCCAGCGAGTCTGCGCGAGTCTAAGAGATGCAAGTGTTCGGGCATTTCATTTCCACCTATATGGAAGTTAGCCGAACGCCGACTGTTGATACGCTGAGTCTCAACCAAATTTACGCTTCGTGTTCGTGTCTGTATAAATCAGTTACTATGACTTACAACTCGGAACGCGACAGAGTGATGTCCGCCGGGGCCCGTGGTTAAGAGGTCACGGTACTCGGCTGCTGACCTGAAGGTCACGGGTGCGATCCCGTCTACGGCGGTCGCCTTTCGATGAAGGCAAAATGGTAGAGGCACATGTTATGTGCGATGACACCGCCCGTTAGAGAACACCAGATGGTTAAAATTTCCAGAGCCCTTCGCTATGGCGTTCCTCATTATGATATTGTGGATTTGGGACGTAACATTCCGTTATTATTATTATTATTATTATTATTATTATTATTATTATTATTATTATTATTATTATTATTGAGAGCGAGAGAGAAACAGGGAGAACGAAACGAGAAGCTAGATAGATGATAGAGAAAGGTAATCTACAGCTATACGAAAGTGCCTGACAAGCAATCACCTCTCATCGGCTGCTTGACCGTCTTCAGGGCAGGGCGTTTCACTACTGCTCCCGACACCGGCTCCCGCGCCCGATGACGAAGGGGACCTGGGACAAGGCCAATAAAACGGAGAGAAAAAGGTAAGATCGTAAGCCGAATGAACGGAGAGCGTGCTGGATGTTTTGAAAAACTAAAGAAAGTGCCCTCCCCCCCCCCCCCCCAAAAAATAAATAAATAAAACCTAGGTTATGGATGCCATTGCGTGTTCATCATCATCGTGCGTAAGCAAAACTGGCGTCGCGATCTCTAAAGTTCCTCAAACTATATTGCAAAGTTATGGACTCATCGGGGTGACATTCATGATCAACGCAAACACCTAGTACGCTCTGACCATCATTCGCGTTCTCGGGGAAACCGAAGTGTCATTGTAGCTCTGAGGCGTAGAAGAAATTACTTTTATAGATGTCTACCATTTTGTACGATGTTTAGGGTACAGGGTATGGAATGACATGCCCATTCTTACAATACTGAAACAAACAAACAAAGAAACAGAAAAGGACTAGAGCTATTGACCCTTTTGTGCCACCACTGGAATTGTGGCCATCTCTGCAAACTATTGCATCGGTATACGATTCTCAATCGAACAATTCCGATTCGTTATTATTTTTTGTCTTCAGCTCAGTGAACGTGCCAGTCATCCTTATTGCTATCGCCACATGTCATATTGATCGCGTCACCCTTTTTTCTTTTCTTTTTTTTTCGCGCTGCCGAGCATATCGCACGAATACAGACCCCAGAATAGGACGGCGGAATTATAAAAAAATCTCTTCCCTCCTCGGCTCCCCAGTTCCCTTCATGCTTGCGTATTGTCCCCAGACGGGACAGGGCAACAGCGTATGGTGCTAGGAAGCCGAAGCACCCTCCCTCGCAACGTCTAACCGGCCCCGTTTGCACGTGCGTAAATGGCGTTGTGCCGCGATAACGCCCATAACGCATCCTTGTTATATTTTTTTTGTTCATCACCGTACATTACTCTTGGTGATTCAGACGGGATGAATTGTCCATCACCCTGAGCGTCGCTTCTCAGTATCTACTCATCTTCTGTATTACTATCAGCCTTACCTCGATTCACGTTTACACTCACATCTACTCACACGCGTTGCAAAGCTGTGTCTTTCATGTACCATTTTGATATTTTTTTTACTGATCAAAGGCGCGAAATACATGGGGGAGAGTCTTGACATCAAACCCCCCCACCCCCTTGTACGCACCAATTTTACCAACGAAGTTCTTCGTAAATATATCATATGTTGTCATCTGTTTCAAGAAAAATGGCCTAACTGGCTCAAGGTCACTCATAGTTCGTATTTGAAGGCACTAAGAGAAGCACCGACTACGTGAGATATTAGGGTAATATAGCATTGAAATCGTGATCGAAAAAATAATAATTGTACACTAACGGACTCGTGAGTCGCCTCACTCAGACTCGGATCAAGCCTTGAGTCTGAGACGGATTGAGTCTGGGTGAGTAATGTTTTATTGAGCCGGAGTCCCAGCGAGTCGTAAACGCAAAATATATTTCATGAGTGAGGCCGAGTGAGTTCGACAAGACATAAATGGCTCTCCCCAGCTTCACTTAGTCTGACAGGCTTCGCCATGAGTGGTATATGTTTCGTCACTTACACTGAGTTTCCGTCACCTCGACTTTCCGCCTCTGACCTCTGTCACCACGCCATAAGGGTCAGTTCCGTCACTCCCCATCTCTTTTGTGAACCCTCCGCTAGAGGTCACCCTCTCACCTGACACCGCCAATTTGATGCGACTGCCGCGTCACTCACTTCGGTCGACCGGAACTGATGTCACTCACGGCATCGTCCCTTGCCTCCCTTCCTTTCTACTCCCGCGTTGGGCCTGTCCCCAACTTCACCCAGTCACTGCTCGCGCAAACCCTCGCTTCCCTTTTGCGTGTTGTTTTTTTATATAGCAACTCCCGTGTCTGTCTCTTCGCGTTCGCGTACTTGGAGCCGTATTCATCTCCGTGGGTGCGTTTTGCACCCCCCCCCCCCTTTTTTTTTTCTCAGGCCCGACGTCGAAACGGACGGCACCCGTCAACCCGGGTGCAATTTGACTAAAAGCACCGCCGCTTCCTACTTTCCACAGCTAGCGTTCTCTTCTGCGTCCCGTCGAAAGTGCATGGGACGGCTGCGATGCCCTCCGCCTATCACTTCGAACCGGGCCGGTTCCCGTTGAAACTTTGTGCCGTGCACGTTGGACGCGCAGTTCCGCAGCCTTGTGAAGAGAGCGTGTGGGGCGTATTTTTTCTCTACGCCCCAAAGTTATCGAGCAGCGCTGCCGAAACTGGCGCCCCCTTGACTCCACTTCACACCGCGCGGGCTTGGATCCTTATCTTGTTTTGTTGTATAGCTGTTTCTTTTTTTTTCGATTTAAACTTCGCTAGGAGTAGCGACGATGTAAGCGAGTGTCGATCTTCGTGCCGGTCATGCGAGTCAACTCGAGCCGTCCCGCGTCAAGCCGAGGCAAGTAAGTTACGCCCTAAAATAAGGGTAGACAGGCGGGAGCGGGGGAGGGTAGAAAAAAAGATGGGTGGTTGTCAAGCAGCGGAGAACATCTTGTCGTTGAGGAAGCTTGCCCGCAGTCCTAATTGAATTATATCGAGAGCATTTGCATGAAAGCGAAACGGAGACCCGTCGCTTGTATGCGACGAGTGTTTTCTTTGTTGTTGTTTTTTTGCTCTTTTGTTCTGTACGAATGCTTCTTGATACGCAGAGGCTAAAGAAGAGCACACGCTGCACTTACCCTTTGTTTTCTTTAGAAATGTTTGATAGTTTCAATTTATGCTTAAGAATACAATTTTGTATTTTTTATACCACCTGACTCTGTAGAAACCAAGTCCCGACTGCTCTTCTAGTGTGTCGACAATGAAGACCTTTCATAACACAAGAAAAAAAAAGAAAAAAAAAAGAATGCACAGTGAGAGAGAGAGAGAGAAAGAGAGAGAAAGAAAGAAAGTCCATTAATCTAGAGCTCTCTGATTTTTCTCGGTGGCACTCATAGAGGAGTGACTTCGTGAAGTACCGACCTAGTTTTTATTTCTGAATTTCAATGCAGGATACAATTGTTTTGTTCTCACTTCTCTAGCACGCATTTAATCTCGCCTGTCAGAGTTTGAAGACAGAGCCGACTCATCACGACTAAGTCTGACGTTCGTACACTTCGCATTGGTGATTTGTATCAAGTGCCTGACGTACGCGTACGAAGATAATTTGGTCTTGTTTTTTCTTTCTTGTTCTACAGTTCATTCCCTGCCTTTTTGGTGGCGGGGAAGGCGTTTCGTCTGCGCTATAGCTGCGATCGTTGCATGTTCCCGCATGCTATCATCGCACATAGAATGTGCGACGCTTGGCGCAGTGTTATCGCAATAGAGACTTTATACAGAACCTCACGGCGATACTGACGCCGACGGCGAAATTGTGGATGCAGTGTCTATGCAATGCTATTGCAGTAAACGTTCTTACGTTACCTTCCGATCAAAACTGGCGTGCATTTGAACCACACGCTTGCTTGCATGCCATGATTTTTGCTTCACCTTTAAGCGTCCATCTTCTGCGGGCCGCAGTTGGCGTCGCTGTCACAAGGTTGCGCCAAGATCGCCGTTGTGGTCGAATGACTTTATGCTTTAGCAGTTTAATTTAGGCCATGCTCCTTTGCGTGTCTATAATTTCGGTGTTACTTAAGCCTAACAAGTTTACGGACATTCGAGGGTTTCGTAATTTCAACAGTTTAAAAAAAAAGGAGAAATTTAACCACCACCTTACGCCCTATTCGCCGCATGGTGTCAGCTGTGGCGGCATGCAACTGGGCTTTTAGTGCCGGCAAAGCAACGTCTTCTACTGTTTTTACTGCACTCTACTTTAAAATGTTTTTATACCTCAGAGCTCAATTGCGTAGCGCCCGATTACAAGCAGCTATATATATTTTATTTTTATTTTATTTATATTTCAGCATTACGTTACCAGATGCCACTAGGAACTGCCCAATCACAAAGCACTCACAAAGCACATGAATTCGCAAGGAGCAGCTGCATGCAGTACGATGTTATAAAACAGTAAAACTGCAACACATAACGACGAGTTATGAAAAAAGAAGTTATGAAAAAAACCATGTGCTTTTAGTCAATACTTCGTTTTCGTAGCCTAAATGAGACGTAAAGGTGCAGTAATACAATGCTGCATAACTCATGAATGTTGTAACACGGCACGAAATGCGGGCTATTTGGCTCGTATTTGCATCAATAATCGCAGCGCTCATTTGGTAACACATGGGCGCTTTATTGACTTCTGCATTTGAATTACAGCATGTTTTTATTTTCCGACTCATACAATTTAGAGGCATCGACAAGACTGATGGCGATCAAACGACATAAGAGTGTCTCCCGTTGCGCCAATGGACATTGTGAGGAACATGCGTAAAGCGTGAGAGGACCTTCTTCGAGTGTTGCCACTCTTGTATCTGATATGGGTTCCTTTCTTCAGAACTCACCCTTTATTGTAACAGTTTGCATATTGTGTTAGCCCGATTAAAAGGAGCCACGCATATTGGTATGATCATTTACACAGGTCAACACATATGTCTAGCTCCCTGGAACAGCCCTCTTCGATACGTTACGGCACGTTTCGGTGTCGTGCATACCGATAATGAGTAGCTCGAGATAGCCCGCATTTGGGCATATGTTCTATATAAGTGGCCACGCCGGTACGATTTGGCTTTTTTAGAACCAAGTGTAATAGGGAAACGGCGTAAGTTCAGCCCGCAGCGCGCCGCTGCATTGTTTGAGACAACTTTGTTGACCTGGCAACATGTATCCATCTACCCGGACAGCTGCGACAAACGTAGGAAAACTCTGCAGGACACGCAGCCCAGATGGTGCATTCAGGGTGAGGTCAGTAGATGATGCAAGCTGCTTTCTCATCTCTCAGCAACATCTTTTCTCCCCTTCATCCCTTCCCCAGTGCAGGGTAGCAAACCGGACGTGCGTCTGGTTAACCTCCCTGCCTTTCTTTGCATCTTTATCTCTCTCTCTCTCTCTCTTGCATGCTCAGTGGCGAGGTGGGGTCAAAGAGTGCCTTATGAATGGTACTACATACATACGGTTAACAACGACGTATCTAAAGGGTCAGCTGGAACGTGCGCGAAGAGAGAGTACGACGCGACGCACGTTGGTGCTTCGCAGTATATACTCACTGACGTTGCGGTCGGTGGACAAAACCTTTGCCTAAGTAACTTTTACTTGACAAAGGCTGGTCCACCAGCCGAAAGGTCAGTGAATATATCATGAAAAAAAAAACCAACGTGCGTCGTACTCTCTCGCGTTCCTCGTTCTTCAGAGGCCAGGGTGATTTTTGTTCCCTGTAACTATAAACAGAGAAAAAACGAAAAAATAAACGAAACAAAACTAGCTTGTGAAAGCAGCGCTGCTGCCTCACTACGATGCTTAGAGAAAAGGACACGGATGCAACGTTTTATGCAAAGCGCGGCCATCCCAAAGCAGCTCATTGGGCCACTGCTCCAGTAACCCGTCACCGAAAATGTAAAGCAATGGTGTCGCTGACGGATTTTTAATCCGGTCTAGCTGCTTTCGTGAAAACACCTGTCGCTTTTGCGGATGGCGATACAATACCGGGAAAAAAAGGGGACAAACAAACGAACAAACAAAAGAAAGAAGAAAGGCGTTATGAGAAGGAGGAAACTCACCCATCACGCCCCGTGGACGACTGTTCACCGCCGGCCCGAGAGTCGGCGTTCCCGTCGGCGCTCCCCGTTCGATCCCGAATTCCCGAAGGCGACTGGGGATCCTTCCCGCCTCCTCCAGGAGATCCCGATCGGCAACGCTCTGCAGGAGAAGAAGCTGGGAAAGTGAGAAAAAGAACCGTAAGCACGAAAGAATGGAAAAACTTACGAAACTTTGAATGCACTGCGCAACAGAGCTACGTACATAACATGTAGAAAGAAATAATATGTATCAGATAAAGTAGCACACATTTTAGTACGAACCAATCTGTTTGCGAAAAGAAGTACACATTAAATAAAAAAAGAAAATCATCCCCACCGCCACACACGACAAATATTAGTAAAAAAACGGAAATAGCGAAATGATACAAAGCCCCTCGTGGGTGTCGTCTATAGAAAAGTGGCTCGGCGATGTGACGAAGCCGGCTGCACACTCTCTGTAGGGATCGGGTGGTCGCTTACCCGTTTCTCCCAACCTTTTAACTCCCCATTTTCGTTCAGCGGTCAAATCCTCGTTTTTCTTGGCCCCTTTCGAATATGTCGCCCCCTCCCGGTATGTATAGCGTCGTGTCGAGCGGTATTGAAGCATTTTTGTTTGCATTGCGCAAAACTGTCTTCGGTGTACAAGGTGTAAATAAGGTGGACATTAATCTACCTAAAATATATGATAGCGCTTTAATGGTGGTTTTGGGACGTTAAACCCCACATATCAATCAATCAATCGCTCTAATGACAAAAAATGAGAGTAATAAAATTCGGCAGTTGCCATGTACCTGGGAAACGAAGTTATGTGAAGCATGCGGAGGAAACGTGATCGTGTGGCATTTTTTTACTGAGCTACACGTCATGAAATTACACTAAATATATATACAAGTGTTGCATGCATACACATATGTTGAAGAGTTGCAGAAATTTATATAACCAGTTGTTTGCACTTGCGCAACGATGCCAACAGGAACATGCGTATTAGCAACATCAGAAGCTTATTTGAAGCACTCATGCTTGCGAAAATGGTGGCCCTAGACACTGTTACATAAATCAATTTCAGTGCATGGCAAGTAACCACATTTGACGTTAGCCCGACGTGACGGCTGTATCAAAGGAGTACATATGTAATGTTTATAAAATTGGGTAGGCAGCACTGCAACCACAATTGATGTTTCTCGAAGATTAGCGTCTATATGAAAAGTAGGTCTGAGACCTGGCGCAGCTCTGTGGTACAATGCTTCACTACCACGCAAAATGCTTGGGTCAGATTACAGCTGGGACCCTGACGTTTATTCTTTGCATTCTTCGAGTCGATTCTACCGATGTCGGGTATTTCTTAACGCTCTAGCGTTAAAATTACCCATGTGTGGGATCGTCGTTCCTGGTTAGATACTAAGTGTCAATCACCTGTGGCACATACCCGCATACCAGCGGCACATACCCACCTGTGGGTATGTGCCACTGTCTGGCGCGAAGTGTTTGACGACGTACGTGACGGGATTGTGAAATTAATCATGTCTTGACCAGCGCGTCTTATTCGTCAAACCATCTTACCCTCCCATGCTAATTTTCGTTCACGCGAAGTTAAGGGGGTAACCACGAGAGCACCCAAGCGTAAGCAGATAGATAGATAGATAGATAGATAGATAGATAGATAGATAGATAGATAGATAGATAGATAGATAGATAGATAGATAGATAGATACGACGAAAAGTCGCCGAAGTTCGCTAAGAAATGCTTCGAATTTAATAATATGCGGGTTTTGCACGCCCGAGTCTAGGAGGTGATTACAAGGCATGCCGTTGTGGAGAGCTACGGAAATTTTGATCATCTGGTGTTCTTTCGCAGTGCACTACATCACACAGCTGCATCTGCGTCTACGAGGGTTGTACGAAAAACCAGGTTCCCTATGAGCTATAGCCTCGAGGAAAAGGTGCTAGGCTAAATCCGACAACAGTGCTGGGCGCAGTCATTCATCCTCTCTCGAGCCCGCCCGTCCTCGACTCGCTACGTCGCTCAGTTTAGCAGCCGTCAGGGATGAAAGTGCAGATCGCCGATGCCTCCAAGTGCGAGATTCGAGCAGTAATTAACTTTCTCCAGCCAAGGAAGATACCGTCTGTGGAGATTCATCGGCAAGTGACTGCGGTTTATATGCTGAAGAGTGCATGTCTGTTCAATACACTCGCAAACGACGCAAGGCTTCTAGTTGCGGAGAGGCAGCTTCTCCTTCTAGCAGGAAGGCAACGAGAAGAAGTTGTTGGACCATCGTCACAGGGAGACTGTAACGTGGCTGTTTCGTCACAGCCGCGAAACGAAGCAACAGTCTAGACAATGGACGTCGCTCTGGTTCTCCACCACCGCCCTTCAAGAGCGACTGATGAAGGCTGAGCAGAGGTTACGCACTTCTTCAACGGGTTGGCGGGAGATTTCTTCGACTTGAGCATACAAAAGCCAGAGCACCGTCTTCAAAAGTGTGCCAAAAAAAAAAAAGACTATGTTGAAAAAGACAGACAAATGAAGCAGACGCTTCAACGAAGTCAATGAACAGCAACAACAAATTTTATATATTAGTAAAAAATATGGAAATCTTACTTTTGGTACCCCCCTCGTACCATTTCGGCAAGTGTTTATAAAGGAGCAAAATGCTATTAAACACACTGAATAGATTCGGGGGTAAATTGAGTCTCAATCATGCGTTAACCAACATCGCGGGCAGTGGTACAAAAGGAGGAACACGATATATTCAGGAAACATTGCTAAATCTAGCGTAAGCAGTCATTCGCTGTTGTACATAAAAAGTACGCACATTACTACTTTTACGAGCCATGGACAGGGATTTCTTCCTCGTGTTGCATTGCACAGCTGCGTAATCATTGGACCACAGTGAAAACACTTTTCGGAATATTTCGACGTAATACACCTTACTAATATCAATATCTGGTGTTTAACGTCCCAAAACCATGATATGATTATAAGGGACGCAGTAGTAGAGGGCTCGGGAATTGGCGAGCATCGGACCGCTATGATCTCGCCTCCGCTGAAATGACACCGCCGCGGCCTGGATTGAAGCCACGACCTTCGCGTCAGCAGTGAGAGGCGTAACCTGTGATCGACGGTGGCGGACGAGTAATATACCTTGGAAAGTGGGTAGTGTGGCATGTAAGAGTAATTTGTTTTGCAGCACGTGCACAGGCATTCCTACTGAGGACATACGCAGCGGTGTCGCTTCGGAACATTTGGAAATAAGTTGGCACACGCGGCGGCAACGTATATAGTGGCGTTGGATAGACTCGAATACTTTCCCAATAGTTTGAGATCTTACGCTAAACGTTGGTTCGCGGTCACCTTCCTGATTTCTCCGCTTAACGCATAGACCATGAGAGTACGTAAGCTTTCTACCACGAATGTTGTACGGTAATCGATTGCGGTTCTGCTAAGCTGCAGGTTCACATGCAATAACCATTCTTGACCGATAGCGTGACGACGATAAATGCTTCCTTTTTTTTTCACAAGAGCTTAGGGGTGGGGGAGCAGGATTTGCCTTACGTATTCGATAATGTCATGAACGACAGTTGGTAACCTATACGAGCTGCCATAGCAGCCGAAGTGCAAGGCCGTCTCGAAACGAAGAAGCAACCGAAAGAAACGAATGGTTGTGTAAAGCCTGGAGGACAGGACGGCCGTTCTTGTTCGTTCCAGTGAATTCAACGTTGCCCATGGTCTGTCGCATATCCCCGTATGAATCTTCCTCCCTTTTCTTTACCACCGCGAAGAACGTCCTTTAATAAGTGGACCCTTCGCGCGCTGCCGGGTCAGAGTACGTAGTCTCTCCGCCCGGCGGGCTCAGGGCGCAGCTAGGCCGCATAACGGGGACTCAACGGGGCAGAAAGGATTTCGGGAAACGCAGGTGGGGAGGAAGGGTAGGAGAGCCTAGCCGAAAGAGGGAGAGAGGGAAGCAAGGCGGCGGAACAGAGGCCGAACAACGCCGGCTCGGTGACGCAGCTAGCGAGGTCAGTGAGGCGAGTGGCAATACTGTGCGCATCCTCGCGTTCAACTCGGCGTTTCCAAGTCTTGCCGGTCTGCGCGCCCTGTTCCCCGGAGCGTAGCCAGCGTTGCGCCGCCGGCCTTGGCTCTACACCTGAACAGAGACAGTAGTCGGCTGCGCCATAGCCTACGGAACTGCGTGTCATATACGGCACTTCCCGCTTGCGGGATGCTGCACGGAACTAGGGCGAGCGCTTCGCGTGGTTTGTACGGCGTATGTGTGTGTGTGTTTGGGGAGAGATGGCCCCGATAGAAGCGACCGCTTTTACACGCTGCGTTTCGTCCAAAATATATGTGCCCGGTCGCAGCGTCAATCGCTGTGCTCGGTAGATGATATTGCGGGATGGACAAAGGGCTGTCAGCGATCGATACTCTAGTTGTTTTTTTTTTTGGGGGGGGGGGGGGTTCTTTTGATTCGTTTGTCGCGGCGTTTCGTCGTTCTATTATTCTTTTTCTTTGTTTCTGCCAAAGCGCTTGCTAACGCGTTCATGACACAAGTGGAGAAGCACGAATGGAATTCGGGGCAGTCGGGCGCCTGTCAGTGTGCTGAAGCACGCACGTACAGGCGGCGACTCTCGCATGTATTCGAAAAATGAGAAACACGCAAGGAAGCAAAAGCAAAAAAAAAAGACAAAAAGGAAACTGACGCGAGAGGCTGCCGAGAATGTGTGGAGCGTGTGAGCTACGAGCCGGAAAAGACAATATCACTGCATCCAATTTCGAGGGCTACGCGAAGGCGCGTGCTCTGCAGCTCCCGCTGGAAGTTCACGTGGGGTGAACACGTGCGGATGGGCCACTTATTCGAGCTAACGCGGGTGACTCCGCGGAGGCGCGCGTAAATTGACGGCGCGTGCCGTTCCGGTTCTGCGCATGCGCAGCACGTTCGCGAAACAAAAAAGAAAGGAAGAAGAAAGCGTGTCTATATCGCGCGTCATTTACTGTATAGTCATGCTAAAGAAACACTGTATTGCTTAAACTAAGTGCGCGAGAAGTAACGAATCTGTGCACCGAGAATGTGATGACTACAGAGGTGATCTTGTGGTCTCAACAGCGCGGTTGTTTTCATTACATTCTTTCTGTATATGAATTCTTGATTAAAGAGTTCCTTTATGATCTTTCAGGCGTTTTCTCGGGACGGCTTTCAGCTCTCCCATAGTAGAGTACTAAGTACTCTAAATCGTTAAGCACTTCTTCTAAACAAGCTTGTTAGTCTTCTAGTCTTCGTACTGACAGTGAAGCAACACAGTACTTACCCTGTCCTTAGCTCTTGACACTTACGAACCTGACATTAGACTGACATATGCATGTATTATTTAAACGTTCCCGTATTGGCAAATATCTGTTGGCAGGCAGGCGTTGTGTCCCGTTTTGATGCAATAACATGTTTTCATGCTTGAGCGTTCAGGCATGCATACAGAGTCCTACAGGGTGTCATTTCATGGCTCACGGACCCATTTTTGAGTAGGGCTGGCTTTTTATGCTTATCTATTTTTAGTACCATTGCGCGCTTAGGTTTTGTTTGGTGCAAGGAAAGACCAACTCGCTTTTTTATCAATTTCTTTTCGAAAAAGAGCGCACCCACGCAAACACACACTCACTCACACGAACACACACGCGAACTCACTCACACAAGCGCTCACCACACTCTCACTCTCTCACACACAAATACACACACTCACCCACACACTCGTTCACATGCTCACTCACTCAGTTGCAAACACACACTCATTCAATCCCTCACTCGCACACAAACACTCACTCACCCACAAACACTCCCGCATACACTCACTCACACACACGCTCACTTACACTCACACAAATACACACACATTCACTCACTCACTCACTCACTCACTCACCCACCCACACACACACACACACACACACGCACACACACACTTTGCTCTTATCTCTTGGCCAAACACGTGACATAGGTATTTCAATGTGTCAATGATTTCCCGTTTACTTGGAACTCTCGGGACTAAGACCATCGCAACCAAGCTGAACAAGCCAGAAATAAAAGGCCCTCGATGCGACCAAACGGTGTAGCACGCATATCATTGTACGTTATGTGAGGGTGTATACACTCACCGGCGGCGGACTCGTAGGAGGCGTCCGACAGCTCGACCTTGAGCGGCGGGGGTCTACTCCGGGGCGTGCCCGGTGGGGAGCCACCGTCCGCCGACTGCAGGTCCAGCGGCAGCTCGGCGCGACGACGACGACCGCACAGCGCTGCGCGGTAGTGACGCATAAGAAGCAGACAGAAAAGAAAGGGGGAAAAAGGAAACGTTTTAGATGGGAGTTTGATCGAACGACTGGTTGTTAGTTGGTTCATTCATTTAATTGGGTATAAGGCATAGAATAAACACTGAGGCCCCGTAGATTGGCTATGAGAGAAACTTTACAGGACATGTCTTAAAATTTAACTAAAGCAGTCTTTTGTTTTTCGTTTTTTTTGCGCGCGCTCTTGGCTTTTGTGGTGAATGTTAAAGCCATTTCTGAGATTTGTTAAACGTTCCTATAAAGCAAACTTAATTTATTGATTTGCTCTCTCTGGTATGTTTCTGATGCCCATGTCAGAGGTGATATGCTTTTCTTTAACGGCATAGTCGTAGGTGTCCTGTTTATGGAAGAACAGTCAACCACATCCTATATCTGTAGTTTCAACGTTTATTAAAAAAAGTGACATATAAGTCTGTACCCACCATTCAATCGCTGATGACGGTTACCGCGAACCTTGAGGTAGGTCTGGAAAATAAAACAAAGAAAAAGAACGAAAATAAAAACATGGGGCCAATTAGGAAAACGTATAGAACGTCCCTTCTTATGACACCTACGTACAATGTACAGTATACATGCAAGAACAAAGTAATAGTCTGAAGAGCTCGTTTCTTTCTTAGGCATCACCTAATGAAGCCAACAATGAAGCCAAAGAAAGAACATCTAAAGTGAAGGTTCGCGATTGGGCCACATCGACGGCAAAGGGGTCGTATGTACATGTTAATTTATTTCCGGTTATATCTTAATTGCCACACCCCTGCTTAAATATTGACGAAATGACCTCAATCTATTTCTTGGCTCCAGTGCTTGCTGGCGTCATTAAGTTAAATTCAAGTAAATAACACCAGGACACTCTGCGGAAAAAAAAGTTGACAGATACGATTGACGAAATTCGCTTCCTGTTCAAGCTAAAACACATAAAGCTGTATTCACGTGACGGACCAAATTGCGATTCGAGCCTGCGGATTGCGTAGTACGTCATCATACGTGAACCGTTCCCACGTTCCCGCTTCGGTCCGCGTGGACCGATTCGTGAAAAAACGACGGAGGTCCAAATCGCTGTTGGGATCCTCGGAGCGCAATGGCGAAATCCTCGCTTTTAGCGAGAATTCTCTACGGTCGTGCGAATGCTGCTGCTGTGGAGGGATCCCGAAGGACACCGCAAGTCACGTGACTGATCCGTCCGCGATCACGTTCGTCGCGTGAATACGGCTTGACAGAGAGATACGGAAATGGCGGATAAAACAAGAACTATAGGAAGTGGATCGGAGCATACAAAGTCGGGCTCTCACCTCCCACCGAGATAAGGGCGATCGCTTGCCGGCCTCGTAGGGTGTTCGGCAGGCAGATTGCGGTTCTGGTTGCTGCCGGGAATAGAAAAAAGAAAATAATGCACGTTGATTAAACTCGCGGTGCGACTCAATGCTGCGATGTAGTCTTTATGTGTTATGTGAGCAGGAAAGACGCCACGCGAAGTCTAGTTCATAGGACAGTAATATTGTCATAATACGGAAAGGCGGGCCACTTGGTTTCGCTGCATAATACAAATTTGGCGCACACAGCACGAAGACACCTAAGAGAGGCTCACAAGGACCAGCGCTGACTTTCAACTAACATTTATTCACTAAGGAAAAGAAAAACCTATATTGTTACAGGACTTAATGATCACTGCGCATGAGCAGAACGACATGGTACATGCCTTTACATAAAAGGTACGTAAATTATGTATCCCTATTTATATGTGAAGGAGAATACTATGCCGTTCTGCTCATGCGCAGTGATCATGAGGTGCTGTAACGAGTATTGAATAAAGGTGAGTTGATAGCCTGCGCAGGTCCTCGTAAACGTTTCATTTGTGTCTTCGTGCTGCGAGTGCAAAATTTTCATTAAGCAATCTTGCGTTGTGCGTAAACTACCAACCATGCAGTACTCAAAGTCCCCCGCTGAATATAGGTGCAGCCCGTATGACAGTGCCGGACATATCACAGGAGAAAGCGGCCGGACCGTGGCAGAGATTGCGTACGAAGTATGAACGTTACGAATTGTGATCCTGTCATTTTAACTGCAGCGTCGAGTACACTAAGCTTCACAGGATGAGTCACAGAACCAGTTTTGGTATTTTTTTTCTATTTGATGCCTGCAAAAAAAATTGATTGATTGATCGATGAACTCCGTCTCTAAATACATCCATGCACTAATCCCGGAAGGGTGCCCTGTCTAATAGGGATAAAGCTGTCAGCGCCAGCATAGGCTGGGCAAGGTTGCTTTTAGGGTGGAGGAGGGAGAGGGGGGTTATTCGCAGTGCGCATTCCTTCTATTGACTCAATGTATGGAGCGACAGACTTTGCTCTCCGTCTATTAAATGCGAAGGGGAAGAGGGAGTGGGGGGCACCATGCTTTATTTCCGGTTAGTATAGCAATACAATTCTAAGCGGAATTAAAACAAAAAACGAGTAGCTTACTGTTCAATGATGTTGACATTATGGTGTCGCGCACGCGAAGTATGCTGTCTATATAGACTGCCCGCCCCGTCCTGACGAAGCATGAACGCTTTTGTTGGGTCCGCATGCAGTTCAACTCACCAGCGGCATGTTGTCCTCGTGTGTCCGGTCGACCCACCGACGACAGCTGCGAAAGGGCGACGCGATAATCAGAGGGTGAGTCGTTAATAAGAACAAAAAAGGAAAAAAAGGAACGAGAAAGAAGCAGAGAGAGAGAGAGAGAGCGAGAAGGTGCCACAACCAATGATTAAGAGTATACTACAATATTAAAAAAATCATAATACGACCTGAAGGGTCGCATTCCTGCTCACAGTGCTTATATATAAACACTCACTCAGGACAAACCATAATGAGGTCTTCTTTCAACCTGCTAGCCGTGTCAATACACATAAGTATTTTTTATTCCCAATAGCCATTAGTTTTAGGAATAAGCTGCCAGTCCATGCTGTGAATTGTTCTATGCTGGAATCTTTTGTCAACTGTCTAGAAGAGATTGATCTTTCTAAAAATGTATACATGTGAATCATGAAGTATCCTATGTGTATCAATATTTTCTTTCTTTCTTTTTTTTGTGGAGCGTTATTATGTCTCATATTACCTCTATGTATCCACTCCTGCATGGGCCCAATTAGGGTTTATAATCAATAAAATATTTTTCTCTGTAGCCACTACAGGGTAGTAGATGTCTCCAGCCACGTGCCCAATACCAGAAACGTTCTTAACTATAATAAGGTTATAATAACGTTGCAGGTTCCATAATTGCTTACAGTCAAATCGGCTTTTCGAGCGTCCATTATTATCGTGTATGCATTACTGTATTGCGCTTCCACCGTCTTCTGATTCTTTGATGTCCAACCGCACACAAACATACACAAGGACACGAATAAAACAGAGGAAAGGAGCAGGTTACCCTGCTTAGTATTTTGGGTGAAGGGAATAGAAACACTTTGTGAATAAGGAAGGCAAACGATGAATAGAGATTTTGACAAAACTAAATATAAAGGTTTAACAGAAAGCAGCACGCCTCATTCGCAAATCAGGCGCGTATAGCACACTCGGAAGCATTACAGGCGTACTTGAGGAGCGCACGTACGAATTATCGTTGTATGCAAAGTGTGCTCGTTCGACTTTTTACTTATGTGATTCTTAAAGAGAAAACAAGGGAAAAGTGAGCCTTAGCTGTCTGCATCAGAGTGCGACACCTCAAGAGAGAGAGAGAGAGAGAGATAGAGAGAGAGAGAGAGATAAGGAATGTAGGAAAAGTAGGGAGGCGTGACACCTCAACAGTATCTCACGAGGAATAAGGGTAAGGAGAGATTAAAATTATATGATTAAAGGTATAGAGATATAGAGGGGGAAGGAGAGAGCGTGGCGCAGGGGCAGCGACATTCAACGCATATACAGACCTGTAGAAGTCTGCGAGCTTGTCCATCTCTAGCTGAAAGTGGTCGGCCATCTGCGCCTGCGCCAAGGTGATTCCACACACGGGACAGCTGGTGGCCTGGCCCAGCGTCCACTTCGGAGACCCGAGGGGGCCTGCGCGGGTGTAGAGAGAGAGAGAGAAAACGAGACAGACGCTGGCTTCAATAAAGTAAGGCGGCGGTATGGCTGGTGATCGCTACCATTAACACGTCACGTGTGATAGTCAAGGTGTGGCGTTGAGGTGTACGACACGTGACTCAGGCGAAGTCTCTCGTGTAGCGTTGAGCAGCGTGACACGTGACGTAATTGAAAACGTGACGTCAAGATGTCATGTTTAACATGTCGCGTTGAGCTGCGGGACGCATGACGTAGTTGAAAACGTGACGTCAACGCGTGACATCGCGTCCAGCAGTAAAAAGGATCATTATATAGTGCCGTCAGTGTTAGCAGCAAGTGGAATGTAATAGAGTAACCTTATTTAGGTGATCCGGGGCCTAAGCTGACAGCGAGTAACTAAGTAATATTTAGAAGTGAATAATGTGCTATAGAGGGCACAGCTGGCGGGAAGGAATAAGCGAAATACACCATCCCAACGGTCGCAGTGGCAAGAGCGAACGCGTCAGGTTCCCAATACACAGCGGACGAGACAAAAGAAGAAAAGGCAGCCCGTCTCTGACGGAAAAATCGTTCACGTGCGGCCTTTTTTTTTCGTCAAACGGAACCTCCGCCAACGTGTAGAAAACGCGCAGGCGGCGCGCCATTCGAGGCAGCGATGACAACAGCTTCTAACAGCGCCACTGAAAAAAAATAATAATAAGGAAGTAAATAGATAAATGAAAGTTGACCCGGGTCCTGAAGAGGCAAGACGAGGAAGAACGCTGAGGAATGGAAAGTGTTTCGTCCGCGAAGAAAACTGGTCGCGGAAGCACCCCGCCTGGGTGGGCGCAAACAGACAACCCGTTTTTTTTTTGTTGTACGATGCAGCCAAACAAACACCCAGGGGTCGCCGACGTGCTCAGAACGCCTCGCAGACAACAAAAATGGATGCGTGGAAGACGGTCCTTTTGAAGATATTTGAGGAGGGAAAAAATAGATGTATACATGTATAGATCTACGAAAGAAGCGAATCGAGGGGACCGTGCTGTATCCTAGCCCACGTTGCGTCGAGAGAAGTAAAAAAAGAAAATGCAAGACGAAGGAGCTAAAATTGGGAAGATAAAAGCCATGAATAAAGATAACGCAGACGTGGACCGCGGTCGATGGCTCGAGAGGCGACGAGCGAAGCAAAGCTAGGGATGGATTTTTGCGCGCTTCGTCGTGCCGGAGGGAAGTGATAGGCGAGAAATCCCCGCTCTAGCAAGCCCAACGTCCCCTTCAAAATGGAATCTCGGCCAACAAGAAGGCCCCGTTTCCCTATTTTTGTTTTCTCTATTTTTACCTCCACCCCAATAGCAGTAAGAGCGCGCGCGCCCACTGGCGACGACGACCGTTGATCCGCGAACGAAATTGACACAGGACGAGCCGCGAACGCAGAGCTGACTCTAAAAGGGGAGAGCGGAGGGGGAAAGTCGCCGCCAAGTTTGTTTTATTTTTTCCTTTTTTTTGTGAGGTAACAGACGAACCTGAACGAGATCGCCTTCTTTTCTGAAGCTCGTCGGCTTCTTCCCCGGTGCTGCAGAATAGGAAATAGTAGAGCAAGAAGGGGGAGTTTAGGGCGGAAAAGGAACATCCCGCCACCCTCCTATGCCACCTGTCAACAACGCCAAGGATTGCGGGCAGCGACGTCATCACACAAGTAAGCGTAATCAAGGACGTCGATGGACACCGAAAAGAAGATGGGACCCGAGCGCGAGCTCGTCATCTTTTCGCGATCTCGAGAGCAGACGATACCCGCTGACAGCATCGCGGGAGGTCGTCTGCTTCCGTGTCAACTCTATTTTTCTTTTTTTTTTTGCATACCGGCAATGGGGAACTATCAATGAGAGGGGCGCGAAATAGAGGAAACATCGAGCGGACCAGGTGCGTTTCACCGTGTGGAAGGAGCCGGGCAGGGCGTATGGGGATTGCCATTTCGCCGCGGACCCCACGACGCCCCCGAGGAGTCTTGTTGGCAAACAAACAGACAAACAAAAAGCCGCGACAAGCGGGTCAACAAAGCGAAATCGAGCATCGGACGACCGTATAACAAACAGAAGCCGATCGACAGGCGTATAGGTAGAAAGGATGCTCGCGAAGTGGTGAGGAGGGAAACAGAAAAAAAAAAGAACCCCGATTCGGTTTCGGCTGCCAGCGCCGCAAGCAGGAGTGGGCGAATCTCGCAACAGCAACGGGAGCAGGACGGCGGATGGCTAGCTAGCAAGCTAGAAGCCCCACTCCCCCCTCTTAATCCGTCCGAGCTGTTCTCAATTTACGCAGCTCGGGACAATCCATCTGTGGCCTCCCCGACCCTGTGAAGCGAGCGATCGCTGCTCCTTCTTTTCTCTCCCCGTCTCCCCTCGCTCTCACCGCTTCAAGTCCATAGCATCTCGGCGAAGACGGGAAAACGATAGGGAAGAAAGAGGGATGGACGGGCGAAGCGGTCCCTTTTTTCTTATTTGGTGGCCGCGCTAACCTGCGGTCAGATCGCGGCGCGCGACCCCGTCGTTGATGCAACGTCGACCCTCTGCGTGGCTTTTGCTTGTCCGTTCGCATGTACGAGGTCCGCAGCGTGAGGGATTCGCGGGGAGGAGTGGGAGAGCGAGGGGACTTTGATTGCGGCCCGAGTCCGATTTCGAGTACCCGGGCCGTTCTCGCTACGAACGCGCGCCCAGAACCCTGCGAGCAAGATGGACGAGCGCTCATATCGGCACACTATTACGTCGCCACCGCCATTCTTTGCTGGCTTCTTTACTTTGTGGTGTCTGTCCTCTTATTTTTGCAGACACAGAGTAAGGTGGTATAGCTTGTTTCGACTCTTAGGAGACATGAAGCGAATTGAGCGCCGCCGAAGAGGGACTGTTGATGGGACGGGAGGGAGCTCGATTCTGGCAGTTGCCGCGTGGCCACCGCAAGTTGGCGGCTGCCAATATGTCCGCAAATAATCGATGATTACTTGCCCGCGTTTTTGTCATCGCGGGGACATTCGATCCGGAACGGAAATGCGACCATTTCCCTTATTACTGTTGTTATGGTTTTTCTAAGGCAAGCTTTTAAAACTCGCAGATATAAAGTTGTACGGCTAAAAACACGGTGTCGGCGAGCGTACAGAAAAGCAAAGGTGCGCCGGTGACATGCATATTTCCATGCACTGTTTTCCGATAACAGAGGCTCTCTCAGTCGTGGGCTTGGTGATCATCAGCTGTTTTTGATATGGCAATCCGATCCTTTATAGAAGTCGCTTGTCATTTTACGTTGCTACATTTCGTTGTTGCTTAGGTAGGAACGCATGGATGTCATTAGCCTGTTGCAATAGTGTCTGGGTTTGATAAGCACGCGGGGAAAGATCCAATCCATGTCATGGAAAAATTAACCTGATAGGAGGCCGCATTGCACAATGCGATAGAACGAAAGAAGGAAAGAAAGAAAAAGAAGGAAAAAGAGAGAAAGAACGAAGGAGAAAAGGAAAGAAAGAAAGAAAAAAGAAAGAAAAAAAAGAAGAAGGAAAGAAAGAAAGAAAGAAAGAAAGGAAGAAAGAAAGAAAGAAAGAAAGAAAGTGTTGTTCGTCACGGATGAACACACTGAGGCTTGCTTTTCCCCTTTTTTTTCTATAGGGAAAGGACTCTCGATCTATTTTAATATTGCGTTTTACCACCTTCGCTTCACACCGAAAGTTTAATACACGAAAGTTTAATAGACGACGTATGTAGCCATCTCTGGCATGATCGGAAATAGGAATTCACAGGTTCAAGATTAACGCTGTGCTGCGGGTTAATCGTCTGGCGCTCATTCACCGCAAAGTACAACCTTCCCGTCGAACTTGTTCCGATGCAGGACAGAGATTTTAATGATATTCGCTTCTCTAGACATTCCACTCGCCTTGTACGCATCTTGGTTCAGAGTTTTGACGGTTCAATCAGCTCGGCTGTTCGCCGAGAATAGCGTCCATTGATGCGTCCTTAAGTTCGTCTTCGGCATCTACTCCAAAGAGGTTGTGCATTTGTCACCGCAAAAAATCGACTAATCAGTGTATGTTTTCGTTCTGCCGACTTGCGGACTAAGTGTGTCTGAAGAATGTAAGGTATTTTAGTACAAATTCACAAACAAGCATACTGAAATTACCAGTAGTAACAGTCGGAGTTGTAACGGCGCCTCGGTGAAATGTTCTTCGCGCAAAAGTAACGAAATTCGATTCGACAGCATGTTACACTCGCGGTAGCACATGAAAGCGAAAGCCATACGCACACTCGTTAATGCATCAAGTTATGCATTGGGGCCAGACATCTTCCAAGGAAGGCGTAACGAGGTGCAGTGGTGAAGGCACATATCGGTAACACTGACGTTAACCGTCAATCGCATTGTCCCTTCCCCTACCCTGCAGGTGACTTGGTTAAGCACTCTCTACGAAATCAGCCCGCTTTTTAGAGAGTGAAAATTTCATGTGATGACGCCATATTGCGACGTCATGTCAGGAGATGACGTCACAACAAGCCATTATCTCTCCCGACTCTGCTCGCTCAGAAAAAGCCACGTGGAACAGCCTCTTAAGAAAAAAAAAAAGAAAGAAAAGAAAACTGCGTTTGTGCGTCAGTGGAGCCAAAGAGCCAGTCAAGCAAGTCGTGAGGCTTATCTAGGCGCACCGGACACGTGAGAATTTTAAGTGGTGACGTAACGCCGACGTCATGCTTTTACGCGAACTCGGTCTCCACTTTTCTGCGGCATTATAACGGAGCTTATTCCTTACGCTGAGTGAGTGGATATTTTCGAAGCGACGTTTTACCATTATCAACCGGTTTAAAGTTTGTAGACCTGCCATTATGGTCATAACCACAATAGGGTGTGGTGACAGACGTAAGGCTAGCTGCTTCGGTGCGTCCACTTTGTGGGTGTAGTGGTTACGGAGCGCGGCTCGTAAAAGTCGTGGTGGGATTCGATTTCTATTATAGAGAAGCCACAATTTCGACGGAGGTGAAATGCTAAGGGCTCGTTGGCTTGGATTTAGGTGCGTGATAAAGAACCCCCGGAAGTTGAAATTTCCTGAGCACTCAGCTATACGGCGTCCTTCGTAATCATGTCGCAGTTTTTGGAAGTAAACCCCCAATTATTATTCAAGTTCGTAATGCATATTCTTCCTATAAACATAAAAAAACAGCGCCAATAACGAGGAACAAGAAAAGAAGGAGACAGACAGCGGCACTGTTATGTGAATCATGTCGTACCAACTCGCCCAAGCAACCACGTTAGCATATTCATCGAATCGACACAACTGTGTTACCATTGTCACTGCCAAAAAAATAATAAAATCTGTTTATCAGCTCCAACCTTGAGAACATCTTCATTGATCTTCCTCACACAGTTCACTTGCAGTGACTGCTGCACTGGCTACCAATTTTTCTTATCATAGTTATCCTCTTTTTCACCCCGAAATTGGGATTTCGAGGAGGCCAGTCAACTCGCCTTGGTTCAGTGTTCGAGTTCCCTTTTTCCTCGCCTTGCAATCCCCACTTCTCCACGTCGTCCTACTGCCTCGTCTAGCTTTTTTTCTTTTGTGTTTATCGCGGCATTTACAACGCTACTCTGTCAACACCACTTTATCTGTAGGCCCGTTCCTCCGGCATTGGTCATATTGTTTTTCAGGCCGTGTTGAGTTATCGTTGCCCGGCTCACACGAGATCGTCTCTCGCTCATCTCTCTCTCTTTTTCTTTCGCTCGACTTTCGCATCGAATCTTCAACTCCCCATCACTATCTCCCTCCCCCTAACTTTCATTGCTCTTCGCACGCTTCCACTTTCTCAGCCAAAATGACTCCCCCCCCCCTCTCTTTCAACGCATGCTGCTTCAACCTTCGTTCTCAATTTAATTTGTTTCGTTTCTCGTTACAACTTCCGCTCTGCTATGCGCAAGCACTGTAGCGTGAACGCATAGTATTTGGATTCAGCGTAAACGTATAGTATTTTCAACCGCATCCCCTCCCCTTACCCCAATTTGCTCTTTCCCTTTCTCTAACTCTCGGCACCCGTCTTCCACATCTGTATGTCTGTGTTGCTATACCATAGTTCCCCCAAAATTCCCCGTTTTCCCTTTTCCTCCGAGCCCCATCTTTTTCATTTTCCCCAATTTTCCTTTCTTTTTGGTTTTTCCCTATTTTCGACTCGCGCGATGGAAACATCTCACCACGCTCTCGACCCTCCCCGAGCCAGCGTCAATCCCGAATGCTATTTGTTTTTACGCCCGCTGACAGCTCTCCCCACCTTGCCCCTGCATGTCCCCCCCCCAAAAAAAGGAACGCTTTTGTTAGTCGTCCCTTTTTTCCCCTATGTTTCCTTCCGCTCGCGAACCGCGCCGGCCGCGCCGTATCTGTGGCGCGCGTTTCACTCCCAACTTGTATATTGTGTACATTTCTTGCACCCGTTTCGGTGGAGCTGCGGCGACCAGAGCACGTCGGGTCGAGCTGACCCCGGCCGCGCACACCACCGTACGTTATACGTACAGCACAGGTCCGGCAGAAAACGTGAGCTCTGTCAGAATTGCCGGTGACATCTGCGGGACCCGGGAGTTCACATTTCTAGCTGCGTTATTCTTTTCTTGTGATGTATGTATCTACACTTGCCGGCTGCGTTGGCGCGGGGACATATCTTAATTTGTCGTCCCATTCTTTGTGTGTGAGTTGCGGGGCAAAGCTTGGCTCCGACACGCGTCGTACGTCGCTTGTTTCTGCGGAGAGCGTCCGACCATGATAGCGTCGATAAAGACGTCTCTTTTTTTTTTCTCCCCGCGGCCTGTGTGCACAGTGGGGGCAGGGACTCAAAACCAATTTGAAAGATTCCGGCTTTTGCTGCTGCCACAGTGGTTTCCCATTTTTTCTTTCTGTCAGTGTTTTTGTTCCCTCGTGAGAGACTTTAACGCTCGCCTTCGAATTATAAAGCGACTCCTATGTTGTCCGACTCGGCTGTCAATCACGTGTTAGGCGAGTGGAATGGACTGATATGTAGGAGACTTGTCCAGCGGGATGAATGGTACAGCAAAATCCGTAACGGTTCCATTGTAAAGTGTACCCGCTGCATACTGAAGGGAATGGTGCTGTGATGTAGGAGGCTTTAAGATGGACAGAGCCGCGTGCTGTAGCAACCTTTTGACGGATAATCGTCTTTTCTCCGGATTGAAACGACGCAAGACGCTCACACGAGCAACGCTCTGGTTGACCACGTATATTCCGTATGAGTGTTTCTTAATCGGGGGGCATCGTATCAATTTCGCCTAGGAGTGATCGCTTGCAGTTCACATGATGTTCCATGTTTCTCAAGAGCATTTATACAAGTTGGCCATTGAACACGCACAGCAGTCTTGAACTGCGGCTTTTCAACGACGATAGGATTTTTCGATGATCGGTGGTCGGCAAGGGAATACGGCTCGCATAGTCGCCCTTTAGGCCCGCTGACAGCTCTCCCCACCTTGCCCCTGCATGTCCCCCCCCCCCCAAAAAAAAGGAACGCTTTTGTTAGTCGTCCCTTTTTTCCCCTATGTTTCCTTCCGCTCGCGAACCGCGCCGGCCGCGCCGTATCTGTGGCGCGCGTTTCACTCCCAACTTGTATATTGTGTACATTTCTTGCACCCGTTTCGGTGGAGCTGTTACATGCATGTGTTTTTACGTTGTACGGCATTTAGGAAAAGTAAACGCCTGACTGTTAATGCTGTATTTTTAGTTCAATTAACGCGGTAACCGAGAGAGGTGGAGATAGTCTAAAAATTACAAAGGGATTAAACTATCACCTTTTATCCCTCCAACCTCAAATTATTCATATGCAAGAACTTAGCCCAGTCGTCCTAATCCAAAAAGTCTGTCAGGCCATCTGACAGACCATCTTCGCCCGTGTACTTGCCCAGCGCCAGAAATGATTTGCGTAAGACAATTCTCACGATTACGTGGGCTAATAATGAAAGACAAGTCTTATGTTTGTCCAACCTTTTCGGAATATCGTGTTACTTGATCTGCCATTGAATAGATAGAAGGATTAAGGGTGATGGAAAGATTTCCTATGCCAATGAAGTCGTCATCATCATCATCATCATCAGGCTGACTACGTCCACTGCAGGACAAAGGCCTCTCCCATGTTCCGCCAGTTAACCCGGTCCTGTGCTTGCTGCTGCCAATTTATACCCGCAAACTTCTTAATCTCGTCTGCCCACCTAACCTTCTGTCTCCCCCTAACCCGCTTCCCTTCTCTGAGAATCCAGTTAGTTACCCTTAATGACCAGCGGTTATCCTGTCTACGCGCTACATGCCTGGCCCATGTCCATTTCCTCTTCTTTATTTCGACTATGATATCCTTAACCCCCGTTTGTCCCCTAATCCACTCTGCTCTCTTCTTTCTTAAGGTTACTCCTACCATTTTTCTTTCCATCGCTCGCTGCGTCGTCCTCAATTTAAGCTGAACCCTCTTTGTAAGTCTCCAGGTTTCTGCTCCGTAGTCAAGTACCGGCAAGATACAGCTGTTATATACCTTCCTCTTGAGGGATAGTGGCAATCTACCTGTCATAATTTGAGAGTGCTTGCCGAATGTGCTCCACCCCATTCTTATTCTTCTAGTTACTTCAATCTCGTGGTTAGGCTCTGCGGTTATTACCTGCCCTAAGTAGACATAGTCTTTTACAACTTCAAGTGCACTATTACCTATCTCGAAGCGCTGCTCCTTTCCGAGGTTGTTGTACATTACTTTCGTTTGAAGTATTTCTTGCTATATGAATGAAATGTCCAACCAGCCCATCTGTGCAGAATTTAGGGGAAAAAAACTACGAATCGAGAGCTTTGTGGTTCTGTGAGGCGCTCCCAGCTCCCGATGGAAGGAAGCGTACTAATGCGCGGTCGGCCTATGCTCTGTAACGGTGCGTCCACTCACCGCTCAGGTGGTCCGTCCTCTTGAGGTCCAGTCCCTTGGCGGGCGAACCACTGCGGTCCGTTCCGAAGGGCGACGGAGGGGATGCCGCGCTGTCGCCGGCCGACGACATCAGGTCCTGCACGTGGTGTGGAGACCGCCACCGGTCGTGCAGGCCCGGGGGAAAAGGCAACGTCGGGGCGCCCAGCAGCTGACTGCGAACGTCGTGGGGCGACGAGGCTCCCTTGTTGGTGCGTTGTTGGTGTGCGGCCGCCGCTGCCTGCTGGTGCGCGTACGAGCGGGCGGCCAGGTCCAGGCACGACGCCATCCGCTCCTGCATTGCATGCAGGCAGAAAAGAACGCGCGTTTAGAGAAATTTATTATGCCATAGACAGGTGACGCCAGTAACGATTCGACATGATACCGTGACATATACATGCTGTTGTGACCGGCGCCAGAGCGGAAGAGGGAGCGGCGCTCCTTTAATCTTCAAACAAGTAACCGAACGACCGGCTGCCTACTGTTAGGACCGGCGCCAGGTCTGACAATGGATCGGCGTTCCTTTTGATGTTCCTTTTTAGTCGCCAAACGGGCTGGCGGCCTGTGTCCGCCATGTATTGTTCCCCCCTGGCCGGAGGGTGCGGCGTCTTGCCGCCACGACACCGTGAGCAGTTCGGGAGACCACAAGTGCCGCTTCTTCTTTGGAAGATGACGGCGGCGGCGGCGGCGGCGGCCGGAAATCGTCCCGCTAATTGAACGAGTCGTCGGCGACCATTTGAAGCTTGTTTACGGCGGCCCTTTCGATGGATGCAGTCATCAACTTCAGACCCCTCGCCCAGCGACACCCCTTGACGAGGAGGAGCCACGTTCGTGCCACATGGCCGTGCAGTGACCACGCTTCAATTTTGAACGTTCACGTGGACCGTGCGTGCTCGTCACCCTCGCGGGTAATGTGTGATCCGTGGTTGGACGGTGCCCTCTGTACGCGGTCCCCGATCTAGGGATCTGGGGAGGACAGACCCTTTATAATGAGCCCCCACGGCTCATTCGTGTGTGCTTTTTTTCGAGAGCAGAACGGAGCAGAACCATGTAGAACCAAGCACCATGTAGCGCTATGTTAGGAGACATGTAGAGGCCTGCCACGTTTGAGAGCTCACCGTGTAGGGAGTTCGCAATGTACATATTGTAAATAAACCCTCTTCAAGTCTCTCTTCCTCCTGCCTCGACAACTTCATCCCGGACCTCCGGTGTCTGGAAACCCCGGTCGCAACAACTGGTTGGCAGCGGTGGGATACGAGTCTGCGACGGAGAGCGACATGTACCGGAGGCCAGCCGAAAGCCCTGGAACTCGGCGGGATCGAAGCAGCGTACCACCACCGCACGTAATGGGGTGAGTGCCTGGCTTTGTGCTTGAGATATATCGAGTCTTTTAGCCTAAATTCGTTAAAAGATAGATATAACCAACAACTGCCTGGCCACTGTGGTTGTTATCTCAGCACAGGGCAGCACTGGATGATTATCTGAGCAAGTACGCTAAAGCAGGAAAGCTTAGATGATTCAATAGGAACAAGGGGTAATGTTTCAAAATTTCTAAGGGTACGTTGCGGGTTAAATTTTAGGATGTTGTAAAAAGCAGGAGTGAAAAATTAACAAGAAAAAGTAGAGAGGGATGTTGGCCACGTAGTGCTACTTGGGTGCTTAAGCTTGTGGTCTCCGCTGTGAGATTTGCCAGGCTTCAATTTCTCTAGACCCAGAATTGAAGCGCTGGTGGGTTTGTGTTTTGTCACAGCTGAGCCAAAGCAAAGTAGTCGCCATGGATCTTACGAGATTGACGAGAGAGAACCTGCTGAACCTGTGTTGGGATCTGGAGCTAGATTTTAATGATGATATGCCTGCTTCTAAACTCCGCGAAGTGATTCTCGAAAGCAATAGTGACAATGAGGAAATCGAGCACTTCGGGAATATGTACTTATTGGACCAGGAGGAGGAAGTACAAAGGGCGCAAAGAAAGGAAAGATGGCGCCAGGAGGAATTGGAAGCTGAGCGCAGGCATGAAGAACATATAAAAAGGATGCAGGAATTAGATGAAGAGATAGAAAGGCTTAATTGTGAATTGGTGGCATTGCAGCAGAGTGGTCAATCCATAGATGTAGCGCACGAACGGTGCGATGTAGCGGCGGTGCCGTTTAAGACCGAAGCGAAGGCTACAGGTCAGACATCTGTAGATGTAGCGCACGAACGGTGCGATGTAGCGGCGGTGCCGTTTAAGACCGAAGCGAAGGCTACAGGTCAGACATCTGTAGATGAAGTGCACGAACGGTGCGACGTAGCGGCGGTGCCGATTAAGGCCGAAGAGAGGGCTACAGGTCAGAAATTTGCAGATGTACCGCACGAACGGTGCGTTTCAGCAGCGGTGCCGTTTAGGGCCGAAGAGAGTGCTGCGGGTCTGATATCTGTAGATATAGCGGCGGTGCCGTTTGAGGCCAAAGAGAAGGCTAGTGCCTGTAAGGGAATGGAACAGGTTTTAACCCATTCTGAGGGAAAAGAGCTCGCGGTCACAGCAGGGTGTGAGGGTTCCGTGGTGGGGGAAACGAAGTTAAGATTAACAGAGTGTTCCATCGAACCTTGCAGCCCTGTAGACCATGTTGATGAGCGTCAGAGGCGGACGAAAGGCTCCAGGTTTGGCACCAAGGAATGTGCCAAACGGAGAAAGCGTCCGAAAAACAGAAGCGCGGCAAGGCTCGCGATCAGCGCGGCGCGTTTGACGAGGACCTTCAAACGGCGTGGCGGATTTGCGAGAAAAGGCCCGTTGTCTTCTCTGACTAGCTTAAATCGCAGGCGTCTGAGCGGCCGGAGAGTAAGGAACAGAAGTGCGCAATCTACGCGGCCGCGGTCTTACGATGAACTGATAGGCAATCATCAGGACTGGGCGCGCGAGATGGCGGAGGAGCATATCGGTGATGAAGAACGTCATAGTAGGACGAAAGGCTCCCAGGTCCGCACAAAGAAGCGTGCACAGGGGAGAAAGCGTCCGAAGGGCAACAATAAGGCAAAGCTCGAGATGAGCACAACGCGTTTGAGTAAGGGTTTCAAACGGCGTGGTAAAATCGCGAGAAAAGTGCCGTTGTCATCTCTGACGGGTCTGTATCGTGTGCGTCCGAACCGCCGGAAAAGAAAAGCGCATCGTACGCGGCAGTGTTTGAAGGAGAGATTGCTAGGCAATTATCCAGACAGTCCGCGCGAAAAATCAGATGAGCATGTGGGTGCTGGTGAGCATCAGAGATGGGCGAAAGGCTCCGTAGACGGCACCAAGAGACGTGCAAAACGGAGAAAGCGCCGTAAAAACAGGCAGGCAGAAATCGCGACGCGTTTGAGGAATGTATTCAAATGGCGGAGCGAAATTTCAAGAAAGTTGCCGTATCGCAAGCGTCCAAGCGGCCAGAGAACAAAGAAAAGAGAAGCGCATGGTGTGCGTAAGTGGTCGAAGGGCAAGAGACCCTTCCGTTGTTCTCGCGGTGCATTGGACGGGGTGCGGGGCAAAAGAGTCGGTGGTTTTCGAGGGGCAGGAAGCGACAGCAAGTCGGCTTCGAGGAACGTCGCGGGGTTCGGTAGCAGGGCGATTGACGCGTGTTGTAGACCCCGTTTCTCGAGAAAATCGTTCCGGGCGCGACCACCGCGAGTTCGACTCAGAGTTGTTGCGAACAGCTGTTAGCCTCTCGGAAAACGTCGACTCGGGACTGTTGAAAGGAACATTTTGTTTGTTTTTGTGATTTTGTAAATAACTCGTTTGTACCTTGTTTTCGTTAGCGCTCTATCATTTTGGTAGCCTATATACGTTGTATAGATCTATTGGAAGGATAGTGACACGCATTAGAGCGTACAGAATTAGGCGTTTGTCATCGGCACCGGAGTTGGTTTGTATGCGTCCGAGCCGCCGGACAAAACGGAAAAAAAAAAAAAGCACGTTGGGTAGAAAGGCAGACCCTTTCGTCGCTCTATCGACGGCATGTTTGATGGACTGCGGGAGTGCGAGGTACTCAGCGAGAGTAAGAACGCAGGTTGTCAGCGCAGAGCTTTGCGGGGGTCGGAGGCGAAGCGAATGGGTTTTGCCATTGTTCCATTTCCCGTTCGCCTAGAAAGACCCACAGGACGCGACACCGCGCGTTAGTCCCCAAAAGGAGTAGACATCCGTGAGCTTTTGACGATGGTCATTAGTGGATTTATTTTGTTTTGAAATTTGCTTTTGACTGTTTAAGTTGTTTTGGATTTTAATGTGTTTTTTTAAGAATCTCGTCTACCAAATAGTGTTTAGGTAACACAATTTTGGTTTTGTTCATTTCTTGGGCGTTGTACGTTTAGCTAAGGTAAGCGTTGTGCGATTGCATAAACGACACGCATAGGAGCCTGCGTCATGGTAGATACGTGTAAATGAGCAGGAGCAACGTTATGAACTAATTATGACTGAGCGTAGAGACGCAAAGTTATTGCTTGCGAGATTTTTCAGGATTCATGCGAAACTTTTTTTTCGTTGTTCATTTAATGTTTTGTTCGCATGTGTCCGGTGTGTAAGAAAAGCTAGCTCGTGAGTTTATATGTATGCTTTGTGAAAGTGGCAACAGCAAGGGAACGGTTAGGTGGTATCTCATCCAGGCAGGAGCACTGTGATGTGCGTTTGCGGATATATAATAAAGATGTTCCTAATACAGGTGCAGCACGGCAGTTATGCTTTCGTCTTCTCAAAAGGAATTGACGACTGGCTTTGGCGGCACTAAATTTCGGGAACTAAAAGATAGCGTGAAGTAAAATGCTTTATTTTATGAGTATGATACCTGGTGGGTTACGGCGGATTGCTCACGCAGGCACTCGGGTATGCCACGGTGAGCGCATCACTTGACAGTTAGTTTTCTTGAAAGCAGTTTGATGGGAAGATTATTATCGGATCGGGATTAGGAGTTTTGGTGAAACCTCAGAGAAACGTCCCGATTGCTGCTTTGTGTTTGGTAATACCGCTTAAGTAAGGTTGCTTTTGGATAATTTGTCGGACTCGACGTGTCTCAGTGCGGGCAGGGTGCTCTCCCGTGCCTGTGGTGGTGTGTATGAATGCTTTTCCCAGAGGGGAGCCACAAGGAGCGAGAGGGAAAGAGTCCTTGGCTGAGCGTCATCAGCAGTGGCCTGGAAGACAGCACTACACAGCGACACTTCGGGCAACCTGTGCAGCTGGTCACCCTCAGGTCGCTTCTCCCGCCGGCGGACGAGCTGTTGTGACCGGCGCCAGAGCGGAAGAGGGAGCGGCGCTCCTTTAATCTTCAAACAAGTAACCGAACGACCGGCTGCCTACTGTTAGGACCGGCGCCAGGTCTGACAATGGATCGGCGTTCCTTTTGATGTTCCTTTTTAGTCGCCAAACGGGCTGGCGGCCTGTGTCCGCCATGTATTGTTCCCCCCTGGCCGGAGGGTGCGGCGTCTTGCCGCCACGACACCGTGAGCAGTTCGGGAGACCACAAGTGCCGCTTCTTCTTTGGAAGATGACGGCGGCGGCGGCGGCGGCGGCCGGAAATCGTCCCGCTAATTGAACGAGTCGTCGGCGACCATTTGAAGCTTGTTTACGGCGGCCCTTTCGATGGATGCAGTCATCAACTTCAGACCCCTCGCCCAGCGACACCCCTTGACGAGGAGGAGCCACGTTCGTGCCACATGGCCGTGCAGTGACCACGCTTCAATTTTGAACGTTCACGTGGACCGTGCGTGCTCGTCACCCTCGCGGGTAATGTGTGATCCGTGGTTGGACGGTGCCCTCTGTACGCGGTCCCCGATCTAGGGATCTGGGGAGGACAGACCCTTTATAATGAGCCCCCACGGCTCATTCGTGTGTGCTTTTTTTCGAGAGCAGAACGGAGCAGAACCATGTAGAACCAAGCACCATGTAGCGCTATGTTAGGAGACATGTAGAGGCCTGCCACGTTTGAGAGCTCACCGTGTAGGGAGTTCGCAATGTACATATTGTAAATAAACCCTCTTCAAGTCTCTCTTCCTCCTGCCTCGACAACTTCATCCCGGACCTCCGGTGTCTGGAAACCCCGGTCGCAACAATGCTTACGGAGACACACGTTTGCGAGAATACCAAATCAGGGTTCAGTTTCATGCCCCACCACGGTGGTCTAGTGGCTAAACAACTCGGCTGCTGACCCCCAGGTCGCGGGTTCGATTCCCGGCTGTGGCGGCTGCATTTCCGATGGAGGCGGAAATGTTGTAGGCCCGCGTACTCAGATTTGGGTGCACGTTAAAGAACCCCGGGTGGTCTAAAATTCCGGAGCCCTCCACTACGGCGTCTCTCATAATCATATAGTGGTTTCGGGGCGTTAAACCCCAGAATTCAATCAATCAATCAGGGTTCAGTTTCATGGAGAGAAAACGTCGAATGACGTGGAGGCAAGACGCACAATCGATACTTCACAAACATATGCGATGGCTGTTACCGTATTCGTCCTTCGTGCGAAACGGAAGCGTACGTTGTACTGTTTACACTGCGGGGCTACCATACCGCTTTAAGAGGACAGCGTTCCGAAAACACAGCAGCTGCGGAAAGTTGCTCGATGCATATAGGTGGTATGATTATATGGGCTAATATAGGTCTTGTAGATATGTGGTGGTTAATGGTATGTATAACTTGTTCAAGGACCACAGGGTATTGGGTGCCATACTTCGGTGCTCTGTAAAGATATATGCTGTGAGCTTCGTACAGGGTGTATATCATAACTTGAGCCAAGAATTTGAAAATGAAGGACACTTCAGTGGCGAATTGAACTAAACGCGTACTACTCGCACTAGCCTGTAGATACTCAGACTATTTTTTATTTATCGCCACACTAATTAATTATTAATTTTAATAACTCATATATTAAATTATGGGATGGAGACCCAAGATGTGAACACTGAGATGTATAGCTCTTTCAGAAACCACCGTATAAATTGTTTTCTGTACGATACGTCAAGCGCTGTTATTTTTGCCGCGTTGTAAAGAAAGGCTATAGCCGCACTATATATCAGTGCGCTCGCGGTCCGTCACACGGCTTCTTTTCACGTTTCGCGGGCTTTCTCGTTTGCGAGGCACACAAGCGTTAAACTTCGCCTCGCTCTCGACTTTTTAAGGAATTGAATTAAATTGAACTAAATTGAAAATTTGGCCTGCGAACCACGACAGTACGGTGTTTCCGTAATTACCTTGCCGTAATTCGGCATCGCCAGAACACCTTAGCAATAATTGTTCCAGAAATTTTACGTGGCAAAACAAGAATATATTGAGGCATTGGCTAGTGTGGGACTATACGGTTTAACTTTAATCAGGTGTGGTTAAAGTTAAGTCTAAGTACACCCTCCGCTCGTAAGTACACAGTCCGCTCATAGGTCTAAGTGCACCCTCCGCGGCGTACTATATAGCAGTTATAGTGCTTGCCTGCTGACTCGGATGTCACCGCGGGATCGAATCAGGGCCACAGCAGTCACAATTGCAATGGAGGTAAGGTGAAATCTAGAGGGCTAGAGGTCCTTGCACTTATAGATTTAGGAGCACGATAAAGAATCCCAGATGGTCTAACTTACGGAGCCCTCCACTACGGTGGCTCAGTAAAGGCCGTGCTTATGGGACTTAATGTCCCGACGAGTTGGAGTAATTTGTTGTGAAAACTACACCGTACCTGCTGTTATATGCTTATAAAAAATAAGTTTAGCGATACAGAGTTTTTCGTACTTTACTGCGGGAGAATAGCAATTAAGCCATTCCAGCTCGCATGCGTTAAGTGCCAATATCCGAGAAAAATTTTTCACAGTTTTTGTTCGGAAGTTAGAAATATGATTTTTTGCTTGTAGGGCTTAGATAACTTTTAACTTTAAAGGTACATTTAAGAACACAAATAATTGTCACGTTTTAGTTAACTACAATTTAACTATGCAGAAAACACCACTCTTATACCACTATCTGATGGTTGGTAGGCGAGAAAACGTGTGACGGGAAAATGTGGTCGGAGACGCCACCCTCGAAATTCCCGCACCAAACACGATAACGTAGTAAATTTGGAGGGTGTCTACGAGGTCCCACGTTGGCTTCTACTCGATAAAAATTCAGCAACTTGTCGTCTTTGGGTGCCATATCCCTAGCATACAAAGTTTCGGAAAATGTCACCGAGCCAATGTCGCGAAAATGCGGAAAATACGTTTTGAATTATCATACGTCACGCGTAGAGATTTCGGTGCGAAATTTAGAAATTAAACTTCAATTTTCACTTTCTCGGCTAGTAATTAGCTTATCACAGTGAAACTTAAGGCATTAGCGTTCTCGGAGTGCAGCTTATCTATCTAAACCAAATAACTGTTTGTCTTTAGTGTCCCTTTAATATAGTGCAGTAGCTGAAATGTAAACATTAAATTTATAAAAATTGAAATGTTCTGAAATATTCTGCGCCAAGATTCATAACTAAAAAAAATTTGGTGGTACTCAAACGTGGCTAGACAGCCCCTTGGTGAAGGCGACATTCTGTGTTAGCCTCCTTGATCATGATATCTAAAAAAGTAAGCGCGTTGTCATAAAAAATGTGAAAATGTTTGTTTGGTACGTTTGTTTTGCATGGAGTTAGCCTAGCACAGAATGTTACCGCTTGTTTTCAATGAGTATGCTTAAATTCACAGTTTCACCTATAAAGAAGAGCATCAAAAATTTTATGCGAAAATTTTGGTTAGCAGAAAACTACTATTGTTTGCGTAACACTAGGATGAGAAAAAAAAGCACGTTTTTACGTTTTGAGAAAAATCGCTTTAGAGATTTGAATCGAATAACCTGTAACGGAGAAGCAGTCAGTATGCCTGAAATTCAATAGGCTTATAGCTTGGGACCTCTTTTGAGGCAGCATAAGCTTGTTTTGAGCGATACAAAAGTATTTTTTTTTCCTTACTCGTTTTGTGTTTCCAGCTGACTGTCATCCCCATACTCCACAGGGGTCCATGCTTGCTATATTGAATCTTTAACTTGCTTTTATACTTATTTTTTTGTCCTCAACTTCGCCCAGTTTCATTTCGGTTGTTTTCCAGCCCTTTTTGGCTGAGGAAGTGATACCGGGATGGCTCAAAGCTCATATATAGTGGAGTATACCGTACTCTATATCATCGAAGACTTGTTCTGAATGCACCTTAACTTTACCCTTCAAAAGCAAGAGTTGAAATAGGTCCGGGGACACGAAGTGGCATACAAAACATTATCATCATCATCATCATCATCATCATCAACAACAACAACAACAACAACAAAAACAAGAAAACGTTGACTGCCAAACAAAAAAAAAAAAAAACGTGCGCAACCTATGTAGAGTGCTGCAGCTGAATAGTGGGAATTCTAAAATAAATTGAAAACATCAAGTCTCACAAGCTTTACAACGTACTCAGACAACTTATTGTTACGTAATACGTGTTCGATAAACATCTATAATGGGATGGTACATGTTGTGGAATCAGAAACCTACAGCTTCGGCTCTGGATGCGTCCAACATGGATTTCAAAAATGGTCGTAACTTTCGAATAGCTCACACGTCTTTTTTTAAAGAATTCTTGAATGTACAAAAAGTTCGAAAATATGAAATGTCCTGCACCCTCCCCCACCCCCAAGGAAACAAAGAAAAAAAAACAATTTTGACCACAAACTACGTTTTCGAAGGTGGTGTTCTTCACTGAACGGGAGCCCGCAAGAGGTGTGCGTACGACACATACGCAACGCAAACTCAAAGCTTCACGCCGCACTTCTCTGAAGCTTTCGGTGTGTTCAGAAAAATGGTGGATGATTTGGAGTACTACACACACTTAACTACAGAAGAGCACTGAGCCGCCCCAGAGACCTTGTGTTCTTAGAATTGACAGCTGACGATATAAGTACGCATACTGTATGACACATAGTCGTCCCCACGTGAAAACTACGTAAACGAATTGCGATCGCTTTAGAGCACCATACGTACTCCTTTATAGGAGATTCATCTGCTATCCCGGTGAGCGACAGTCTTTCCAACTGTGTGTTTAGAAAAGTGTTTAACAATTTTGAGTACTTCGTACTCAACTATGAAAGTTCAGCGAGCCGTCCCTCGCACACCGGCACAATCACGTTAGGCAGAGACTTATGACGATGTCAAACTGTGTGTTTAAAAGAAGGGGGTGACGGTTTAGAAGAGTACTGTAGGTACTCTACCATGGGAGAGCATAAAGCCGTTTCGTGGGCCTCGCACTTGATGAAGCTCTGTTGCCTTGAACGCTGAGTGTGTTTAGAAAGAGTAGTTAACGATTTAGAGTATTTGGTACTTTAGTATGGGAAACATGATCCGTCCCATGACGTCATAGTTACTCACCGATCTAATGAACATCAGAGGCGTTCATTTAGAAAAAGTTTATTCTATCATGCGACGCAACAAACCTAAGGAACGAGAAGAGTACCTTAAGAACATGAATGGATTTGAACTGTGTCACCAAGACAACCTAGCTACAACTGATCACATAGTAAGCAACCTCCTCAAACGTTCTAGCATCATTGCGAATGTTATTAAATTATTCAATATGTATTTCAGAAACTGGGACAGATGAACAAACGCGATGATGACGGCAGCATCATAGTTTGCACCTTTTAACTGCTCGTTAAATACTACCAAATCTCATAAAACAATTTACGCTTCGTATTTTCCAAGCGCACAAAACCCAAAGTTCTCATTCAGCGTCCCCTCTATCTTTCTCTGTCTGAGCGGAAGGGGAGGAGCGCAAAGAGAACTGGCCATCGGCGTTAGTGCGGCTTTCATTCGCCAGGCACCGCCACTGACGTAGACCTGCCGTCGTGGCGTCGCTCTCGGAAACCGATGCCCCGGCTTCATTTCAAGCTTCTTAATTGTTCACTTTCCGGCTGTATTCGTGTTCTTTAACGTACAGCAACAAAACATAAACGGGAATCGTGAAAAAAACTTGTAGTGCTGGGTGACCAGCCCATTTTAAAGGCATGTGTCGTTCGTGGTTATTTGATCGAAGCGAAAGCGCGTAGTGTGCTTGGCCGATACCAGAAAGTGCGTGCCAGAGATGCGCGGAAAAATTAGTTGTCACGGTTATCTCCCCTTGACTGTCCGAAAAAAAAAAACGATTTTCAAAAGCAGCATTTACCAGGAGCCAATACTCAAAGCTTGGGCGCTTAGCGTTGCCTTATGCATACCGTCCCCGGATGTGATGGAGCACAATAGAAGACCTAGAGTTCACACGCTAAAGAGAACAAAATATCTCTGGATCGCTACCGGTGATATACGGGATCACCCGATTCCTTCGTAAAGCTTTTGAAGATTACATTCATCACCACTGAGAGAACGCTGCAGCTGGAGCCACAAAATGAGGAGCTATTCCATGTGATTCCACTCCTTGAGAGCTGAAAGCAGTTCAGCCGTCGTGGTACCAAGAACAAACACAGCTGCATATGCGGAACGAATACTGGCCTCTGTGCGTGAACAGGTGTTGTGCTCTTTAAGTCTAAAGTCGTAATGCCGACGCTCAAATTTACTCGATCTGATAGGCGTGGAAAATACAGCTTGTTGTGAGCAGCTTAAACTAGTCTTTGTATTTCGCGACTCATTGCTTTAGCCTCAGTATCTGGCTCCTCAGCTCTGCTTCTTTTCTTTTCCATTTGGTCAATTCACCATTTCAGTTGTGAGCGATGTAGAGCCCACATTGCCGTCAAATTGGATGTCTTTGTCACATAGGGCTGCCTGCTCAGTCTTGTGCAGGCTTTCATTGCCACACTGCATATGATGATTATCGGTTGTTTCACCGATAGCGCATGCGGTGTCCATGGGCTCCTATTCTTCAGCTTCGAGACCTAACGTTAGCATTGCCGATGACAGTGATAGCGAAATGGCGTTAATACTTCTGCGTTCATCGTCGGCTGTTCGGATGCAACGGTCATGTATGGCGATACCCGCCATGCTTGGTTACCTTCGGCTGAACAGGTGAATGATTGGCTTCTTGCAAAGACCGATTCTACTGCTTCTTTCTTGAGCCGATGCTTCTTATATTCTTTGAGATGTTCTGGTTGTAAAACGGTTACATATTCTAGAGCACATGAAAGATGTATTAGGAGACCAATTATCTCACCTAATTACGGTAAGACACCTCCTCCGAACCCCACGCGGTAGCTCCATGGAATTTCATGGAGCGACAGCCGAACAGTGTGTAAAGGTGAAAATCTTAAATGCCTCATCAGACGCGAACCCTGACATTCAGTGGTGTCCAGTGGTGACTCGCATAAAGCTTCCTAAATATACACTAGAGGGAAATCTGGCGCTCATGTCTATGGGAGCTGCATCGTATGGCGCTTCAGCGAGCATGAGAATTGTGGGTAGTACACGGATTTTTCTAGTCTTAGTACCTAACGTTCATTTTTGGCTTCGCGGAGCTTCAAGCTGTTCTGTCACGAAACAACAATCGGCAAATGTTAAGCAGTTGTGCTTCGCCACCTTAATCTTTTGGGGTTACCATTTCGAATCGGGTTACGAGGTTAAAAAAAAAAGTGTTTGTTCTTTCCTCCGAAACGAAACCGAAACACATCAATAACTGAATCCACAAGTGCAATTTGAGGCCCGCAAGTACGAAGACTAGGCAAATTCGTGTACCACCCAGCGTTCTCATGGTCGCTGAACAAACGCAGCGCCAGAGTCCTCTTTAGTTAATTTCAGGAAACTCTATGGCGACTCGAGTCGGCGGCGTCAACACGAGTGTCAAGAACTATCATCATGACGTGAAGACGTCATCCTATGACGTCACATATCTTGAAATCTAGTGACATTATCATGACCTCGCATAACGCCACGTGGTCATATCACATCCTCGCTTGGTCAAAATAGAACGATCACGGAGGCTGAAGTGCAGAAAGCCAGCGGGGCCTCCAATCTTTGAGGCAGTAAGAAAGCCGTGTAAGGGGCAGGAATATCTCAGAGAGAATCCGGATATATTGAGCGCTCCGATTGTGACAGAAAAAGAAGAAGATGACCTTGTCTGCGTAGTTTATGAAAAGAATAGGTGGCGAGGGGATATGGTCTTTGTAAAAAAAAAAAAGGTAGTGAATGCGAGAAAGAAAACACTCCCTTGTCTCTGAAATCTGAATGGTTTCGGTCCCCTTCAATTTACAGTCATCCACATCGATGAACCTCAAACCTCAGACGATTAGAACCTCAAAAATGCGTGGATAGATAGATAGATAGATAGATAGATAGATAGATAGATAGATAGATAGATAGATAGATAGATAGATAGATAGATAGATAGATAGATAGATAGATAGATAGATAGATAGATAGATAGGCACAAGAAGCCACAGTGTGTCTTGTTGTTTTGTCACGTACGGCCTGGAGTACCTTGGCGAGGGGGTCAAATCCCGCGTGCAAGGGCGGGAACAGGAGCCCCCGCGATAGATCTCCCTGCGGCGGCAATGGCATGAAGGGAGCCGATCCAACGAGGAGGTACTGACGAGGGCTGTCCGTACAAGAGGGACAGTGGAAAGCCACCAGGCTGCTTGCCCCCCAGCAAGGGGAAACCTGGAACGACACGCGGAGGAGGTTTGTAGCGTGCAAATCAGCTCGAGGCCAGGATTCAGAGACATTGAGCTACTGTTATATAGACTACCTTTAGGTAGCAGGGTTGCGCACACGTCTTGCTAGCAACCACAGCTATGCGGTGAAGTCGCGCTTCGTTTTGGCGGGCGACGTGTTAACCATGTCGCCGAATAAAATGTCTGGTGTGTCGAAGATCAGCGATAAATGTGGATGGTTTAATTCAGTGCGCTGCGGATGTGGTTCCGAAAAATAGAATAACTGGCCCGAGCATCAGCTTTTCTGCAATGCGTGGTTGATGGCGGCGTTTGGAAGACAGATGCGCGACTCTGCTACCTGATGGTAACAGATAGAGTAACTCTAGGGGACATGTGCGTGTGGCGCCATCTCTCGCCGTTGACTGCGGCGGAAGGCCATAAGCGAAAAGAGCATAGGCAAAAAATATCGCATTGGACGAAAGATGATATCTGCCGAAAAGGGCTCCAGCTACTGTACAGAATTACGAGGGAAAATTCTTGATGCCTAAAACACGACAAGAACAACGAAGGACAGAGAAAGGAAGTCACTCGCACTTGGTTTGTTAGTGAACTCAGTAGCTGTTTCCCTATGCCTCTTCGTTTTTTTTTTCTTGTCGTGTTTTAGGCGCCTAGGATTTGCCCTCACTATCATGTACCAACCAGCCCAGCAACAAGGACTAATGTACAGCAGAGAGCCACTATAGATCGTTCTGGTAAGGTTGCAGTGTCACGTCATCAATCGCGTGGCTTCCCTGAATGCGTAATACCTTACAGTGTTGCCCAACGTCCTTACAATGGGTTGTGTTGAATTGTCCTAAAAGGCCACACGCCTTGTAGAGTGTTAGTGCAACTTTACGAAAGTACGCCAGTAGGTGTCTTCTGTAGTCATTTTCACAAACTAGCATTTTTCGTCAGAAGCGATTTTTTTCGCCTATTTTTCATTCAGTGACGACAGGACGCCGTTGCTGCCGCCAAAAGAGGGCGCTTCGTATGGATGTCCCGGAATCCCGGAATCATGCGAATGGGGCGATCCGACGGAACTCGGCAGTGGCGATCATCGCAAGTGTCCATGGAATGCCAGAATTCGCGCCATTGTAAACATACGTGACTTCACCAACGTGGCATTTTACAGTGTATATTGCTTTGTATTCGAATGTTTGTGCGAGCGTTAAGTAATTTAAAAAAATCACGGTTTCGACGCAATGCCAAAGCAGGGAATTTCATATCAACTAATTGGAATCTTGCGTTGACTTGCAGCTCACTCCTTTAGAAAGTGCCACCTCTGAATTAGGCAACCTTCGTGCTATCTGTGGCTTCATTGTAAACTTTACGATGAAAGCTGAACACGTACAAATATATGAGCCGTCTTCTCAGAACTATTAAAGATACGGCGTGTTTGAGCATGGTCAGTCGAATAAAGTTCGTAGTTGCTGTCGGAGGCAGGCAGCCTCACTCCGGCTCCCACCTCCACGCGCCTTTCTAACCTCTCCGCTGGAGTAGCAATCATCGGCAGACCTCGCATGATTTTACTCGAACATAGAACACACTACGGAGCTTGTTTTTGATTTGGTGTTTGTAAGGAACACTACGGCGACGGCGTCAGTGCACCATGAGTTTTTTTATAATTGCTATCGCCGTTAAAATACCTACCCAAACTTCACTTACTGCCACATGGCTGCGCTTTGGTGTGATCGCTGTGGGGCCCAAATATAGTTCCAGTACGAACAAAATGCCTTCCGTGTTATTCTGAGAGAAAGAGTTGGAAGTGCTCCTCCGCTCACCCTTCACGAAAAAAAAAATTCTAGGAATTATTGCTTAACATGCATTGCGTAGGTGCGCACTCTAAACGTATGACTTTATTGTACCCCGTACTAAATAGTACTCATTTATGGTATACGGTATCAGCAGAGTGTTTTTGATACACGTTCTGTACAGAGAAAAAGGCCCCGAGGGCTTGAGGTATGAGTGGGCCTAGGAACTCGCGACGAGCACTGACCGGCAGGGCTGTGCCGTGGGCAGCAGAGGACCAACGCCTCCGGCCGTCGCCCCGCCGACTCCCGCCGAACGGCCCTTGTCGTCGGGTGATGGACTGGAAGGCACCCCACCCATGAGGAACGGGGACGGTGGCCCGCCGTCGTCCAAGGCCCCGCCGGCACCCTGCATGATGGTGAGGGCTACGGTCACTGAACGGTCCGAAGGTGTGCATGTGACTTGGTTCAGTGCATGCAGTGTTGCGTGACGGAAGGTTGTCGTGGGAAACAAGGGTATGGCAATCGAGGCAAGGGTATGGCAAAGTTGAGAAGGAATGGCAACATGTCCTTGTCTGTTAACTTGATTGATAGGAATTAAGCTTAAGATAATACCATGGAAATATACGGCGTTGTGAATGAAATGACAGCCTCAGTCCTTTTCGAAGAAGGTGTGCTATCTACACGAGGAAAAAGAAACGCAGCATGAGAGGCAAGAATTGCAACTTGGCTTATAGCTATGTATACAGGGTGTCCCAAGTAACTTTAGTCAGAGTTTTAAAATATGCCAGTACAGGTATTATGGCGCGACCAAACGCATGTTGCTCACCGTTGCCTGAAGCTAGTCAGACAACTTTTTTTGTGTTCTCAAATATTGTTTAATTAGATATGTTTAATTAACTAACTTTTTCAAGAAACGAAGATAGATAAAAATTTCAAGGAGAAATTTGTAGATCGGTTTGCAAACCGTCCGATTGGACAGATTTGAACTTTACATCTGTTAAGTATTGGTGTTTTTCTGCTAACTACAAATTCCCGTGAAATACAAGAAATACCACGTGACGATCCCGCTCGTGTGCCAGTTCGTGCAATGACTCTAGTGCTCACTAACGTTCCGCTTAAGAACGACCATAGCATTTGCCCCACTGTGCAGTCTCGGCAGGGCCGCAACGATGGTGGTGGCCTGACGATGAACACGTTTTGCTATCGGCCTCAAAGACGATAACCGCTGTGACTGCTTATCGCTGTCATGAACCGGTGCGAGGGAAGCGTGTCGTTCGTGCGCGGAACGCTAGGGAACACTAGAATCATCGTGCGCACTGACACACGAGTGGGTTTGCCACGTAGTAGTTTTTTTTTTGTATTTCACGGGCATTTAAAATTAGCGGAAAAGCACTAATACCTAACAGATGTAAAGTTCAAAACTATCTAATCAGATGTTTTGCAAACCGATTCATAACTTTCTCAATGAAATTTTTTAGCTATCTTTGTTTCTCGAAAAATATAGTTAATTAAACATATCTAATCAAACGATATTTGAGAACAGAAAATGTAGTCTGACCAACTCCTAGCGACGATGAGTAACATGTATTTGGTCGCGTCGTAATTACGTGTCTGGCTCAAGTTACGTGGGACACCCTGTATAACGGCATGGTGTGCAAACATTCTCGGGTTATCGAAACAAGCAACCCATATAAAGAAGAGTGCAAAGTTACAGTTCGCGTTCGTTACGTGAGCAGAAAATCGTAGCAGAGCTGAGGGCATAAGCCGTGTGATGAAGGCTTATTGTCAGGATACAAAAAGTTGCAGTTCTAAATAGCTATTGCGGTGTATGGCAACAATGTAAAAGAGTGGACACCGAAAAAAAATTGTATCACCTGTAGTGCGATTAAGGACGTAACGAAGCAAACATTTATTTCAATTAAGTTTTGCTGAAATAGAAAAAAACGGTACGAAATTGCGGTCGTGTATGTTGAGCTATGAATCGCTCCTGAATGGTGTCAATCACATTGTACAGATCTTGTGCAAAAACACAGTGTACAGATCGGTGAGCAACGTCATTTCATAGGCATATATCAACTTCAAGGACTCTCTTGTAAAGGATACTGTGGGGCACGAAAAGATTTCCTGATTGCTAACAAGAAAGCTATCGTAATTGCATAATCAATCTCATTGTGATTATTATAGTTTGATACGTGACCAAAAGCCTTGTATTGTCCTTTCAGTCCCATAATACCAGATAGCGCTTGCTAATCAGGCATAATGCAAAGCGCCTAGAGTAGTTTACTGCCACTCGTTCACGTAATTCGGTCTTGAAAGATAGGTTGGACGCTTCCATCTCGCGAACTGGCATGTACATCGTTGACAAAAGTTTGGAAAATGAAGGAGAGGTACTCAGGTCTTTCGGGCGCCCATAGCACCGTCTTTGGAAAACTACTCTAAACACGTTGAACCAACGCTAGACTGAGACATTCTACGCCACTTTTCCAGCTATGATCTCTTAAAAATACAGAGCTTACAAATTCGGTCAACCTACGTTTTTGCTGAAGTTCAAGGCCAATTTGTCGTCGTTCGTGTTCCAGGACATGTTCTGAAAGCAAGACACCCAGAAAAGTTGAGCACTCCCGTACGGCTGGAAAACTTTATTAGCACACTGTAGGTTTATTTTGCATCCTTTTTTGATTCACTAATCTATAGGTCGAATTTCGATATATTCGTAACGTTTGGTACAACTGCGCTGCTAGCCTAAATACGTAAGCAGGTATACGTATTAATTAATATCTTAGATGTACATGGAACGACCCATGTAATAATGTTCTTGCGCGTTAAAAACGCTGCAAAGGCCATTGCTACCAGTTCTAAAATTTGAGTTTAGTTTGCGAATGTGTATAGAAAAATTTATTATACCGTAAACAGTTCATGTCAATAACAATTCAACTTAAGGTCCTGACATATACGCTTGCTAGACGTATACGTTTACTAGAAAACCAAAACAGAGTTGCGCTTGAATAAACTGCGAACGGCGCTAAGGACTTTACGCAATCTATGGGAGAGTCACAAGGTGTGTCGGAAAGAACTTCATACGGCGAAGTTTGTGTTGAGAAAAAAATTATTCTCACACACAGCGAACACCAATAACATTGCGACACAACATTTCTTCAGAACGAATGTCGACGACTTGGAGTACGATGTACGCTAGTATGGGAGAGCATGAAGCTGTGTGTTTAGAAAAGGTTGTTGACAACTTAGAGTACTTGGTACTCTACTATGGGAGAGCATAAAAGCGTCCCTCGGGCCTCACTGTGGATTAGGCCGTGTTGACAAGAATTGCGCTGTGAACGAGTTCACGATGACGACGACTGGGGAGCCACCGACGGCACTTCACCACATAAGAGGTTTCAAAGTATGCATGTGCTTGTGTTAAGAACAAATATGCAACGATTCAGAGTACAAGTTGCTATGCTAATGGGAGAGCAATAAACTGTCCCAGATGGGAAGAATGTGTTCAGAAAAAGTGGTTAACGATTTTGAGTACTTGGTACTTTACTATGGGAGAGATTAAAGCCGTCCCGTGGCCCTCACACTGGATGAAGCCCCGTGAAGTGTGTTTGGAAAAAGTGGTTAGCGATTTAGAGTACTAGGTATACGCTTAAAGCTGGGGCCTCACGCTTATGTTTTTAGAATACGTGGTTAACGATTTAGAGTACTTGGAAGAATGATAACATCATCCTAATACATATAAAGGCGATGACAAGGACTTTAAGAATTACAGACTGATCAGCTTGCTCTCCGTATTATACAAGCTATTTACAAAGGTAATTGATAACAGAATTAAGACATCATTAGAATTCAATCGACCAAATGAACAAGCAGGGTTTCGAACAGGCTACTCAACAATCGACCACATATCAATCAGGTAATAGAGAAATGCTCAGAATATAACCAACCACTATACACAGCCTTCATAGATAACGAGAAGGCGTTTGATGCAGTAGAAATATCAGCAGTCATGCAGACACTGCAGAATCAGGGCGTCGATGAAGCATATATAAACATCCTGGAATAAATATACAGGGGATGAACTGCTACCACAGTGCTCCATAAAGAAAACAACACAATACCAATTAAGAAGGGCGTAAGGCAGGGGGATACAATCTCCCAAATGCTATTTACCGCGTGCTTACGGGAAGTTTTCAGAGGCCTATAGAATGGAAACGGTTAGGCATTAGAGTTTGTGGAGAGTACCTTAGTAACCTGCGCTTCGCCGATGACATTGCACTGCTGAGTAACTCAGGGGGTGAATTGCAACTCATGATTATGGAATTAGACAAGGAGACAAGAAAAGTAGGTCTTAAAATTAATCTGCAGAAAACGAAAGTAATGTACAACAACCTCAGAAGAGAACCGCGCTTCGACATAGGTAATAGCACACTTGAAGTTGTAAAAGACTATGTCTAATTAGGACAGGTAATAACCGTGGAGCCGAACCACGAGACTGAAGTAACCAGAAAAATAAGAATGGGGTGGAGCACAATTGGCAAGCACTCTCAAATCATGCCACAGGTCGATTGCCAATATCCCTCAAGAGGAACGTATATAACAGCTGCATCTTGCCGGTATTTAGCTATGGAGCAGAAACCTGGAGACTTACGAAGAGGGTTCAGCTTAAATGGAGGTCGAAGCAGCGAGCAATGAAAATGAAAACGGCAGATGAAACCGTAAGAGACAAGGAGAGAGCAGAGTGTATTAGAGAACAAACAGGGCTTAAGGATATCATAGTTGAAATCAAGAAGAGGAAATGCACATGGGCCATGCACGTAGCACGTGGACAGGATAACCGCTGGTCATCAAGGGTAACTGACTGGATTTTTTAGAAAAGGCAAGCGGGCTAGGGGGAGACAGAAGCTTAGGTGGGCAGATGAAATTAAGAAGTTTGCGGTTATAAATTGGCAGGAGCAAGCACAGGACCGAGTTGACTGGCGGAACATGAGAGAGGCCTTTGTCCTGCAGTAGACGTAGTCAGGCTTTTGATGATGATGATGATGATGATGATGATGATGATGATGATGATGATTCAGAGTATTTCGTACTATAGGAGAGCGTTGAGCCGCCCTGTGTGCCTCACACTTCTTTAGGCCATCTAAACGCCAATATTTAGTAGACTGTTTAGAAAAAGTGTTAAACGATTCCGAGTACTTTGTACTCAACAATGGGAGAGCAGTGAACAGTCCCGATATCTGGTAAACAAACAGCGTCCAACTTCAGACTGTGTTTAGAAAAAGTTGTTAACGATTTGAGAGTACGAGGTACTCGACTATGGGAGGGCAGAAAACTGTCCCGTGGGCTTCGCAGCTTCGGTTCGAAATCCGACCTGGAAGGTGTGTGTAGAAAAAGTTGTTAACAATTTCGAGTACGATGTACTCTACTATGGGAGAGCACAAAGCCATACCATGGGCCTTACAAGTATTGTGCTTAGAAACAAGGGTTAACGATTTAGAGTACTTGGTACTCTTCTATGGGAGGGCATAAAGCCGTCCTTTGGGCCTCACACTCGATGAGTGTCTGCGTATTTAGAAACACTTGTTAACGATTTAGAGTACTTGGTGCACATGCGTTTAGAAAAAGGGTTAACGATTTAGAGTACTTGGTACTCTACTATTGGAGAGCATAAAGCCATCCCGTTTACCTATTAATGGAAACATTGGTCTGTGTGTTTAGAAAAAGTGGTTAACTATTTAGAGTACTTAGTACTCTACCATGGGAGAGCAACGTCACCCTAAAAAAGGTTCGATTTCTCGCTATAGGCCGGGTGTGGGGATACTCTACTATGGAAGAGTGTTTACCAATAAAGGACAACCATTGATTTGCCTTTGTTATATCACTTGACTATCGACACCTTATGATGTACAAATGTCGAACGATTTTCTTAAATTAATAAAAGTCCCAGTTGTGAGCACTCGCTTCTCTGTATTATTTAGTATAACGTGTTTAGGAGGTAATAAGGCAACTCTATATCGCCCACAAGGAAGCATGCGTGCTGTTACCCTTTCCTTGTGTGGCATTCCCCCGAAAAAACGTTTGTGCTTAAAGCGACGGCTATGGTTTTTGCGCTGGAACGCTCAGCGGCAGATATTTGTTAAGCTACAGCCTGTAGTTCTTTTTAATTGACATCGCCGTTAAGAGCTTGAAGATAGCTCAAATGCCGTGTGAGCAAGTAAAAATAAGGCGTCCATGATGACTGCACACTTCTGTGTGTTTGTGTGTGTGAGGGGAGGTGGGTAAAACGAAATAGACTTCGAAGTCACGGAGGATAACTACGCACCGCACAATAAAGCCATGTTCATATTACTGTCGCGTCTGTCATAAGTGTCGTATCGCGTAAGAGCTGTATCACACATTAGCTATACCGACCACGTATGTTCACTTTCATCTTTTTTTTCTTGCGATACGTTTTCGTCGTCGTGCTAACGCACGTCGCGTCTGCCTTCTAGTTTGACAATCTAATGGTACATTAGACTGATTAGATATGCTTCAGCGAAATTTCGACAAAGACCATAGGGGACACCCAGAACACAGACTGTGTTCTTCTGTGTTCTGTGTGTCTCCTACGGTCTTCGTCTAAATTGCGTTGAAGCCTATTCAATTATGTACCCACTCGCCCAAGTCAAAGTTCTCTTGCAACACATTAGACTGGTCGTTTTCGAGTGCCCAGGAGGCTCTGAAAAAGGCACGTTATAGGCAGAAACTACGCACTGCCACTAAAATAATCAGGCAAGTACATGATCGGAAAGAAGGTACATGGCCCGCAAACCTCCTCGTTTTTGTGTTGGAGCGTTAAAGCTGCTGGATTCACCAACGATTAGAGAGCTCGCAAACCACAACCCGAATGGGACGTGCACAGATGCACTTCGATTGACTTTTAAGACGAGCATGAAGATGCCGAATCTGGGGAGGCCGGAAGCCCCGTGAACGGTAAGTGAAAACCGATGCTGCTTTGCCCATTGGTTATACGTAACGGTCGCAACAATAGTTGTCGCGAAAGTCGCCGGCCCCGCCAACATTCACGGTTCAAAGGGTATGTAATTTACGCTAAATACAACGTCCGAACAAGCTAATTACGTTGCTTGAGCGTACGCTTACAATCTTTACCGAGGATCCGTAGACGTATAGCGTGCCTGGTGTAAACATGGCTTTACACATGAGAAAAAGCGAAGATGAACTCGCGTTCCATTGGTATCGCTTAGATAAACGGCGCCATACTTCGCAGTGTGCCTTGAATAGTCTGAAGTGTCGGTGCCATTAAAGAAGCAACGGTGTTGGTAGCCTGGCGTCGCAGATCATCAGCCCGAAAATAAGCCATTACAAGGGTTTCCGTACAATAGACGAGGGACATATCTTACGTTTTGCGTGCCGAAGCCACGTTCATTATGCTATGAGGCAGGCTGCAGTGGAGGACTACGGAAATTTGAACAATTTGGTGTTTTTCGACGTGCACTAAGATTGGAGGGTACACGGAGCTTTTCGCTACCAGTCAAATGCGACCGCTTCGGTCGGTTTCAAACCCGCGATACCGTAACAGATTTGGAGAGGAAGCACAAGTAGTTTATTACAGGCAAACTTGTGCCCCAGAAACTAGATGGAAAACTTTGGAGTTTACTGAAGCGATGAAGATAAAGTATTTCTCCGCCAACGCAAGTCCTCTTCTCATAGCCTTACAGGACAAATTCACTGTCTCGTGCCCGTGCATGAGAGGCATGAGTCGCGGTGTCACATGATGCGGGAGTGGGTGCGAGACTGTGGGTGCTGACGAAGCGGCTCAGTGGCTTTCATGTATCGAGAGTTGATTGTAAGCAATCTCCGTGGGAAATTGACAGCCTGCAGGTAGTCTTCGCGTCAGTAATGTAGATTATAAACTCACGGCAGAACAACACACAGAACAACGTCACAGTGCGTTCAGAAACAAGCACTGACACATGAAGCCATGAACAAACTGATCCGCTCTGCTATAGAGAAGACAGCATCGTCGGTTAATAATGGTAGTTGTTGGGGCTTGACGTCCCAAAACCACAATATGATTATGAGGGGCGCCGGGATGGAAGGATTCAGGTGATTTTGACAACCTGGAGTTCTGCAACGTACATGTAAATGCAAGTACATTGGCTTCCAGCATTTTCGCCTCTATCGAAAGGGGCCGGGATTCGATCGCGCAACCTTTGAGTGAACATTCGAGCGCGCTAACTACAGGAACAGCGTGGCGGGTAGCTTCGTCTCCTAAGTCCAACGACCAAGATACCCTATGGTATGATGGTATATCGAACTGAATACACTAATAACCGACAAAGCAGTTGCGTGTTTCCTGCTGTAATGTGTAACAATCGTCCATTTATTCAATTTACGCGGATGAAAAGAGACCTACAGACTACAGTCTGACATCTGTGGCACCCGGAACACAGCTGAAGAGTCAACATGGCCGCTGCCAGGCCGACGCGACAGGGTGCAGTAGAGGAGGCCGCAATATGGCGGTGCGGTTAGCTCGGGCAAATGGGTTGTACAGTATCACCGCAGAACAAAAAAATAACGCACAGCTGCTCTGAAGTACACAGAACAGAAGCCAAAAGAATAAATAATAACGCAAGGTAGCATTTCGCCCGAACTGATATAGACAAGCAAAGGCGGCGCGGCAGCCTAAATGAAAAGTACAGCGTGCCGCCAGAATAACAGGCGGCCTCGAGTTGGCGCTCTGCCACTAAACATCTCTTCCCTTCCGCCTCTTTCCTCGACCGCCTTTCGAGCGAGTCCCGCGCTCCACTGCGATCGTATACACACGCGCCTGCGAGTACAGAAGCGAGACCGACGGTGTTGATAATACGACTTTGATCAAAACTCTGCGGGCCCTCGGCCTTCATCCATAACTGCTTTGCGTCCCCCCCCCCCCCTCCGCCTCCGCCTTCTTCCAACTTTATTTTCCTCGCTTATCTACGCGTTTCCCTCCGTTCGCACTCTGCGCAAACTATTTTCTCCCCCTTTCCCGCCGCACTTTGCCGAGCCCTTCCCTCGCCAGTTACTCCATGAAGCCTAGGGGGCGCTAGCTGACTTCTCGCTTCAGGGCGGAGACAGACTGCACCATATCTATAGTTGCGCCGGACTGCGCCAGTGCCACTGCGGCAGAGGCCTGAGAGAAAGGGTTTAGTGCCAGTGGACGCACAAAATGAAGGGAGTGACGCTCTGTAGCCCGACCCAAAGTTATAACTGCTCTTCGTACCCGGGTCGAACCTCACCTGCACAGTATCCCTTCCCCCTAGTAACCCTCCTTTCCATCGTCAATTGCGCAGTGCAAAACTACCGCAGAGCGCAGTCACCGCAGCCCATATAGAGCGCCGAAGGCATAGATACGTCCAGCAGCGCGAGCCAAGGGCGGAGTCTAGACTCTTTCAATGAACAACACTCCGCCCCCTGGCAGTGGAGTTTCCGCAGCAACGGGCCCCGGGTTCCGGGGGGAGTCGGGCCCGGGGCGGCGGACTCCACCATCAGAACCGGAGCTCGCACCCCATTGGTCGAGCCGCGGCAACAGACTCGGCCCCGGGAGCAACCTCTGCCCGCCGTAGCGGGTTTAAAGCTATCTCTCTCTCGCTCCCGCTCCTTGCATCGTCGTTCTTTGCCCGGGGTTTCGGTCTCGGAACTCGGGCTCTCTCTCCGGAGTCCATTGCGCTTTCTCTCTCCTAGAATCCGGGATTCTCTCACCACCTTTCGCTTCTTCGACCTTCTCCCTGCCCTACTCCTCGGCTGCTCGTAACACTCATTTCTCACCGCCTCCCAGGGGCACTGCGATCGGGCGTTGGTCGATACGACGTGTCGCGGACTGCTAACGTACTCTGCAGCCCTGGCAGTTCTTGGAAGCTCACATGTGTTTCGAGTTTCTAGCCAGCGGGAAATAGAATAAAAGCTCGCCTCCACTAAGACGACTTGAATGAGATATATAGATTACAAATAAAAAGAGTAGGATTCTTTCGTCTTGGCTTGCGAAATTGTAGAACACTCAAAGCCCCGTAGACGCGGAGAAAATGTAGCAACTTGTCGCAGCTGATACTTGACGAAGATACAAAGATGCACTTATTTTTTATTGTATTCTGTTGCTCCAGTGTAACAAATGGTAAGGTTATCATCAAAGGAGTGAAAAAAAATGATAGAATTTGATGAAAAATGAAGATGGATAGATAGATAGATAGATAGATAGATAGATAGATAGATAGATAGATAGATAGATAGATAGATAGATAGATAGATAGATAGATAGATAGATAGATAGACAGATAGATACTCATTTCAAAGAAAAGCTTTAAAACATAGCGTACTTCTTACTGTGTTTACAAAAGATTTATCCCATCGTGGCACGGAACAAACCATTGGAAACAGTGCCCAAACATTAAGGACAGTAATGAAAACACACAAACGACTTAGCACAAAGTTTTGTAAGGAAGATTTATTGCACATGCAACCTATACATAAAAAAATCACAGCATATCAACGGATTGAATGATGATGAGTGGGGCGAAGCGTCCATCAATCCGTCCGTGCTTCCGTCCATGCATCTGTCCATCCGTACATGCACCCGTCTGTGCGTGCATCCGTTCGTCCTTGCGTGTGTTTGTTTGTCCGTGTGCTTGTCTTTCTGTCTGTGTATCCATCCGCCCATCTAGTGAACACTTCAAGTACCGCCATCTCGCTTCTTTTTATCATATTTCATCATATACAAGTAGCGCCATCCAGCGGACAAGTCCAAAGACTAAACGAGAGCATGTACCGCATTTCTGCTCCCAGCGCTTTGTCAACACCGAGAGCTTGACAATGACGCCGTGCTACTGTTTTCCGTAACATGTGGACACGCGGATATGTGCCCGAGGGCGGGTATCTGCCAATTGTATGCGGATATATGTGCCACAGGTTAGGCACAACGACGACGGAGGACGCACGAGCCACGCTATAGGTAGCTTCGCCCTTAAAACGAAACAGCAAAAACAAGTTGAAAACGGTGTATAGGTGCATCTCACAACTGAGCACTGAAACACCAATTTATCTCTGCGTATATGAATGTTGCAAGTTAAAGAAAAATAAAATGGATCGAATCGTTCACATACCAGAGAATGCCACACATGCACTCTACCTAGAGTTAGTAGCGCTTGGCTACTACGGAACAAGTGGGAACTCCCGCTGTGTCTTCCTTACTCCGAAAAAAAAAAAAAAACGTTGGTGCTATCATCGAAGGAAAGCGTCTTCGCCGAGTTTCCAGTTGCTCAGTGAGATAATTAATATTTTCTGAAGTGCAAGATAACTGTCTCTACGAGGCTTCCGCCGTATTTACACTAAACAGCATCGCCACTAAAGCGCATATCAAATACCACTGGAGTATCTTCTGAAGTGCGGGATAGGTGTCTGTGCGAGACTTCTGCCATATTTCCGTTGAGCAGCGTCACTGATATAGCACGTACAAGGTTTTTAGAAATACTGGTGGCTAGAGTACTTGGTACTCTGCTATGGGAGAGCACTGGGCCCTCCCTAGGGCCTAAGACTTTATGAGGCCGTGTTGCCGAAAATAGTCTTGAACGGGTGCATGTCGAAAAAGGGATGTTTAACTGTGTTTAGAAAACGTTGTTAACGGTTTAGAGTACATGGTACTCTACTATGGGAGAGCATAAAGACGTCCCGTAGACGTTGATGGGAGTCTCCGTGAGAAAATTAGCTTGAGTTTATAACAAATGTTTAAAAATTAGAGCACTTGGTACTCTACAGCACGTACAACGTTTGGGAGAGCAGAAAGCCGTCCCTGTCCAATCAAGCGCAACATGCGCATAGAACTGTGGAACGCAAACAGACAACAAAACTGCAATTAGCTGTGTATGCGTGTTTAGAAGAGGGTAGCGATTTTGAGCACAAGGTACTCTACTGTGGTACAGCTTAAAGCCATCCCGTGGCCCTCACACGTGAGGAGGCTGCATCGACGAGAATGACAAGTCTGTTGGAGAACGACGTAAAGACCTTTTCACTCAAAGCTCCTTCGGCGCCGCCGTAGTCCTCTCTGGGCTGTTGTTAGTGCGCGTGACCCCCCCCCCCCCCCCCCCCAAATGCACTGCCGAGGCTGTTACGCTGGCTTTTGTACTCTCGTGCAGCAGCCCAGAGAGGAGGTAATCCTGTGTGTGTGTTTAGAAAAAGTAGTTAACAATTTTGAGTACTAGATACTCTACTAAGGGAGAGCATAAAGCCGTCCCGTGCGCAGCCAGAAGATAGTGTGTTTAAAAAAAAGTGGGTAACGATTTAGAGTACTAGGTACTCTACTACGGGAGGGATTAAAGCCGTCCCGTGGGCCTCACATTTGATGACCTTAGTGTGTTTAGAAAAAGTGGTCAACGATTTAGAGTACTTAGTACTCAACTATGGCAGAGCAGTAAGCCATCCCGATAGAACATCGACTTCACGATCGATTGATCATACTGTGGGACCTTAGTGTGTTTAGAAAAAAATGGCAGCATATCCACGGAGTGAATGATGGAGAGTGGGGCGAAGAATTCGTTCGTCCATTCGTTCTTGCTTCCGTCCATCCATGCGTCCGTCAGTGTGACCGTCCATGCGTCCATCAGCCCGTCCGTGCGTGCGTCTGTTCGTGCGTCCGTCCCTGCGTTCGTCCATGCAGCCGCCCCTGCGTCCGTTCATGCGTCCATCCATGCATCTGTCCATGTGTCCGTTCGTCGATCTATTCAACACTCCAAGTACCACCATCTCGCATCTTTTCATCATATATTCCCCATATAGAAGCACCGCCATCCAGCGGACATTCCAAGGACTAAACGAGAGGTGGCACACGAACACTTTCTTACGGCTTGCGCTTCGGGTCCACTTCCCACCTTTAAGCACCTCGAGTTCATGGTATATACTAGTTCACTGTATTCATGGCACTGCGGCCGAACGCTCGCTAAACCTTTCGAAAACCAAGGAGGTTACGCCCAGCGAGTATGACGTAGCAAACTTTTTCAGTCACATAGTGCTCAATGTACATGCCAATGGCTGCTAATGGGAAATGAGAGGCGGAGAATTCGGCTTTTACTTTCTTACGGCTTGCGCTTCGTATCTACTTCTGATTTTTAACCACCTCGAGTTCATTCATGGTATATACAAGTTCATTTTATTCATGGCACTGCGGCTCAACGCTCGCTAAACCTTTCTAAAGCTAAGGAAGTTACACCTAGCGAGTATAACGTAGCAACCCTTTCTTGTCAGATAGTGCTCAATCTACATGCCAATGGCTGCTAATGGTGATCGCAGCCTGCGCGTTAACTAAAAGCCGAATGCTCCTGTCTCTCATTCCGCATTAGCAGCCATTGACATGTACATTGAGCACTATTTTTTATTGTTCAACAACGCACAGAAGAAGTCTCTCACCGGCACCACCTTGGAGGTCAAATTGTTATACTTGTTACATACTACGGGGGACGAACGGGTGCTGCTATAAGAAGCTTTGCCCTTAAAAAATGGTTAACGATTTAGAGTACTAGGTACTCTACTATGAGAGAGCATAAAGCCGTCCCGTAACTGCAATGAGCAAGATGGAAAACAGTAAACAGTAAAAGTGTAGCGCCTCTCCGTAGAATACGTCTATTTGCGATGAGAATAGTTGCGGCCGTGAGGTACATTAATCACACTGAAGCTGACCCCCTCAAATGCTCTGGCATCATCCCAAATGTTCTTCACATTTTTGCCAAGTTTTTCAATAATCTGGAATAAGCGAACAAACAGTACGGAGACAACAGCATCAAAAATTTGTACCTCATAACGGGTCATGTCAAATACCACCGAATATCATAACATATTCTATATGTTCAGCATTTCCAAAGTACATAATGTTCGAAGTTTCCTATGCATTAGCTGAGCCGCACGGCTATTCAATTAAAAACAAAACAAAAAGCGGGGTGGGTGGAAGGTGGCAGTCTGTTGATATGTGGGGTTTAACGTCCCAAAACCACCATTTGATTATGAGAGACGCCGTAGTGGAGGGTTCCGGAAATTTCGACCACCTGGGGTTCTTTAACGCGCACCGAAATCTGCAGATGAGCACACGGGCCTACAACATTTCCGCCTCCATCGGAAATGCAGCCGCCGCAGCCGGGATAGGTGGCAGTCTGTTGTTGTGTGCGCAGAAAGATAGGTTGAGCTGTCCAGTTAAACTTACTGCCGTCGTGGCGCCACGAGGGTCGCACAAAGGTTGTATAAAAAATCACACCATATTCACAGAATGAATGATGATAAGTGGGCGAAGCTCGAGAGGGGGAGATCATCGGTTTACCGTAACTATCCTGTGAAAGTTAACCCATTACATCATTAGAAAGACGTAAGACCCTGCGTATATTACACAAATCAACTTTTTATCTTGTTCTTGTTAGTTTGTTGTTTCGTTTCTTCGTTTTTGTTCTTTTCATATCTTCATTGTAATGACCCGGATTGCGAGACTCCTTCATTATTAATGCTTTAAAGTCCGTGAAATGAAGCGAGAGAGGTTCTTATACTGGCTGCAGTGGGAAGTTTGCAAACACTAAGTCTGTGAACGTCCTTCGGATCGAGGTAGGTTGCATATGGATGCATCTGAGTGCGTATTCGGAAAGCATGACGATGACGACGCAGTCATTGGCAATGACGATGCAGTCATTGGCAATCAGGTCCATCCATCCATCTGTCTGTTTGTCTGTCTGTCACTCACACTAGGGCCACCTGCTGAGTGAATCGAAGAACTAGGTGGTTAAGAACCGGCCAAAAAAGACATGCATGGACAGATCCACGGTTTTATAGAACTTCACCCCTGAAAACACACACGCGTCTTTCTGCCGCGGTTTTTCTCAGGTGCTTCACATTCTTGGCAAATATTATTTAAGATAATGTCCTCAATACTCCTCTAGATGCACTATCTTTTTTGTAAACAAGATGTGGTATCTTATGATAAGGACTTTTACCGCTATTCATGGCCACGTGGAAATTTATGGCACCGGATGTTGACATCTTTTAATGCTGTTCAAGGACGTTATGAAACGCGGCGGCAGCTTTGAATGTTTATATATGGCGGATGCATCACCTCGCGCATGCCACAACCCCGTTTTAGAGGCAAAGCTCCTTAAGCCGTCGGTCGTGTGGCCATGATGTATGTATTAGTAGTAGGTAGCCACCTCTCGTTTAGTCCTTGAAATGTTCGCTGGATGGCGGTTCTTGTATATGATGAATAGATGCCGAAAAGATGCGAGATGGTGGTAGACGGACGCACGAACAGACGCTTCGCCCCACTCATCATCATTCTCTCTGTGGATACGCCGTGATTTTTTTCCCCCGCTCTTTTGTTCTTAACGGGCGCCGCTGTACATCTACTAGCGCTAACGCGCAGGCAACTGCCAACGAAGCGCTCCCGATTATACCCGCCGTGTGCTTCATCGTGACCGACCGCACCTTTTTAGATGCGAAGCATCTTAGAGTGGGGTTGAATCCGGTGTTGGCTTCCTTTCTCTCTGCTCTCCTACTCTCCCCCTTCTAGCTTCGCAGCGCCGACGCATGCAGTGTCTGCTAGCGAGTGTATTGATGGAGAAAACCAACTGATCGTACTGCATAACTGTTCGCTGGCCACCCCGTATATATACTGGCACGGGGTCTTGACCTCCAAGGTATAGAGCCGGTAGAAGATTTTTCCTTCGCGTTGTTGAACAATGAAAATTCGCAGCGTGCGCGTTAAGGCGGACTGCATGTCTCTTTGTTCAATAGGAGTCTTCCATCTCCCATTACCCATTAGCAGCGACTAGCATGTTCTAGTAGGAAACATCGGTCCACACTGCGTGCTTTGCGCCTCCCCAGGTTTCTCTCCAGCGCCATGCCGCGATGAGCGCTAGCGTCAACGTCGCCGCCACGTTAGCGCCCACTGCTTCGTATCTACGTATGGTCCCCTTTAGCGGAAGAAGGTGAAATTTTTAAATGCGAATGCGTTTCTTAGTCGGGCTATGTTATGTCAGGCATCCTGCGTCGTCTGCGGCGGTGTCCGCGTGCCGGCAGGTGTTATCTCTCCGCTCTCACTCCCTCTCTCATAGCAACAGCCGCGGGTGCACGCGCTTATCCTCGCCCCTTGCATCCGGAGCATGTGGTGCGAAAGAGGGTAGGTGCAGTGCTTCGCCGCTTTTTTTCTCTCGCCGTTCGCTCGCTCTCCTTCCTGCGCCCCACTCACCCGTCCACTCGCGCATCACTCTCGACCGTTCGCTGGCTGGGCGCCTCTCAAGAACACGCGGATATTTTGTGCTCGAGACGCTGTTCTGGAACGCCAACGCAGAGCCGAGAATGCTGCTGGCGCCCCACTCTGCCATCCGCTGGCTCCTCAGTCTCGACCGTTCGCTGGCTGAGTGCCTATCAAGGTCAGTGAACGCGAACGTCTGACGGCAACGGTACCGCTCTCGGCGCAAGAAATGCCTTCGCATTTCCTCACGATTCCCTTCGGGGAGGTAGGGGACACTTTTTTTTTTAATTTCTTCTTTGCTTATATTAATCGAGTGGTAGTGTTTGCATTTGCGATGACTAGAGGGCCCCTAAACAACCTCTGAAAGAATCAATAGCGAGCGCGTTGTTCTCTCCTGGTGTTACATGCGTCGAATGAAGAACATGCGTAGGTGGGGTCGCCTTTATATCATTATAACCCTTATATTATTAGAAGCTGGTGTTGGCAATGCTTTGGAAACGACGAAGTGTTGTCAAACAATGACGAAGCTGAATAGATTTTATTTTTTGTTTTATCTGGTACACTGACTTGCGTGGCCACTAACAGTTATCCGTCTCATCAACGGGTCTTCGGGACCTTGAATAAAAGGGCTTCGGTGCGTTGGAAAAAAACTTTCATTCGGAGCAATTTTTGAAGCCCCAAATCTTTACTTTAGAGCAGCAAAATGTGTAAATATTCAATCCAGTTGGAACAATAACTTGATTTTCCCAGGCCTTGTTTTGCAAGTTGACGTGAATACATCGGGCAAATGTTCATTGATAACTTTGACCGACTGGCCCCGCTGTGGTGGTCTAGTGGCTAAGGTACTCGGCTGCTGACCCACAAGTCGCGGGATCGAATGCCGGCTGCGGCGGCTGCATTTTCGATGGATGCGAAAATGGTTTATGTCCGTGTGCTCGAATTTGGGTGCACGTTAAGAGTCTTAGGTGGTCTAAATTTTTGGAGCCCTCCACTATGGCGTTGTACTATGGCGTGCACCTAAGTTCGAGCACACGGTCTTACAGCATTTTCGTCTGCATCGAAAATGCGTACGCCTTAGCCGGATTTTGATACCGCGACCTGTTGGTCAGCAGCCGAGTACCTTAGGCCCTTGACCACCACAAAGGGTGGCCAAGGGCCTAAGGTACACGGCGGGGTCATCCTGCCTCCAATTGATCGAGCCCAAAAGACAACGTGGTGAAGAATCAATGGACCCAAACATGAAAGTGAAGCAATTAGATGCTTCTTACAATAACCTTTCTGTAGTCCGAGGCTTTCCGGGAGTAAAGATGGAAGTAAGCAGTTCTTATTATGCAAAATTACGGATCTTCGGTTGCCGTTGTTTAAAAATAAGTTAGCCGTGGCTTAGCTGGGATATGCTAGGATATACATAGCATGAGCTACAGACAGATGGACGAACAGATGGACGGACGCACGGACGGGCGCACTAGTGAGTGAAGTCAGGCGAGTCAAGCGCCAACCCTCCAGTGACATGTCACTCCGGGAGCTTCCAGGCCTTCTCCGGTGCTCCGGTGCCCCGTGTCACGTCACCGTTCCTTGGGCATCCGTAGCACGACTCTCGGTAAGCCACCCGAAACTGCTCAACCTCGGCCAGTGTGGCTTACGCTACAAAACGGGCCTGGCCCTAACCGTCCTCTCTAAATGTTGACGGGACTGGTGAGGAGGGGCTTCCGTACGCATGTCTATACAAGGCTGTGGTTTGATAGTTGAGTCAACATAATATACACTATGAATGCGACCACAATGCAGTTCGGATGTGACGCAGGGGGGTACGCTCTTTGGCACGGCTCAAGATTCACCGCAATGCGCAAACGTAACGCAGCGAAGCTTACTAAAATCGTGGTAGTAAAAGCGTTGCGAGCAGGCGGAGTGTGCCTGGTATGCAGAGCCGGAAGTTGCGTTTCAGCCTGTTGTGCGTCGTGACCCTGGCGGCGTAGATCGAACCACCGGCCTTCAGGACAGCAGACAAGCTTAATAATTGCCGTACCTACACTGTGGCTTTATTTCATCCCTTTCTGGGATGAATACATAATTTAATCTGTGTATTCGTTTTCTGATTTATTGCTTGCCGAATGAGTACCGGCAGGGTCGGTAGAAATTTTTTTTTCAAGTGTAGGGGTGGGGGTAGGCACCTCTTTTATCTGAAGGGGGAGGGGCAAGCAGGGTAACGGTCATTTTGCGGTATGTATGCCATGGTGAAAAAAAATTCCTTGTGAGGGGGAGGGGCGGGCAGAGGCCCGGTGTGCCATGGCCTGGCTACGCCACGAATACGTACACGTTAAAGTAGATCGCTTACACATTTCAGAGGTTCTACGCAGGTGTACCATAAGAGGATGGATTAGACGATTAATAACATCGTCCTTTGTCTTCTCTCGCACTGTAAACACGTCGCAGCATAGGAATGCCGCCGTTTTCTAAACGGGCCACATCAATTAGTCTCTCGTTTAACGTTGTTCGGGCAGCGCTCTTTGAAAGGCACACCTGCATTTCCCGCTTGGCTGTTCAACTTCCTAGTGTTATCGCAAACACGAACAGACTTTCCGCCACCACCGAATTCAGCCGCAGCTACCGTGGATGCCCGGTTAAGAACACACTCGAACCCGACGCGCGAATGAAAGAGTACGTTTTAATTACGTCAAGGACCCGAAAAAAGGCAAACTACGTGCCAAGTAACGACTTTGCCCTCGTCCCCCTTTTTCTCTCAAGGGCCATTCGTATGCATGCCACGTCGGAGAAAACAGCCACGAGCCAGGAGCTCGAAGCGGAAGCCAGAAAAAAGACAAAAAGCAAGCCCTACATCGCGGTGCGTCGCACGGATGCTTGAGTAATGGCGGGGCCATCCGTATAGAAGAAGCGTCGCTGGGCGAAGCCTGAATGGCAAGGGGGTTGGGGGTGATCTAGCGCAGTGCGGTTGGGGGCGCGAACGAAGACGGAGCGGCGGCGGCCAATTGCTCTTCCGCTCGGCCGGAGAATGCGGCGAAGGGTATCTCCCTTGGAGCACGCATAGGAAGCCATCTACCCTGCCCCCCTTTCCTCCCCAATCGCTCCTCTCCGGCCTTCCTTATCGTCCCCGTTCTCTCCCTCTTTTCCTTCTCCGTATGGAATGCACTAATGAGTAGCGATCCTTTTTACCGGCTTTCCCTCGCTTCCTTTCTCGTGATCGAGTCGCCTTTGTCGTCCTTCGAATAGGTCGACAAGCGCGAGCCACGAATCTCGAAATGTTGTCGCACTTCGCGACGTGGCGAGAGCCGGAAATAAGTAGCGAGAGCCATGAAACCCGTCGCGGCCATCACGTATAGGGGCCGAATGTTTATAATCCATAAATTTCGCGTGGCAGCGACATGTATAGTACGGAACTGCGGCCTTTGAATGATTCCAAGCAATTACAAAGAGATCAGTCACAATTCTTCACCGTCATCAGTCGCCAAATCAAGTAATAAGGTAGTAGGTACCTTGCAAGTGTACTTGTATGCGCAGCCCCGAGAGAGTTTGCAACGGCTCTTAGAATTGTACTGCGTACTTGAAGAAGAGACTGCTATCTATTGTGCATATAATGAAATTCTTGTGCGGGAAAGCATGGGGAATTTCTGTGGCCTCCATGTTACAGCTGTACAGGGCCCTATTTCTGGGTCTATTGCGCTACAGCTTGCCGGTACTGACTAACACTTGCAAATCGAATACTCATTCATTGGAGAGTTTGCAGGGTCAGGCACTGCGTATCTGCCTAGGACTGCCCCGATGCGCTTCTACTTATGCCACAATCATGCTTGCCAAAGACCACCCGGTCAGGACATATAGAGTTGTGGATTGCCTCAGAGCGCACATTCGACATGCTAGCCGTGTCCCCGACCACCACTCGGCCCTTCTACCCTCCGGAAGACCACGTGCTACGTTTTCAGACGTCATAGCCAAGCACCTAAACAGCATTCCATCAGGATATACGCTAGCTGCGAGAATGGCATGTCCTTTGTGGTGCCTCGACCAGCCGCAAGTACGTCTAGAATTCCGGGAATCAAAAGAAAAGCAATCACTCCAGAGTAGCATTGAAGCAAGCAACACTGCTATTGTTACATGAGTTGTACTTAGACCGAACGCAGATATACACTGGTGGGTCCGTCTCGTCCAGCAGCTCATCAGGTGCCGCTGTAATTCCGGCTGCAGCAATGACAATCAAGTTTAAGTTGTCGCATATGACTACATCTACGGCATCAGAGCTTGCTGCTATAAGGGCTGCTTTACAATATCTCGTTCAAAAACGTCCAGGAAAATGGGTCATATTCTGTGATTCGAAGGCAGCGCTTCAGAGTTTGCAGTCTGCCATGCGTAGGAGGAGTCATGACCAATTGGTACAAGAAATAAGACATTGCCATCATGAAGCTCTAGCACGAGGGCATGATATTATATATCAATGGCTGCCTGGACATATCGGTATTACCGGAAATCAATTAGCCGATGATGCAGCCCGCTCAGCCCATGAAGGAACCCGTGTAGTCCCGATTCCTCTATCAAGGAATGATGCAGCAAGACAACTTTACCTGCTGGCTCGAGATCTCACACGCACGTTCTGGTCGTCTACCAGCTTCCAAAGGTGTCAATTTTATGAACTGGATCCTTCGCTCAAGCTCAAGCTACCATCACAACTTTCCCGCTCCGATGCGACACTGTTATGCCGCCTTTGGTTGGGTGTTGCATTTACAAAGGTGTACTCCTTTCGCATTCGTATGGCAGACACTCCTACATGCGACTACTGCGGAGCTGAAGAGACCATCGAACACGTCCTGTGCAGCTGCGCTTGCTACGACACACATCGATGCCAGCTCCGGATGGTTCTGAATCGACTTGACCCTGGACCATTTTGTGTGCAGAAGATACTAGGGCCCTGGGCATCTGCCTCAGCTGCGCAGAAAGCAACTAAAGCACCGCTATTTTACCTAAAGTCAACAAACCTGAGCGACCGCCTGTAGACTGCGTGTGCTCCCCGAGTGTGCTCGTGATTGTGTGTACCTTCTCATCTTTCTGCAACCTCTTTTCTCCCCTTTATCCCTTCCCCAGTGCAGGGTAGCAAACCGGATGTGCGTCTGGTTAACCTCCCTGCCTTTCCTTGCATCTTTATCTCTCTCTCTTTCTTATAAATGAATATCAGAACAGCGCCATAAGACTGACGACAGTATACACACACACCACTGGCCTTTAACAAGAATAGCTGATCTTTGTTCAAAGTCCACGCTGTGTGCCATTCTTTGTCAGTCTTGATCTGTTGCGCTGTTCTGATACTCACATTGTGTCTCACCAACCTGCTCAAGTTTCGACACTTCGTAGAAACAATGTTTTAGAAACAATGTTGTAGGCCCGTGTGCTCAGATTTGGGTGCATGTTGAAGAACCCCAGGTGGTCGAAATTTCCGGAGCCCTCCACTACGGCGTCTCTCATAATCATATGGTGGTTTTGGGACGTGAAACCCCACAGATCAATCAATTAATCAATCAACCAACCAATCAATCAATCAATCAGGGTTTAGAAACGGCGCTGTTCCACCTTTCGCTGTGACCGTGCTGCGCTTTACACGCAGGCAGGCCTGGCGTTTTACCAATAATCGATCTTCTAAATATTGTGGGCTTGTCGGCGATCGGCCATGTGTGATACGGCAGTCCCATCTTTCATCGAAGTGACTTGTCATTTCACGTTGCCTCGTTTCGTGGTTGCCCGGATACGAACGTGTGACCGCCGTTGTTGCCTGTGGCAACGGAGGTGCTGCGCTGCAAGGCACGTGGGTGACGCTTAAATTCCCGGAATGTAGGAAGGAAACTGCTTGCAGGGTGAATTCCGCAATAAGCTCGAGCCGGTGTTTCGACAAGCGGGATCGTCTTTTTCAAGGCTAGACCAGAACTGGTTCTTCTAACCTTGGGGAAGACAAGCCCGCTTGCCGTCGGAACTTCAGCTTGAGCCCATAACCCATGTTCACGGAGTTTTTATCACAAGGCCTTTGCTAGGGCTCCTAAATCCGCGACAGACACCTTATCCCCTCAGTATTTGCGTCGTGTGCTTAGCATCAGTGGTTCAGGCATCTACACTAGCGGCGTTAGCTAATTTGTGAATCGTTGAAATAGTTAATTGCATTTAAAGAGTTATCAAAACCATACACGAAGTGAGTTTAGATGCAGGGAATAGTTACCATTTAGAAAGTCCATACCGGTATAACGTGGGAAGTATAGGACTGATCCGAGTAACGCTTTATCCGGATCATACGCGGTCGCTTCTAATCGCGATCTAGCGTGTCAGCACGCAGCGCTGTGCGCATCGAGATCTGGCTTTCACAATGCGATTTGACAAACGTTTGCGCCAAGCTAGCACATCCAGATTAGTTTGGATCGTGTATAGCGGCGATGATTGGCAAGAAATACAAGGAGAATGGTGCTGGTTCATCTTTGAAAGTGCGCTGTGAAAATGTGCGCTGTGTAAAGTGCGCTGTGTAAATGTCTGAAAGTGCGCTGTGTATAAAAAGAAACACACGGGACAAAAATATATATATATATATTTATATAGGTCGGAAACAGCGCGAACTAGCGTCTGGTTTATTGATTGTGGCGAAAAAAACGTAGCCCCCATTTGCCGGCCACAGCCGAGGAGTATACATTATCAGTTTCTTGAGGAAAAAATTATCCAAGTAATGACACCAAGTGCTATACGTCGAAAGGTTGGGATGACAACACGGGAACTTTCGTTATGTGAGCACAGGAGGTGTGGTAATCGCGAAATATGTCTGACACAGAAAAATTTGCTCGTCCCGACTACGCGTTTTCAGTAACAAACGATGTAGAACACTGTTGACTACACTAGATCGATGGTAACGGAACACTGGTAACTCATCAAAATGCGTAATCAATGTCTCGAGCTTCTAAGCATGATAAGAGGACATTAGTACAAGAATCAGAAAGCTATAATGACTGACTTCAAACAGCGAGAAAATGCTCCGTGATGCCTATGTCTGTTACGACAGCCACTGAAATGCATGGCAGTTACAGACACTTATAGAAAATCCCGCACAGATTCATCCTGGTTTTTTCGGCTGGGACATGCTAGGCCGTTACGTCAGTTTGCAAAAAAATGTTCAGTAGCTATCATTTCTTAGCATAATGCCGAAACAAGTCGTGCGCAAGTTTGATTTGAAAAAATGGAAATCGAACAAAAGTAGGAACCGACGGACAATACATGACAGACGATGACAGATCGATCAAGCCAGCGTTCACTCTGTGGAAGCCTGTCATCCGTTACTTTCGTCGTTTGCCAATTTCTTGCAGGTGAGGGAGGCATTAACGAAATCAACACAGCGCCGACCAAGGTAAACATATATTCAGAAATTAAAAAAAAGACCCTTCAGCTCCCATGCAGGAGCCTTGTCCACAATGAAGCATGAGCGGTGAATAAATAAGCGAACTTGCTGCTCGTGCTTCATTGTGAACAGCGCTCCCATACGGGAGCTGAAAAGTCCTTTTTGAATATTTTGAATATATATTCACTTTGGTTGGTGTTGTGTTCATTTCGTGAACGAAAAAAAGTCAGCCTAACAATTGTGGCGATTTCTCGCAGCGCAAAAGCGAAGCAAGGTGTCGGCACACAGCGTTGCCACGTTTGGAAAACCGAGCAGGGAGATAATCGAGAGCGTGAAGGGTCTCAAATTTAATGTAGAGAGCGATAGGCAATATCATCTAAAACGACGGGAAATGATCGTATACTCAGTGGACGCTGAGTGTAATGAAATGCCTGTGAGCAGTTAACTCCGAATCAAGGAATGCCGTTGAGACACATTCCGCGGCGCGGTGACGCATGGAGATATGAGGTATTATGTGTGTGTGTACGTGTGTCTGTGTGTTGTGTGTGTGTCATTATTGATCGGCGGCTTTTACATGCCAAACCCTTGATATGATTATCAGAGACGCCTTAGTGAAGAGACCACCTATATATGAGGGCAGGACACCTAATCTAAGCACGCTGGCTTCTGTCACACTGCTACCATCTAAATGCGGCCTACGCTGCCGCGATTTGCTCTTGTGACCTTCGGGTGAGAAGTCATGTACCGTGACCCCACAGACTCTTGCGACGGGTGTGTGCGTATGTGTGTGTGTGTACTCTTTGTTCCCATATAGGAAAACATCCAAAAAAGAAAAAAAAACATGCGGGGTGGCCCGCGCAACCTGGATGTAGAACAGACTCAAGCCAATCTAACACAAATGAATAAACAAAATATCCCAATCCAATGTAAAATAAAAAGCCTACTTGTTTACTAATGAATAAAAAGGGAAGAGCCTACTGAGTGGTGTGTAAGTGGGTGTGTGTGCGTGTGTGTGTGTGTGTGTGTGTGTGTGTGCGTGCGCGTGTGTGTGTGTGTGTGCGCGTGTGTGTGTGTGTGTGTGTGTGCGCGTGTGTGTGTGTGTGTGTGTGTGTGTGTGTGTGTGTGTGTGTGTGTGTGTGTGTGTACGTGTGCTGCGCCTTTGTGCAGAACATCACAACAAGCAGACGCACGCACTCGTAGGCAAACTTTTTAAGCCCCATGGGCATCAACTTTGTCAACACCGTGGCACAGTAGCACGGAGCAAGGATATGTTGGTTGCTAAGTGCCCAGGGTCGGACCTTCTCGTGGAGAAGTGGGGGACGGTCACTTTTTATTTTTGATTGATCAGCGACGCACGTCGCGAACGACTTCCGAAACGCAGTTAGCCGGGAAATGCCCGTTGTCCCGACCATTGAAGAAAAGACGTGAAAGAGTACCGCCACCACTGGGAGTATACGTATACACAGATCCATAGCGAGCATAAGGCTTCCGTGAAACTTGAGTGGTGCCCGCCAATCCCTTTTGTGGGTTAGCTTTCTTTCTCTCGTCTGCTCGTTGGAAGCAGACTACACGCAGATGACTCACTACTATACGCTTTATTACTGTTCTTGTTTGCTTCACTCCTTCTTTTTTCCTTCTTCACTGCCAAGACGGCGCGGCCTAACTACACCGCAGCATTGTCCTATGACCTGTTTTGCGAAGTTCCACTCGTTGTGTTTGCGAAGACGGCGGCCTCTTTCTGTGAGGTCCCTGTGAAGCCGTGCGGCAGCGGGATCGATACAAGGAATGAATGAATGAAGACCCTGGAAAAAAAAAAGTTGAATGGGGTAGTAGTCAGGGAAGTGTTCGCTCGTGCAGCCGTACTTAGAAGAGGGTACTTGAGGTTTCTGACGTCTATACAAAAGACACACCGCCGATTATGTATCCCCCTAAGCCAACTCCTTGCCGAAGGACACCTTTCTTTTCTTTCTCGTTTTTTTCCTTCTCGGTCGGTTGTATTTTTGATCCTTCAGCCCGCAGTGCAATATGACACCATAAGGACGCCACAGGAGGACACCTATGACACTCTGGTCATGTGACTGTTTGTACGCCGACGGTACACGCACACATTCTCTTTAATATGACGTGACTTCTGTCCTCGTGGATGGTACATTGGTTATGGTACTCCACTGCTGAACTGAAGGTAGTAGTAGTAGTAGTAGTACTTTTATTTACAGTAAGCCGGATACAGAGCTCACTGCAGGGGCAAAGGGCTAAAGGCGAACAGCCTGACAAAGGCCCTTGTCCCTCCGCAGTCCGTGACAGTGCAAAGCTTAGACATCAGCACTGACAAACAATATATATATTCAATACATTGGTTTCAAGCAACCTGCAATTGTACACACAAAATTCAAACATAAATAGCATAAGAAGTTTACATAACACATTTTAAGAATTAGAGGTCACTCTCGTAAATATTCACAACTAAACGATATCAATGAAACAACTCAAAAACAGACACAAAATGCATGCGGATACAATGAATTGCGTTGTATACACTCGTATAATTGACATAGAAATTTATGAACAAGTTTAAGAATTTGCAGAGGCATGAGACTCCATTACGTAGTTTCGATAGTGTAGACTGGTGGTTATGTATAAGTTCTTTGTTTCTTGAAAGTCGCACTACTAGCCCTAAAGTTCAATTGATCTGCAAGGGTATTTAAAACTTGAAGTACCTGGTAAGCAATACTTTGTTTTCCATACTTGGTTCTTGTTTTAGGAGCTCGTTTCTTTTGTTCTCACAGACTGTAGTGTGGTCTTTCGGTGCAACTTTTTTTATATAGCTTAGTCTTTTGTATTAACTGAAGCAATTTAAAATGATATAATTGATCAATTCTGAGTGCGGAATGTGTAATGAATAGTGGAGCAGTGCGCAAGTCTTGTAGATTCTTCCTGTATTTTTCAAAGCAGCGCGATATTTTCTTTTGTATAGTTACTAACTTATGGTAATTCCCTTGTGATGTCGTTCCCCAGACTAACATCCCATAAATTACTTTAGAATGGAAGAGTGCATAGTACATACTTATTTTTAACCTCAATGGAATTAAGTGCATTGTTCTAAAAAAAACAACCAACTATTCGCGCTAATGCGGTGATCAGATGATTTACATGTGTGTTTCAGTTTAATTCCTCCTGAAACCATACACCAAGAAACTTTTGTTCCCTAACCTGTGCCATGCAATTTCTTTCGAATTTTACAGCTATGTTACTAATAGGTTTGTTTATAGGTCGGAATATCATATAGGTTTTTTTTTTTTGCATTCAAGCGCAGTCCATTTTGCCTAAACCAATTTGAATGATTGCTTAGATAAGTATTTACACTGACCTCAAGTGATATTAGATTGTCTGATGAAAAGAAAACATTCGTATCGTCAGCGTACATTATAAGTTCAGGAGAATGAGGTATATCGACAATATCATTTATATAGGCAAGGAACAATAATGACCCCAGTATAGACCCTTGGGGGACTCCTTGGTTTAATTTTATCTTTGCAGAAATAGTGTTATTCAGTTGTACATATTGATAACCATCTTCAAGGTAACTTTTAAACAGTTGTAATGCAACTCCACGCACCCCATAACTTGATAATTTATGAATCAATGATCTGAATTGTATGGAGTCAAATGCCTTTTGAAGATCGAGAAAGAGCCCAAGAGTATATTTTTTTGTTTTCCATATTTTCGATTATCTTATCTTTGATATACAGTAGAGCTTGTTCTGTTGATTAATTTTTTTGAAAGCCATACTGACTTTTTGTTATTATTTGATAGGTGGTGTGTTCGATCCTTGCCGCGGCGGTTCCATTTCGATGGTGGTGAAACGCTAGGGGCTAATTTGCTGTGAGATGGCAGCGCACGTTAAAAATCACCAGACGGTGAAAATGTGCGAAGTCCTCCCCCACGACGTACCTCATGTTCATGTCGTGGTTATTTATGGCACGCTACACCCCATAAAATATTTATATGCTCTACCACGACTTTTGAATTACTTTTATTATTTTTTTTCATGTTTTTCATAATTTATGTTGACACCGAAATCTCGCGATTTATTTTCGTATACATCTATATTTCGAAAATTTCTTTCCTCACGAGACATGAAAGGCTTTCGCCTTAACAAATAGGGTCCAGTATACTTCGAGAATTTACAAAACCGTTCTTTGTGTGCAGTCAAAATGAATGCAAAACTAATTTTCATTTGTGCGAGCTGAGTATGGATCAAGGGGCCTCCAAATGGAAGGCTTGGTCTAAAGTCTTGCTATCACTGTTGTGTTTGGATTGTACGGGGAGAAAATGCGTCTTCGACGTCATGTGCAAGCGATATGCGCAAGGTTACCCGTTTGCAGCACAAGGAGATGGGAAACGCCGGGATTGCCAAGCAGAATGTTGTAATTGGCGTTAGTAGTGGAAATGTTACACGAATTCGCAGGTAGCATGCTGTCGGCATGGACGAAACAATGGGTATGAATCAAAGGCCGGTTTTCTTTGTGAGACACAACCTATTGAGGGATGAAATCTGACTTGAACGCATCATTGACTGGAAGATAAGCTTCATGTTGTATTTCCAATTATCAGTCTTGATGCTGACGTTGTTTGTGTGTATGTGCGTGCGTGCGTGCGTGTGTGTGTGTGTGTGTGTGTGTGTGTGTGTGTGTGTGTGTGTGTGTGCGTGCGTGCGTGTGTGTGTGTGTGTGTGTGTGTGTGTGTGTGTGTGTGTCTGTGTTTGTGTGTGTGTGTGTGTGTGTACAATGTCCACCCGCGCATGAGCTTCACATAACTATTTTACCGCTCACCGGATACACTTACACGTGTGTGAATGTGCGTGTGTGTGTGGCTTGGCTGAGTATCTGTATTTACGTTCGAGTACTCACAAGTGTAGCACTTTGAGCAAGCTGGTATATCATCGCGTCTTGACTCTTCGACGCAGCTCAAACTGAGTAAATGTAAGAGTTAAAAGGCGGGAAAGGCGAAAAAAGCGATACAGTTGCACCCAAGAGAAACTTGCAGCCATTCCTCACGCCGGCCTAATCATTAGCGATCCCGGTAAGCCGACGAGTTCAAGCACTTATCAACGACGATCTTTTGCGAATTTCGCCTCAAAAGGAATGACCTCATTCACAGATTTCTGCGCAAATTATCAAGCAACCTGCTACCATTCTTTTTTGTTTGCTACCTTAGGAGACTTGCAGTGTATCAGAGTACGAGAATATGAGCTGTCGTTGACCGGTATACAGCGGCATGTGAAGAAACGACATAGTTGAATTACACAGGACGTGTGTCATTTTGTCTTGTGTGATTATGCCCTTTGTTAGGTTTGTTCGTCCAGAGTTCACAGAGAGAAAAAAATTATGCAATGTAAGATTCGGTGCACCGTCGCAAATAACGCGTATGAATAATGCTACGACACTTTTTTAAATATATAACCCTCAGAGGAGGCATTCTATGACAAGAGAGTGTCGTTTCATTGGCAACTAAAACTACTAGAGTGTATATATAGCGCTGCCACACACACACAAAATATCATTTCACTGAAGTGACGGTGTCTCAAGTGCTGGATCCAGTGAACGGCCGTCCAGGTGGCCCGTGAAAGAGCAACGAAGCAGGTTTCCCGATTTCGACATGGGAGCAGCGGATGCCGAGCCCCCACCCACGGCCTCTTTCCTTTCGACTAGCATTTCAGGACCCCGATGAAGTTGTTTGCCTGTCATCTATTTTGTCTTAAGGCTTAACTATCCACCCTAATTTCATTTTCCCCGAATTGTTAGGCGTTGTTGTCGTGTTATTACTATCGCGAGTTGGAGACTGTGTCTCGGAGAAAGTGCGGCATCATTTTGCTTGTTTATTTGAGCGTTCCCTGGCACATACGGCATCCTAAATGAACGCTGAACGACTCGCGATGTAGATGCCCTAACTTGCAACTCTCTTTTCTTCGGCAGGCACGAAACAAAAACGAAGTGCCCGGCAGTACTGGAAACACATAAAATAGCTAACAGCCGCAGCCGCCTACAGAGTCAACTTCCGTGCACAAAGCGACGCCAGCTCGAGAAACTTCACAAAGCCACCAGAGATGCTGTCAACGTGAATCACGCGCGTTAGTATTACAAGGGCGCTCATTCTCTCATCCCTGAAGTTTTTTTTTTCTAGATGTTTAGTTGAAGACAATCCATATCAGTCTTCATCGGCGCCAACAACTTTTCAAAAGATCCGCGCCAATTTTCGTAGGTCGCGAAAAGCTGTCGACGACACTCAAAACCACGTGATGCTCTTCTCCCAAACGATCTTTTCCCCTCCTTTCCGAAGACATACGCGGGAAACATGGAGAGAAGGTCAAGCCAGTTTAGTACCAGCTGCAGAAGCTGTGTACAGCATGGTCATAGTAGTCATTCATTCTCCCCTCCCGTTCCCGCTTGCTCCTTTCTTATCACGATCATCATCCCCCATCCACCACCACAAGGCGCGCACGGTGCCGCCAGCGCCACCTAACGTCTTATTCGGGCGACGTCCCGTCGCGCTCGAATCACTTGGTCTCTTTGTTGGCTTTGATCCGGGAAACGAGTGCTTCAGGGGGAGCCCCCGATGCTGCGCGCGCGGTCGCCCAACCGAACGACTTGCCTAATCAACGAGAAACAAGATAGCGTAGTGCACAAACTGGTCGGGTATTGCTGTGCGCATGCGCGCGGGGGCCAATTAGTGAGAAAGACGTCGCAGACGAGCTGCTGAAGGTGTAATACAGAGGTTTGACTTTTGAGTAATGGAGGGAAGTCAGGGGGGCGGGGGAAATGGAAGGAGTTCAAGCCTCTTCCGAGATCACCACAACACAGGAGTTGCCGCCGCTTACAAAAAAAAAAAAAAATGTCTGCCGACTCCCCAAGACCAGAAGGAAAACCCTACTGATGATGCCTTAGGGCGATAGGCGCTGACCGTGTCTTCCAAACAAGGTCGTCTTCCTCGAAGCTTTTTTTTTTGTGTCACAAGTGTAGCGCCACGTGAAGCCGTGTCGTTTGTCGGTGCACCCAAGGCGCCGAATGGGGGAGTGAGTTGGCTTTTCAGGCCGTGCATCTATAACAGCGTGCTTGGTTCAGTTTGTGTATTCGCGGGGGCAGCGGTGACCGCAGATGCCGAAGGGAAGCCATCGGGGTGAAAAGAATGCGTTGCTGGGCTCGTAATGGGCTTTGTGATTCTTCTTCTAAGGGTCTCCCAAGAGAAAGAAGGCGTCATAGTTGGTGTTCAACGTGGCTCGAAGAGCAAGAAGAAGAAGAACCATTTCAAGTTCAGCGCCAGCACTTCTTGTTGTTTTCCTATTCAAGAACCACTTCAAGGATTTGTTACCCAGGCGCAGCGTCTGTTTAGCTCCCCAGTCGGTGGCTGTAGGCCCCAGGCTAGGCGGCAAAGTGGTTCCAGAAGTCGCTGGGTGATCTTCCTCCGCTAGGAGGCGCAGTCTGTGCGTGTCGCCGTTAATGACCGAGCAGTCAAAATGAAAAGAAAGAACATTAGCCATCGACTACTTGGGACAGTGCCTGCCGAGTCGGCCGTCATACAGCCGAAGCTCACTTTAAAAAGTTCCGACGCGTGCACGGTACGAGTTGGTACGCGTTAGTGCTTCGAACTGTTACACGTGTGAAAAGAAAGTCCGTGTAAATGGGCTGTCGGCGTGAAAATAAACGCGGTTCCAGCTGCAGGATATATAGCGCGGCCGGAGTCGAAAATGACAAACAGCGGCTGTTCGGGCGGGCGGAGTTTCGAAGTGCCACTGTCGCGCACGTATGTGACCACCCACGAGGTTCACACGTGTGACTCGGAGCACCCTTCGAACGAGTGCTAATAAAGAAAGTAAGTGTATCACAAAGTGCACTTGATGTTTTATGCGTTTTAGAGTTGCATGCAGGCGTACACGCTTGCTTATTGCGCAGTCTGCCTCTCTTTTTACCTCCAAAGATATCGGGGTCCGATCCACGCTGTGTGGGTGGTTTTCAACGAAGCAGCACTGCCACCCTATCTGATAGAGAGACGGAATACTGGGATCTCTCACAACCAGTTACTTCAGTCAGGTAAAGAAATTCGTTGATATAGTCTGCTGCAGTTCCTCCTCAAAGGCTGACATATAGAGGCCTGCAGGCCTGCATCAATAAACACGACTTCAGACTGACTTAGAAATGTGGCAGCTTGGGCTAGTTGGTTTGGCATGACGATAGTTGTAGCGCGAGAACAAAACGACGACACAGAGACAAGAAGGACACGAAGGACATAGCGGTCGTGTCCTTCGTGTCCTTCTTGTCTCTGTGTCGTCGCTTTGTTCTCGCGCTATAACTATCTTCAGACTGACGCAGTGAACATGGGAGGTGATCCCACCTTCGAAGAACATCGACGTGTTCAAGAGCGGGACTATTTCGTTAGTTGTGGTATGATCGGCGAGCGCGTTTAGGTTATCTGGGCTTGTTAAGTCAAGACTTCTTATTGCATCCGATGACAGACAAGTCGAATTCTTCATCAACGAAAGTGTACTCAAGTCCCTTCCTGCTTCACATGCATTGTTCGAACGAGCCTTGTCATCAATCATGTTGTGTAACTGCACTCATTTTCGCGCTTTTTCATTTTGAAACGCCTACTGATATTATACGTGCCTTGGATGTGCGATTCCAAAGGAGACGGCCGCTTTTTTCGCTTCGGGTGGAGTGGTTTTCTGTTCACCGAGACGGAGATATACCGATGTCATAGCCGTAAGGCGCGGCGTCGCCCTAAAATATTACGCTATAGTGAACTATAAGTGGCAGATCCGAGTTGGCTCAAAAAAGAAGACCTGTCCATGTATTGCCCTGTCCGTGCATTACCTCTGTGGCGTGAAAAAATACACTTACAAAAAAGTTACAAGATCGCCTTGTTCCTCAACCACGAGGATCACCACCGGAACGTTGAGATCGAGTTACTGAAAAGACCTCTTACACGCTTCTTCGAGTGATCGCCCTCTTCACTTATACCTAACAGGCCGCGTCTCTCATAATACTATAGTGGTTTTGGGACGCTAAACCCCACATATCAATTAACAGGTAGTTCTTAAAAGGACCGACAACTGCCCACAGCATGAAATGAGATGACTGCACGGATGGAAAGATTGTCCCGGAAAGTGACTCAGACCTACCCTGTTTTTCTCGTGAAAAATAGAGCTGTATTTTTATGTCTCATTAGAAATCGCAAAAAGAACTTGTGGCACCACCTGGTGGGAAAAAAACGGTAATTATTCGATGTGCCCTCTCATGTGACCATGATGGAGTGTACGCGGCCAGCAGTTCTCGTGGTAGTAGTAAACTATTGTTTCCTTTTTTTATAGTAAACGGTATTACCTCATAAAAATGTACATATGGGCTTGCGTTAGTAGTAAACATTGGAGTGGCGCTGCCTTTGAATAACGTAATCACCCCATGCTTGTCAGTGCATCTTGAGCATCTTTTCTGCATGCTTATGAAAGCATGCAGAAAAGATGCTCTTTGCGGCTTGAAAACTGCGCTGCGCGCAGTTTCCAAGCCGCAAAGATTTTGGAGCGACGGGGTTTTTTTTGCAATTTGCCTCAGAAACGACTTGTACTGCTAGTCGGCCAGCCCGCGCGTTTGCGCAGTGACTTTTTCGGTGACTTGGCTTGGCTCGGCTGTCGAGACAGTAACGACGACGGGACAAGCCATCCACGACACAGGCGCAACAAGCTTTGGCGTAGACGCACATAACGTGGTACAAATAGAGAGAAGGTGTATAAAACTACATTGTCCGGCCGTAACAGCTTGTTATTTTCAAAAATAGTTGTAAGGCTCAGAATAAACGTGGTTAAGCATAGTTACAAGAACCCCTGCGAAAGCAGAACAACGGCAGGATGCACAAGTCGCCAGAAAGGCTATACCGGCATCGCTATCGATTCTCAGCACTGCTGGATGAAAGGGCTCATCCCTGATTAAAGCCTTTCAGATGGAAAAATACTCCTTATACAATGACTACGTGCTTTTGGGATTAATTACGGCAGGTATGAACACTAAGAACGGTAAGCTTTTTGTCGAAACTTGGTCGAAAAAAAATCAGTTTCCGGTTCCGTTAATGCATATTTGCATAAACATGCCATGCCACTCATATCACGTGTATTTCGGTTACCCTCTTGGTTGATCGCGTTCTGTAACGCGAGACCAACGTGCTTCACCCGCCTACTTCAGTTACGAAACATATAAAACAGCCGTATGTAAACGTCGGTCGTGCGTGCATCGGAGCGGTAGAACTGGCTTGCATAACGCCGCTTTACGCGCACGCATTTGCAATCCGCGTTTTTTTTTTTTCTCGCAGTGGTTGTCTGCTTGCAGTTGCAGTGGTGGCATGTCGGGCTGCTGGCCATTCCGATTCTAAAAGATTAAGCATTCGCAAAGACCACTCCGAGCCACACGTGCTATGAGTGTCCTTGATTCAATGCACGGAAAAAAGAACTTTCAAAAGTGATGGACAGACTTTACAATCGCCGATTGACGGAGGAAAAGATCTTTTAGCAGTCTGGCCGAGATCGTCATCCTCGGCACGCAATCCATTGAGAGCGTTGTTGTCAGAGTTGCTGCTGAGTGGATTGGAAAAGGCGCCAGAACTCAAGCCACATGTCAAAAATAACCATGTCTTTTAATACTGTCGCCAAACTAGTAGCCAAATAGAGAAAGATAGGTATTTTTGACAGAGTCTGTAAAATTTGCTCTGGATGAATAGGTGAAATCATTTTGAATTAGTGAAAGCGGAAATATAAATGTAGCCAGTGAATAACCATTGTGCCAACTGAGAATTTTGGTCAGTAAACTGGTCTAAACGTAGTCGATTTCGCGAAAAGTGGCCACTTATGGCAACCCTAAAGTTGTGCTTCATGCGGGCAACTGGTCTCAGAGACAGACTGTAAGCAATGTCGTCTATAGTATTAGTGTTCTTTTCTTTGTTCTTTTTTAGTTTTTTTAGTTCTTTTTTAGTTTTAGTTCTGTCCAAGCCAGAGGGTTCCTGGAATAAAGGACCCTCCCACCTTCACTCACAAGCTTCTTTCAATAAATGTTTTCTCTCTCTTCTCCTTTTAGTAACATCTCCTTCCTGTCATCTCTTACTCCCCTCCCCCCTTTCCTCATTACAGGGTAGCCAGCCGCTCGGAGAACTGGCTAACTTCCCTGCCCCTCCTTTTCCCTTTTCTCATTTTCCTCGTTTCTCGCAGCATTCGGTACTTCAATACACAATCATGGAATCGTACAATCACCTTTTCTTCTGCAGAAGATAGTGGAGGGGGGTGAGGATGGTGCAGTGTCCCTCGAAATGTTCTCCGAAATTGTTCCACAAAACAGCACGTTGGACGGGTGGGCTTCTATATCTTCGATAAATACAACACAAGACGACACCACAAAATAAAGGCGCATATATAGGAAATTCGGCGCTTTTTGTGCCTTGCGTGACTTCTCTATACACGTGGCGTCGTCTGACGCTGTAAATATGGAAGCTCGAAAAATGTTGTTTTGTTCTTATTCACATTTTAGTACAGATTATTTAGTTGCTCATTTACAAGTTTCTCTGATCGAAGGACTAGGAAAACTGAGCCGGGAAGAAAAAAAAAAGGGGAGGGGTCTGTAACAATACCTGAAACTAGTTAAAGAAATACAAAAAGAACAAAACAGAAAGATGGCTAAGCAGCTAAGTCCATATAATAAATAATAAAGCAGGAAACCTCGCCTTTAACTGCATGGCGTCTGCACAGCGGCATCCAACATATTTCGTGATTCTTCTAGCTCAGCAAGCAAACAATAAAGATTAAATCATTGCTACTACGACTCGCAGTACCTGTCCGACTTCACAATAACCGCAGTAGAAATTGCCAGCGACAAAATAGAAAGCACCAGCGAACCGCCAAAGTGAGGCCGATTGAACGATGGCATGGGTTGGCTGCGTGGGCATCCCCCAAACGACTGTTACGACGGATGCCGCATGGCGTCACCACCATATGTGAAAGTTGCGAATTGCCAGATCTGGGGCAGCTCCGTCGCGAGATCCACACAACGGAGCAACTTTTTATACCCAGCGAAAATCGGCGGATTCGACCAGAAGTAGCAAGTGCTCCGTGCCTTGAAACGGTGCCAACAAAACTCCCAAGCATTTCCCCGAGGGTGAACATGGTTAAGTGCGAATACACGGGGTGATGCTATTAGGGGTATTTATTAATTCGCACTATTATATTTATTAATCACACTATGGTGCCTTTATGGTGTAATGGTTCCTGGGAATCGCAATTTGATCACACGGGGGAGTTTACGATAACTCACTGGCGAATGCCAACGGATTTTAACTTTACTCCCCCTCACGACCCGCTCTCGACGGGAGACTGAGAGAGAAGGCGGGCGCGTGAGAGAGAGGGGTGCGTGCGCAGCTGCAGCGAGCGAGGAGAGCGGAGGAGCGAGCGAAGGGGGAGGGGGTATAAGGCGCGTTACTGACACCGATATCAGCGTCGCGTCCGTGGCTTATTCGGTAGAGCGTCGCGCTGCGGCCCGCCAAGTCCTCTTTCTTTTAAAGATAGAGAGAAGAATGCGGACGCCGCCGACGGCGGTGGATGGTTTGGGGTCGCTTATAAAGTGTATTCACACTTAATAGGGGCGCGCCAACGGACGCCGGTCACGTCGGTTGCGCCTTGCGTCGGCGCTCATGTTTTGCTAGCGTAGCGCCACTGTGCGTAGCATGCCCACTCATGCAGACACACGCATCGCATTCCTTTCTGACCCTGCCATTTGCTCCAGAGAGGGCGCGTGTGTTCCATTGGTAGATTTCCTTCTGTAGCCCTCCGCCAGAGCGGAGTGCTCCCGGCGCAGAATTCGTGGGCCACTCCAAAGCTGCCAATTGATGACACCGTTATATATGGTTCTCGATACATATCTAATGGAAATATGGAAACACAGTTGATTTCTCAGTACCATGTTCTCTCAATATGCTCTTCTTTGAAAAGAACTGCTTAGAAAAAAAAAATCATCCGCGTATCTCCTTGCTTCGCTGCAAAGGACGTCGCAATTCTTTCGCCTGAAGGCTCTGCGTTATATATAGCGCCATCTGGCAGTATGGTGAAGAAACCATTTTTTTTAGAATGCAGAACCACTCGGTGGTATGGCACGAGGTCGTTTTAATTAAAAGTCCTTCAATTTTTTTTTATCGGAGTGTAGGATCGAAACACCTGCTTTTTCGATCGTAGCGCCGCATTGTCAGCGCAGAGTATACGAAACACTTTGGTCTTTAGAACAGCGATTCCATGCATTTTTGTAAAAATACAGATAACGTAACAATTGCGTATTGATGTTGCGCCTGAAATATGCGTAATAATTGCATTTGGATTGACAATCATCGATTAACCTAGGGGAGCAACCTCGATACTCCTCCTTGCTTCTTCTTAGAAAATTGAACTGTGGGGGAGAAGTAAGCCGTCCCGACGGTGTTTAGAAAAGTGTGTACCGATTTGGACTATACCAGGCACTCTAATGTGGGAGAGCTGAAAGCCGTCTCAGCATAGCATACATAGAAAAGTCCCAACCAACTGTGCGTTTAGAGAGTTTGTAACGATTCAGAGTACTAGTTACTCTACTACGGGAAACCTTAAAGCCGTCACGTGGATAGACTACAAATTCACTCAAAAAACCTCTAAAAAGTTTTTAGTGTCGCAGAAAGTGAATGATATATTGGCGCTACTGGTTTATCAAGCCACAGATCTTGCGCAGGCACTCGGAATTTTCATGCCAACTTCGTAAAAACGTCGTTTCAGTACTGTCCTATTCGACTCTGCATTTCAAAAACATTTCGTTCGACGCGCGTGCCCTTTGGCGTAGTACGTAGCACGTTTTCACGTGGTATGAACGGTTTGTGGGTTACAACAAGTGTAAGCCACGTTCATAAAACCCCGTTTCTCATCTGTCACCTCAGTATGAAGGCCAGTATCGCATGGTCCTTGTGTGAAGCCGAAACCATACACTTTCTCCCCGCTGACACCCAAAGTAGGCAAAATGGTGAATAAATATTTGTCGTACGCTGCCGCTGGGTGGTGGCCCTCCAAAGCTCGCAATCGAACGACCAACTCTGGGCCGTCCGGCAAGCCGAGGATGCCACCAGAGTCCAGGAACTCCGAGCGGTCACCTGAAGCCGCCGATTCCAAAATGCTGGACCATTGTGTGCAATAAAGATGCAACAAGATGTCATTTACCGCTTAGTCGTGCTGTCAGACTCACGGAGTTTTCTAGCTAAATATATTTTGGGACATAAAGGCGCCTATAACACGTTTTCTATATATTCCAAGCCAGCGAATCAAAAATGACTGTTTACGAAAACGTTGGACTATCTCCAACGCGCAGAAGCGGGCTACGTAACGAATATGAACGAGCGTAATTGTTTGGCGAGCTCCGACTGGCCAAGAAGATGGAGCGTAAGTTGCGCCAAGTGACAGGTGTGCTATAGATGTGGCCACGGTGAGACAACTATGCTTTGCTTGGATTTGTTACTGTTAAGGGTCATGACACCTTGTTTGGTGTACCTTTGGAGCAAGAGCCACATTGATGTCGCAAAGGAACATTGGCATGTTTGCTTAATATAGTGGTCATAATGTATACGCTATTCAGAGGCGTCGCTGCCAGGCAGAAGTTCGTCCGCAACCACGGCGTACAGGGTTGCCGCCTTTATGTTTATACTACCGAATTATTATTCAATACATAGTAAATTAGATTAGAGTTAATGCTACTGATGCCTTTTAAAGACGCTAGCTTACGCAATTTTCAAATTGCGTACGTGAGGTAAGATTGCAAAATCGATCTGTTTATACATATTAATGACCCTGAGAACAAGTTAGCCGCGCCACAATAATGTATAATAATTATAATGTCACGAAAACTAACGCACGATGGGGCTATTCGCGAGATTGATTTATCACTGGTGGACGTTTAGCTTGTGCAACAAGTGGCAATGTTCTTCGCTGTGACGACAGGGACCCAATTAGCACGTTCGCAGCTTCGCACCATCGTATTGAGGCTCACTTAAACGCATTACGGTGTATACCGGCTAGGCTACAAAAAACTAAATTGTCTACAGTTGAGTCCCACGAGCAAGTTTGCAGGCACACGTGTCTCCAAGTATACCACCGTTTCTTTTCCTTTAATTCGGGCACACAAGCGAACGAGGCGTCACGTGGTGGTGTCACGCATTTACTACTGCAGCGGGGGTCTCTCTTTCGCGCGGAATAAACAGCGCTCGAATGCCGCGCGGGTCGTTCGGCGGCAACGGACTCATCTGGCGGGAAAACGCTTCGCGTTACAACTACAGAGCACGCAGAGGAGTACTCCCTCCCCACGGCCTCTTTATTCGGTGCATGTGTAGAGACAGACCACCCTCCGAGTGCTCGCAGTTCGCCCTATATAAGGGGTGTCCGTTAAATTTACGACGCACGTGTGTGCCGTCTAGCGAGACCGATGAGAATGTTTTCAGGCTCGCTCGTTTTAAGGGTTGGCTGTGGCGTGAGCCTAAGCGGCCCCTGCTTTTTTACGCAAGCAGGGTGTTGCGAGCTGCGGACTCTCGTGTCGTCATTCGTGAAGGGTTGAACAAGGCGCACGTCCCGAGTCATTCGCTCGGTGAGAAGACCCCGCGAATCGGCTGCCGCTGCAGCGTAAACACGAGTCGACCCTTCGGCTTGCTTTTCCTCTTCGGTTACGGGAACGATTACATCGACCAAGAACAGGGATAGAGAGGAGAGAAAGGGTGCGAAGTCGCTGTTTCTTTAACGTGCCTTGTATAAGGTGCAACGAAGCGTTGCCGACGGACGAAATGAAAAACAACGCTTATGTGCGTGAGAGATAGCGTGTGTGTGCCTGTCTTTGCCTTGTTACACCAGAAAGACGCATAACAATATTTGTTGGAGTTTAAGGTCCCAAGCCCACGATATAAAAAGACGCCATGGTGGACGTCTTCGGAAATTTCGACCACCTGACATTGGCTGACGTGCACATAAATATCTGCAGTACATGGCCCTGAAGTTGTCTCACCTTATAAGAAAAAAATTCGACTGCCGTGGCCGGCATTCGATCGGGCCAGCTTCGGGTCAGCTCTCGAATAGCGTGCCATCAGACCACCGTGGCTCGTCGCAATAGACCATTTAGAAAATTCAGTCTGGCAACATGGCTCTTCACCCATATCTTGTTCACTCGTGCGAGCTGACGGGCTGTGTGTTCCAGCGACGCCAATGAGCGTACCATAATGGGACTAAAAACTCTGGACATTATTATTATTATTATTATTATTATTATTATTATTATTATTATTAGTCTGATATTAATAATAATATTGTTATTATGGTTATTATTATGATCGTTTGTAGATGCAAGATGATGAGATATCAGCGTATGGTGTCATCTCTCAGTGCGAGCAACGGCGTCCAGCCATAACTGCATTCGAAGTAGGGGAGAGGAATCACATCTTACGAAAAAGAGCTCGTTGCCAAAAATGACTCCCGGCTATGTGCAGCTGAGACCCACTGTAATGAGTCAGGTCACATTTCTGTATCCCACTACAAAGCGTGTGGTTTTCCAGGACTATTGAACAGCGCCCATTAGAAACACATGGGGCCCTATTGCAATATGTTCAAGGCTCTGGGAATACGCGGCTTGTCGTGCGACGCTGTTTTTTTATGATAATTTTCTGGTGGGTCCCTTCTGCATATAAAGGACAGTCATTTTGGGTAACTATAGTCGGGGACAGCCTAAGAATAAATGAAGAGCTCCACCCACAGCGATCCCCGTCTTACACAGGCAGAATTTGCGGAAATGTCTTCTTTAATAGCAGTCGCTTACTTACGTGACGCCAGGCAGATTTCACGGATTTCAGGCGCACCACTTGACCACACAGGCTCACGTTAATTTTGCTTATTTCCGGTCAAAAAATTTTACTTCCTGGCAAATTTCATGACAATAAAATTCACTGCTCTGCGAAACGTAATATACTAACAAGGATTGATGAACGTTTATTTATAATATGCGCAGTATTTGCATTAGCCGCGAAAACGTGCTTATGGTTAGATCACAGATCACCAATCATTTCTTTGTTGCTCAAATGAATAGCAGGTGTGCTGCAGTACTGAGGGCGGAGCCTGCATTTATTCGTAGGTTGTAACCGAACGGAGCTTTTTTTTGTCATGTACGATATTTTTTCGACTATTGTTCATTCAGTTACGGCAGGCCGCAGCTGTGTCCGACGAGAGATGGCGCTGCGTGCATATGGCCCAAATCTTGGTCATGATCCACTATGACGAGTGCGGATGCAAGTAGCTTTAGTTAACACGTTTTTTTTTTCTCTCGGTCAGATCTTTCGTGCAAAACGGACTCTGATTTGAGCTATAAACCCGTAACGTCATCAGACATTACAAAGGAACAAGTAAATACGTGGTCTGAATGCTGTGTATAGCAGTCTCTGGTCGTTCGTGTTCGCGAAGTAGACAGGAACCGGCTGTGCCGTATCGACGCATTAGCAGAGCGTGCTGATATCTATATATGCTGAAGGAATAATCAGATAAACAATAAATGCCCCGTACAGGAAGTTGAGCTGTGTAGGTGCACGAGTGTGCACTTTGTAACTGACAGGCTAATTTTGTACGGTTAGTGATGTGCAGGAAACTTGAGACAGATGGAGATTGCAGTCTACGGTATGCCTTTTTGCTTATGCGGCCTTTGCATGCAACCACTTACGTTTGAAAATCGCGTCGTTCATCGAGACTACCATGTAGCCGTCATTGCGAAGCACTTTATTTGCTTTTTGCTTCACGGGACGGCTTTAAGCTCTCCCATAGTAGAGTATCCTATGCCCTAATCGTTACCCACTTTCTATTACCCCCCCCCCCCCCTCGAGGCTTCATAGCTAAAGGTCGTCAGGTAGTCTGCCTAAAGGCTCCGTTATGCATGGGACGGCTTTATGCTCTCCCATAGTTGAGTACCTAATACTGTAAATCACTTCCGACTTGTTTTATGCTCCCCATAGTACTAGTAGTATACCAGTGGTATACCCCCCATAGTACCATAGTAGTATGGTAAGTATACCAAGTACTCTAAATCGTTAACCACTTTTTTTCTAAACACAGGTACTATCGTAACTTGCCTAACCGGGACAGCTTACAGCTCTCCCGTAGTAGAGTACGCATAATGTTCTAAAGCGTCACAATTTCTTTAAACATTGGTTCTTCTCTTGTATTTCTCGTCTTTCTATATGGGTACTGGGACATCGTGTTGCTCTCCTATAGTAAGTCGAGTTAGAGTAACATCGTGCCCTAAATTGTCGAACATTTGTTCTAAGCACATCGGGATTGCTCCCTGCTCCCCCGCAGAATATCTCAAAACACATGTAAAGTGCACCCCATACCTCAAAAAGTTTTATAAACGTAAGGTCCTAGCCCTTATATAAGGCTAATATGACGGCCTCTGCGTTGTATAGGACGCGTAAACGCGAGGGATGCTATATTTAGATGCTTGTAAAGCATCCCGCTACAAGTGAATTCCGCATAGTGCGCGTAACGCAATATTTACCATTTCAACTGCACTAGAATAGACTTCACGGACCCCTTATTCTTTTCTTCCTTGAAAGAAGCAGAAACTGATGCCCTGCCCTTGATTTCTGCGGAGTAACCTTCCAGCTTCGATTTTGCGGCACTCTCGATATTTACAGGGTCGTTTATTCACTTGCTAGACGAGAACGCGTGGCCGATATATATCGTCGTCGAATCACGCCACGATATGGCTGCAAATCTGAACATGGTGCGCCCCCGTATTCTATCTGAATGTGCATTCTCAAAGAATATAATCGCTCGCGTCAGTTTCTTCCCCAGACACATAACATCCAGAGGACCCTGATCTGTAACAATTGGGTAACCGAGACATGAACACAGTCTAATCTTGACAGCAAACGTTACACTCGACACCGACTGTTGTCGTCAAATATCGCCGCAGCGACAACGACACCGCAATGTGCTCCAACCCCCCAACTTCCGCGGATTAGGAAGAAAAAAGAAAGAAAGAAAGAAAGCAAAATAAATGCTGTCGTTTCTTCCCATACCGTTTTTCCTCGGTTTCGATCGTTTTCTCACGGCAAACACAGCCAGAACGGACAGCTTCGATCTCGTATACATCCGTGTACAAGCGCGCGCGTGCGCGTTTGCTCTTTCTCTCTATATACATACATATCCCTAGTGAAAGACACGTAGACAACGACCGATGCTGAAAGCAGGGGGAGGGGGGCTTCAGAAAAGTGTCCCCCCCCCCTCTACTTTCTTCTTTCCGGCCGCAAAAGCAGACCCGGGGTTGAGAGCAGCCACACGGTGCAGCAATTCTATAGCCACCGTGTATACCTCGGGAAACGGCGTCAGTGCGAAAAGCAAGACGGTGTGCGTGCTACGACAGTGAAGAGTAGGGGGGGGGGGGAGTGTGCGTCGTTAATCGAGAGCCATTTGTCCCCGCCGGCTCCGGCTTGGCTTCTCGCGCGGCTCTGGCCCCGGGCTCTTCTCGCGTCCCCGCTGCTCTCGAGAAGAGGACAGCGGGGAGGACGAGGCGAGAAGAGCGCGCTTGTCTCAATCTCGTTCTTGTTCTTTTTCTGTGTGTTGTGTTTTTCGGTTCCCGCGTGCCCGTGTCTCCCGAGTGTCTCGTCCCGTACAGGCGTGCTTTCTTCTATGCCTTAGTTACACTCGGCCCTTTACACTTAAGATGGCTGCTCTCCTGTCGCACTCTGTCCTTCCTTCCTTTCTCTTCCCCCCCTTTGGTGATTTCTCTTCGTCGCCAGCCTTTTTCCCGCAACCCATATGTTCCAATCCTCCCCCTTGCTGTATATAGCGTTTGACGACACTTTTTTCCTTTTTGTCGCGCGATTACATCTTCCGTCTTCCCCCCTTCTGTAAGGTGATAGAACGAGGGAAACCTGGCGGTGGGTAGTGGCTGTTTATGCGCTAATGTTTCCACTAATGGATCCCCCCTTTCACGAAGATTCCGCCCCCGTCTCGTCCCCTTTTCGTTCGAGTGTTTTCAGAAATGGGTGTTTGGGTGTCAACATTCATCACGCTTTGTATAATAATAAACACGAGGAGCTGGCAATTCAGTTCTTGGTCACTCTATACTGTAAATAACTGCAAATCGGTAATGAAACCTAATTCCTTCAAATGTATAAGGCCTCAAAACAAATGAAGCTTGCACCGCCACATTTTGCGGTTGTCTTTTTTTTGTTTGGCAAAAGGTTGTTATGATGACTTCAAAACGCCCTAAAGCTGCAAATTGGTTTATAATGCGAGAAATCAACTCGAGAAAAGGGTCATTCTTTCATTCCACCTTTCCAAGAGATCGTTGGGCCGTTCCTCTTGATGGGATGCATGAAAAGAAAAAGATTGCACTGTTTCGAATGCATTTGTCTAAGACAACTGGAAGGATAAATTAATCGCCAATTACTTTGCAGTAGATTGTACTGATACCCCTCTCCCTTCAAGCGAAAGCTTTCTGCAGTCAGTGTGGCTTCCCACTCACTCCGAGATTGCCGGAGATGAGAGCTTTCTTCACCTTACGTAATTTTGCAATGCCCCCAAGATCGACGCACCTATAACCGAGATACGACGGAATGCGACAACTTCATCATGACGCGTGTAACGCCGTTATGACGTCTTACAGTTTGGCGACTTGCGACGCCGTAGGCTGACGCGCTCACACGATAATGATTTGAGGCGTCATTCGTGTTGACGCCGGTATACTCACTATTCGCGTTTGATGAGGAACCTAAAGCTCTAGTCATAATAGCTCCTTTCGTACCCGTCAAGCCAGTACTGAAAGGTGCATTTTTTCGTCTCTCATCCAATAAGTTTCTTTCGAGAACGACTTCAAGAAGGCAAGGTCCTAAGTAAGCGACCTCGCTCTGTCTCGTGATAATTGATTATTGCCAATTTAGAAAACTTTCCAATTAAATACCGAAGAATTGTCCTAGTCGATTTGATTTTCGGGTAAATTGGGGAATATTTGTAAACATGGATATTCTTAAATGGTTTCTGTATATAAGAGCTTGGACACTGCTCAGTAAAAAAGAAAATTGCAAGAAAAGGCTGTGTATGTATACATCTTCAGCGTATAGAGCTAGCGATAGTAATGTTGTTAGCAGTGTGTGTTACGATGGGCGACTAGGTCCGATTGGCGACGCTATGTTGTTATATATTAGGAACTATAAAGAGTTGCACATAAACCCATTGTCCCATGGTGTCCCTGCTTGCGGTAAGAACGAAAAACTATTAAACTAAACCATAACAAAGACGCACAGGAAAATTTGTGAAGTATCCCGTGAGTGCTAGTTGGATTTAAAAATGACAACGTTGTACATATTGGGATCATGGCTGCCTATTGAGGAATGTATTCTTTTTACCGAAGAATGACTAGTAGAATACATTCAGTAGATTATTTTTTGGTATAGTACTTAGTTTGTGGCAGATTTATTCGTTAAAGAATAAAGAAAATCTCTCAAGTTCATAGCAACAAGTTACAAAACCAAGCTGATCATAATCGCGGTTTTATCAAAATTAAACAGTAGCGATTGCTACACGTTTATGATTTTGTCAGTTAATAACCTTATCTGTGTCGGTAAGATCGGCAGTTGTGCGGTGTAGCTTTCTGTACAATAGACAGCAATGTTATAATGCTACACGTTGCACGCCAAATTAAAGCTATATAACCAAATCATGAACCAGTGTCATAGCTCTTTACATTGCATGCAAGCTGTTGTTCTTCTCGTGTCATATACGTCGCTTGCTATAGATAAACGGGTACTAGATATTTGGTTGTATTATATCGCAGTTGCGGTGGTTATAAAGAACACCTTAAAAACGTGTTTGGCAGCAGCATTTGCCCAATAAAAGTGATAGAACTAACAGGAAAATTACAAAGCAAACGATAACGACATGCAAAATGTCGGGGTTTTTTTTGTTTTCTTTTTTTTTGCTGAAGAAATATACTTTTATTAGTTGAAGTTTGGCTGACACCAATCGTGAATGTGTCATATTGTAACACTCCTAATCATACTCCACGTGAATCACTATAGACATAGCCAGGAAACTAGAGCTCTTTCTTCAAGTTTCCTGGCTGTACCTAGTATATATACGGGTTGATTAAGGGTGTGTATACTTTGCAACTTGCCTGTGGTTGGAAATTATGCTAGTGAAGGTTACCAACGCCTTCGTTTTGTCTCATGGAAATAAGTTGTTTGATGTCTGGTCGTCCCAGTGCACAGAACAGCCATCTTGAATTTTCGTCTATGCACAAGCTGCTCTGTGTGTTGTGCTGATCACTTTGGTGTCACGATGACTGATGTGTTCGTGACGTGCACATACCCCTGGGCACGAGGTGTGGTCCTTTTTTGTCACTTATGCCGATTGACAGCATTTCACTTTGATTTTCCTTGAAAGAGTTTACTGTCAATTATGTAGACAGTTGTGAGGTGTAGAATCATGTTGTGAAGCCTCACGCAGTTAATATAATACACACACACTTTCTAGCTGTAATGAAATTAAAATAAAGTGTAGAAATAGAATAGCCGTTATGATGTGAACCGCAGGAAGGGAGAACTGAACCTAAACCAAACGGTATAGGTAACTTAAGGCACAGTTTCACGTGACTTTTCGATTATTATACTTTCGAATGGCTTGATTTGTTAGCGTTCCCAATTATTAGCCCAACATGCAAAGTATTTACGAAGAAATATAATAAAACTAATAGCACGCTGTTCGAAGAAAGAGGTTAATAATTCTTCAGCAAAAGCATTAGTGACACTTCCGTAAACAAAAAAAAATTAATGTATTGTTTTTACCTATTCGCCATTTATTTGTAACTTGAAGACAAATTGTTTCACGTAACCTAATTTTGTGAGACTTATTTATTTTCAACATAGCTGGGTGCAGTATGGGTGCCCACACACCAATCTAGCATGTCATTTATGTAAGCTGTAGGCACCTTCTGGCATGTTGGTGTTTACACTATTGTGATGATAAAATGGCAATTAGTTATTATTTCGCTAATTCACAGCTTCAATTTTCTAGAAATTATTCTAAACTAGGTCGTTTTGAAGTATTGACTTCGCAGTTGCCTTTCAGTCAAGGTTTTGTTAAAAATTGACTTATAAGGTGAAAATTAAACCTTTCCGTGGTAATCAGGTGAGGTGTTCCAAATCGGAATCGTCGAAATCCGGAGGAGCCGCAGTACATGTTACACTCTCACAAAAACAAAAAAAAAAAGTTTTCATTGCAGAAAAATTTCTTTTACTTATACGCACACTGCTATAGCTGCATGGCTGTGCAAATGAGTAATTTTGTTTTGGCCTGCTTGACGTCTGCCTCGTAGGATGAAAGATATGGTGTTTTAAAATGTACAGGTGTGATTATATCTGTTTGATTGTCTTAGCGCTGCACAATTAAGCAACTGGCTTTGTGCGAAAATCAATGAAGCCCATAAAAGACGCAGGAAATTATGTCTGCAATGCGTGATCAGAAATGATAGCACGTACGCACTTTGCGCGTTCACATTGAAACTACAATATTACGTGTAGTTGCGTACTAATTGTGTAGAAAGTAGTGCACGAGATTTCAATTAGCAGATCTGGTTGACTGCTCCTGTATCTCTCGTACCCATCTTTTTTACAATTATTTATCGTTTAATAATTTCGCACAATCGTACATTTCTTGCAAAGTGCATGGTGCGTCTCAACGGCTCCTGTTTTTATGAAGATCGTTGACTGAACTGCAGTCATTCACAGCGATAAACAGGCTAATGAGACACCGGTTTTTAGACTTGGAATTAGGACAATCACTTCATTCGTCGGATAGCACACGCGTATACATGCACTCTTCACCAGGTTATTTTTATAGCCCAGTATAAAGTTATGGTATAAACTCTTCTTTCTTGCAACAGTCATGATTTCCAAACATTTGTCCGCGATCTGCACGTATAACGTCATCGAAGATTGCTCATTCAATTGTCCAGTGGCACGATCCGAGAAACGACGTTTCCATGACGGGGTTTGGTGTTATGAATCGCAAAACTGCATGAAATCCTCAAGCTCGTCATGCTGGGTCCGGCTTGATCTCGATTCATGCCTGTGCGTTCCAGCCGAACGAAGCTGAAACTCCTGTTCAAGTCGCACAAACCACCTATATGGCTATAGGAACCAGGCATTGTCGCACAGCATACGTATAGGCTGCTGCACAAGAAAGCTGAAATTTTCGTTCAGGTGAAACAGGGACAATTAGCACAAGTTCGCTGCAGGTCCTTCGACGCATAGTGTCTGATACTGCCAAGAAGCACTTCCATGGACCCATTATGTTTCTTGAACATGCGTGGTCTACAGGTCTTCCTAGTATATACTTAGGTGGTGCATCACAGTTCTGTGGACAAGGCGATATTAAGTTTCGCATAGTCCTCGGCGCTCGCTGCAATTCAACCTTAGTCCCCATCATGTGGCAGCTCTTGGTGGAACATTTCTTTCGTTATATGCACAACAAATCCTTCCCGGGGCTCACGCTCATGGTTGTGTATGGTCGTCTATGGTCGTGTTGGCGACCAGAAGCTATCGTGTTCGAAGCCACACAATACTTTGATGATACAATACTTTGATAAGGTCCTTGATTAACAACCTTCCACGGCATCCTGTTTCTTTGGTGGACGTCTTGACGAAGGTGTCTTCAAATATCCTTGGGACTGATGGACCTTGCTGCCGACGATGATGAAGAACACAGATGCAGTGCGATGACACTCCGACGTGAGACGCTGTCACACTCGGTCTTTGAAGATGTACGTCGTTGTATACACGAGGACGCATCATTGGCAGTTGTCGATATCCGTAGCCGTCTTCAGAGGACCGTGTCGAGTTGCAGCACACACGTTGATGATACTCCAGGCAACACTCTTATAGCGATCGAAGCGGACTTACGTTATACACGTCAGTCTTGCTGGGCGAACATCACTTGGGTTACATTGTTACATTCGGTTCATATATAAACTATTCACTTCACCTTTATAGAAACTTCAAGCTTATTCCTTCGAAAAGTTAAGATTGTAACAGCACAGTTAACCGATACACAAGTCCTGCTCTCATTGCGCCTGACAAAACAAGATACCGAATCCGCTTGATTAACGCAATCATTTAGCTCGAGCCATCCAATTATGCACAGTACAATGGCATGACTTTACGATCTAAGCCCTGTCAACTTGTTCTACGTCATATAAGCGTATAAGTACCGAGTGTGACAGAACTTGTCACGCGATCGCCTTAGCGTGACCGTGTAAAAGATGACGTCATGTAACGTCATGTACGGTGCCTTAGGAAGTTCTGCGTTCAAAGCGTGCTAGCGGAGCCGGACTCACCTGGGCAAACTTGAGCGCCATGGGGCCGACCAAGCCCGACGATGCGTCCATGGCCGGGCCAGCAAAAAATAGCCGTTCCTTCCGTCCCGCGCGGAACTCTGCGAGTGCCACCGGCGGCTGGACCCCGCTGTGGGCGTGGCCTGCACTCAGCGGGGCCCCTCCCACCGGGGGGGTCTCCCCGAGGATCCCGATTGGTCGCCGCGCCGTCGTAGGGAAAAAAATGAAAGCGCTCGCGCTCGCGAAGGGAAGCAGTGGGGAGCGTGGTCTGTGAGTGTACCGTATACCAAGGGGGTGGACGGAAGTCAATAGCTCTGCGGGCCGCGCCCCATGGTGCAACCCCCCCCCCCCCCCTAGTGCCACTTCCCTCTTCACAAGCACCACCGCAGCGAGACGACTTCGTCCACGGCCTAGAAGGAAACTCGGGACTCGACCTCATTTGAGAGTAGGGTTGCTGGATTCGGATAGTCGCGGGCAAGATGTGCGGCTCTCTGATTGGTCGGGCCCCCACCCATTAACGAGTATTAACGAGTACATTAAATACGAACACGAAACTGCACAGGAAGCTGGGAAACCAATGACGAGCTCATACAGACAACTGATAGATTATTTGATTTGATCGATATGTAGGGTTTAACGTTCCAAAGCCACCACATGATGTTGAGGGACGCCGTAGTAGAGGGCTCCGAAAATTTCGACCCCTTGGGGTTCTTTAAGGAGGACACAGATCTGAGCACACGGGCCCACAGTATTTCCGCCTCCATCGATAATGCAGCCGCCGCAGCCAGGATTCGATCCCTGGACCTGCAGGTCAGCAGCCGAGTACCTTAGCCACAAGACCAACGCGGCGGGGCAAAAGACCGATATGTGGAAAGCAATGAAATATACGTATATCTCCCAGCAGACAGTCCGCCTCTGTGGACCAGTGGCTAGGGTGCTCGGCTGCTGATCGGAAGGTCGAGAGTTCGATCCCGGTCGTGGCAGTCACACTGCGACGGAGGCGACATGGTAGACGTCCGTGTATTGAGCAGTGGAAGTGCATGTTGAAGAACACCAGGCGTTCAACCTTTCCGAATTCCTCCGCTACGGTAACTCTCATATTCATATCGTGATTTTGGCACGTGAAAGCCAAGATATTATTATACCGGCATACAAACTTTCCCGGACAAGGTTAAATTTTCCGCAACAACATAGTCGTTCCGGAATGTTTTTTTGTGTGTGTATATATTTATGTGCTGTTGCTTTCCACTAAACTTTCAGGTGGTAGTAAGTGCTTTTCCCAGTGCAGTCACGCACCGTACTTTAAGCAGCACGAATCAACAATTCGCCCATCTAACTATTTTGTAAACGAGCGCGACCCGGGAATAAAGTGCAGTTATACGCACGACCAACTTTGGGCCGTCCAGCAGGCCCGCGGAGCGCCCGATAGGCTTAGCCTAACGGTCCCGACGTGGGAGTAGCCCGCTCCGCGCTGACGGGCGCCTTGCAGGACCACAATAAAGTTTTGCAACCAACCAACCAACGCAGCAACATGACTGCATGTTAGCCTGGCCTCACGCATGTTTACGCTAAGATAACACGGCGTATACAATGTGTGACCAAGAGATAAAAACGCCGAAAATAATTTTGTGTAGCGCAAGTGCACGACCTCAGCTTTTGAATCATACAAGAGAGCTTTTGAAAGCTCTCTTGTATGATTTGGCTACGCTTTATGATACTCAGGGTTGCGCAGATTTTCTGTTCGTTCGAGTGGTATTCTACTAAATACCATTCGAATGAACGTCAGCTAAACGAACAATTCAGTTGGACTATACATTTTTCTTTAATTTTCCCGATTAAGTGCCATTGGACACAACGCTAACGCATTCCAGTTCTACGAGCGTAGTTTATGACACCTCTCAATGCGCCTCATGTGATATTGTTTAGATATTGCCTGACAGACTAGAGGGTAAAGACAGCTCTTTGGCTTATATGAGGATTATGTCACGTTTGATTCTGTGCCAGCCGTCTCTACAGGACAGGGCGTATATACAGAAGTAGTACCTGCAGAGAGAACACACACACACACACACACACACACACACACACACACACACACACACGCGCACACGCACACGCACACGCACACACACACACACACACACACACACACACACATACACACACACACACACACATGCCATCAAGCAAATGCACTGGCTCGTACTTGGGAAAAGGGAAGTCGTCTGTGCTTGGCAGAATGTGCCGCATGTTTATGAAAGTTCAGGCACAGTGACTGAATTCATGACGATTGCAAACCGAAGTGTACAAGTGAAGTAAAAGACTGCTACGCTTTCAAAACATGCTAAATATGTAGAAAGCCACAGTGAATTCAACTATAGCACTTGAAATGAAAGGGTTTACGCATTATTTCAAAAGCTTATGTTTTTTAGCCATTGATGACAAGTTGCCGGATAGCTGTTTCAGTTCAGCGAATTTTCGCTTTAACAAACTTTTTCCCGAGGTGTCTTGCAGATGGGTCAACTGCAGTTTCACTGTATCTGTTTCATAGAGGTCTTGCGTCATCCCAGTGTAGAAGCGTGCACATACAAGTGGACAAAGAACCTTTCTGTTACTGTTAGTTTATCCGTACACTCTAAGCCGGAAAAGACTAAAGTGGGGTATGCCATTGGTCCTTTAGGGGTCTAAATGCGCTGCCACAGATTTTGAACCAATTTTGGACTAACTGTGGGAGTAACTGCAAGGGCTCAACTGTTACCCCAAGCACTTACTCCACTTGGTTTAAATGTTGGCCCCAGTAGAATGCTCCAGCGGGACTAACAGTTGAACCATCTGGACCAATGGCAAAAAAAAATGGCGACACTGCGTTTGTGCAGTATATTTTATGTTTATTCCAATTTAATCAGCACTGAAAATCATAGTATATTATTCATGCAACACACACACACACACACACACACACACACACACACACACACACACACACACACACACACACTATTATTTCAAAGTAAAACACCGCAAACACTGACTGCCCGCGCTGTACTACAGAGAACAGACTCTCAGGTATATATAGCACAGTATTTTGACCTCCCATCTAGTGCCAGTGGGCGACTTTTACTCGGCTTAAAAAAAACAATAAACATTAATATCGTAACACGAAAATTTACATCGGCTAATTCGTAGCACCGATGCGCACCGATCCTTTAATGTGGATCCATCTAATATTCAACATGCTTCCAGCCCGAGACTACGAATTATCAGCTGGTATTCGATCATGTCGGCACTGCGAACCAGCGTTCGCAGTGCTGACGCACGAGTCCGCAAACACAAACATAGCAGCGGCGCTTGAGCGGGAAAGCCGGCGAAGCAGCCGCAGGTGCCCCTCCGATGCCATACCGTGTCGGCTTACCGACGGCGTCGCTAGGCTTACGACGAGTACGGCTAAACGACCGCCCGCGATCGCAATGTGCGGCTCGCGTGAAATTTTCGTCGTCGTTATTTTATAGTCACAAATGAACAATAGGTAAGTGCCCCATGTTCGCTGTGTCTTACGGAGTGATGTAGATATCTGTATACATACAGCGACGAGACCGTTCGCAGGCACGGTTCTTTCATCGTGCTGGTAAGGCACAACCTGTGTACCGCTGGCCGCACGATTAGTTGTATCCGCGATCGCCTACACGTTGGATTTTTGATAACGATTGTCGCATGGATAAAAAGACGTAAGTTTGCCTGAGCTACTATTTTCGTGAACTTGTACGTGACGTTTCCTTCGCTTGTGCCGGCAATGCACTCACACCGGCAGCCCGCTTGATACCGATGACGTACGAAGCCTACTTTTCCTATATATCGCTTTGAACTTGTGGTCACTGTGTGGGTACACGACCGCTGATGAACAGCTTACCTTTATTAGCATTGTCAGTGTTCACCGTAGTTCGAACTTATTCAGCACATTAAAGCGAGTTCTCGGCATTGCCCGTGTTTGCGGAGACTTTCACTTGGCTTCGGCTCGCCCGTGCCGGCATGGTGGAAACGCGAGGGCACTTGCTGTGTGCACTGACAGCGCGTTGTACTACTTTCCTCTCATAACATCTTCTATTCGTTTCATAGTGCTTCACTTTCACAGTGGCGTATAGCCTATATATATAACTTGTTTTCATGATCGCCGACCACGCCGAGCATTGCAGTGCAGCATCGACAGGAGGCGATCGCGGCGCAGTTGCCCTCCCCGTTGGTCCCTTCATTGCCGGGCGTTTGCGCAAGACACGCATTGTCACACATTTAGTCCCTGGTGGACGAACCGTTCGTCCATTGGTTTAACGACTGCAGTTAGTCCAACTTTGCCGAATTTCGGCTTAGAGTGATATAAGCATACGGTGCACATTGCATCGTAAATGTCACCGCTATAGCACTGTGGTCTCGCGGAAAACACTCTGCTGCCTCTAAGAAGACAAGACCCATGCGTGGAAACATTGGCTCAAGTGACAATTACCCTTATTTGAGGAGTTTTCACTTTTTGTGCATGTAACTTAGCGTTGGGGGAATGCATTCGATCGGTTAAACTTATTCATCTCATCCTTGTCTTGATTCCATCCACCATGGTATCTAATCCACCGTCCTCGTCATTCATCGATAGAGTATCCTATCGGGAAGAATACAAGAGGGAACTCTGGCGCTAGTGTCTATGGGAGCTGCGACGCATGGCGCTTCAGCGATCGCTGAAATTATGAGTATTACATGGATCGGCCTAGTATTCGTACACTACGTTCCTTCTGGCTTCGCGTTCCTTAAAGCTGCTTTGTCACGAATCTACAATGTCCGGTAGTTAAGCTTCACGACCTTCAACTTTTAGGATCACCATTTGAAACGAGTTCACGAAATTCCGAATAGTTTGTACTTCCATTCGAAACAAAACCAAAACACAGCAAGAAGCGAAGCCACAAGTGGGTTCGCCGCCCGCAAACACGAAAACTACAGTTTTCGTGCTAGCGGCAAATTCATGTGCCACCCGTAATTATCATGCTCGCTGAAAGATAGGAGTGCCAGAGTCGCCTCTAGTTAATTTTAAAAAACTCTATGATTCCATTCATTAGCTAAGCAGGTAAACTGTTGCGCGGCTATACAATAAGGTGAGCTGTTTCAAGCGACGGAATGATAGCGCTTTTATCACTATAGGGCTGTATAGATGCGTGTCATAAGAGCTTCGCTCATGAGTCACGTATCACTGCGCACTGTTTTGTTTTGTTTTTTTAGTTGTACCTATGATAATACGGAGAGTGTTAAAAAGTAAAATTCACTTGACAGACGCTTGTTTTCTTTTATTTTCCCATGATTTGAAGCGTTATATAGACTATATACGCATTGTATGATGTGTCACTACTTACGTTGGCACACCCATTGTTCGCCATTACAAATTGTATTATCGTAATATTGTATTGCAGTGTCACATCTCACACATCACTTGATTCTTTTTGCTGTTTTGTTTGTAAGCTTTTTTATTTTCAAGTACATTTATACAGAAAATATAACGCCTCCACTCCTTCTTAAAGTCTGGAAATTCAAGTCAGCGGTATTGAATAAACAAATAAATGATCCCGGGCTTCCACAGCTGCATTAGGATTGGTTCGAAACGCAAAACACACACACACACACACACACACACACACACACACACACACACACACACACACACACACACACACACACACACACACACACATGGAGTTCACGCGATCAAAATTAATCGGGACTGTACTCCCTGCGCGTGGGCTATGACGCGTTTCATAATGACGTCCTGGTTTTCACTATGAAATTTCCTATCAGTACATTCGAGGGAACTGTGGAGCTTTAGGGTCTGCGGGAGCGGCAACGCATGGAGCTTCAGGGGGCGTAGGGAATTATGGGTAGTACATGGATTTGTCTATACTTCCGGCAACAATTGGCTTCGCTTGGCTTGGAGCTGCTTTGTCCCGAGACGACAATCAACGATTGTTCAGCAGTAACGCTTCACTATACCCCAACTCTTTAGGCTGACCAATTCAAATCGGGTCACAAAGTGCTCAGTGGTTTGTTCTTTTACTCGACGCAAAACCAGAACAGTTGTAATAAACAAAGCCACGACTGCGTTCGAAGGACGCAAAGCATGACGGCTGGGCAAATTCATGTACTATCCACAGTGTTATAAGTGGTTGTGACAAGCAAAACACTGTAATGCAATTACTTTTTTTATCAATTGCACTCGTTTTCATCAAAAAAAAAAAAACAGCCCGCAAGGTTCTTAGTGGATGCGCCTGAAATGAATCGAAGGCGAAAGCCATTTTTTCCTCAGTTGATGTATTGATCAGTGTCCTTGGGTGGTGGGATCCTATCTTGTGCTTTTTGAAGATGGTGGGATCCTGTACTGTGCATTTTGAGGGTGGTGGGATCCTGTCGTGTGCTCTCTGAAGGGGGCGGGATTCTGTCCTGTGCCTTCTGAGGGTGGCAGGATCCTGTCCTGTGCTTTCAGAAGATGGTGAAATCCTGTACTGTGCTTTCTGTATGTGATGGAATCCTGTCCTGTGCTTTCTGAAGATAGTGGGGTTCGTGTCCTGTGCATTGTGAAGGTGGTGAGATCCTGTCTTGCGCATTGTGAAGGTGGTGGGATCCTGTCTTGTGCTTTTTGAAGCTCGCGGGATCCTGTCATCTGCTTTCTGAGGGTAGTGGGGTCCTGTCCTGTGCTTTCTGAGTGCGGCGGGATCCTGTCCTCTGCTTTTTCGAGGGTGTAGGGATCCTGTCACACCTCCCTCCGAAAGCTAACTGCACACAACGTGGTCTTGCACTGCCTGCAAGATCGGAGTCATTGCAAGCTTTGCGCGCCTCAAGTGGCCTCCGTGATCAGCTCGCCTTTGATCGAGCAACGATGTCATGCAATGTCGTCGCAATTTCGGCCACATGTGAAGTCATTATGACGTCATTGAGTGATCGTTTTATTTTGATAATTTTAGTTGAGCCCTACGGTGAATTGTTGCCCTTGAGGAGGCATCTGTGACTTTCGCTTTTATGGCAATAAGAAATGCCGCTTGCTTGCAGTCGTGTAAAGAAGTATTCCTTATAGAGAAAGATTTCAGACAGCCCAAGAAGAGCCACTGACGGCGGACGAACAACGTCAGACATTCGGGTGAATGAAATTGATCCTCAAGCACTTCGGTAGCATCACACCAAGAGCAAAACCCATCGTTAAGCACCTGCGTAGTGTGCTCTGTGGCAGGTACAAATAAAAATAAAAGTGGACTTCACAGGAAGAGCGCGGCTTTAGAGGTGCAACCGTATCCTGCCTCCGCGTCCCATGTGCAGGGACTCAGCGCTAGAGAAGCACTCGGTCGCGGGTGTCCCGCGCGATGAGCTGCTATTGCTGCTTGTTGTTGAAGCTCGGCGGGCAGTCCCTTTTGGAAGCCGATAGCGAGTGCCACACTCACAACTGATCGGAGAGTGTGGGAATGGCTCGGAGTCCCACGGTGAAGACAAAATAGAAGGAAGCGAGAAGGCTAGGTATTCTGCGGCCCACGTGATGGGCGGCGCATGATCATCGATTGCCGCGAACGTCGCTCACCCTTCTCGCCATTAGGACGCAATTAGTGGCTTCCCGCGTGGGGGCGCGCAAGGACGCTTCGCGCCTCTCTCGCAGTGGACGGGTCAGCGAGCGCCTCGCTGCCGGCTGGCCCGCTTAGGGAAGGTAGCGATGGTGTTGAGGGCTTTTCTGGGGAATGGAACGAGCGCGGGTGAAGCCGCCGCAGGGTGTCGCTGCGGTCGCGGAAGAGGGTTCGAGCGAGAGAGAAGCGAGCAGCTTGCGCTGCTATTTTTTGTTGCACTGAATGCGCATTGCGCCCACTCCGCCGCGGAGTGAAGTCGACCCCCCCGCTCTGTGCCGCCATCATAATAGTCTCGGGTTGGGACTGACGGAGAGTGAACAGTGCCTGGCACGGCCGAAGGAAGTTGCGCAGTGCGGCGCTGCTCCTGGTAGCCGTCGTGGTTGCCACCAGGGCGGCGCTGACGTGGCAGGAGGTGACATGGCGATTAATTTGAATAATTAGACTGTGGTAGGCCTAATGGACAATAGGAGGTCAAAAAAGAGTCACAGCATATCCGCGAGGTCAATGATGACGAGTGGGGAGAAGCGGATGGATGGATGGACACAAGGACGGACGCGCGGATGGACCCATGGACAGACGCACGGACGGACGGAAGCTCTTCAAGTACCACCATCTCGCATCTTTTCATCATATACAAGTGCTGGCATGCAGCGGACATTCTAAGGACTAAACGAGAGGAAGCTACTACGACGACGGCGACGCGGAGTATACGACCCATGGCGTAAGGAGCTTGGCCTCGAAAAGGAAAGAGCACCGAAGGGGAATTCTGGGTGGTTAACCAATGAGCACGGGCTCTACCGCCTCTTTATGCATCATGTATAAAGATAGACAAGTAGTAGTAGTGGTTAGTTGAAGAAATGATGCATAAATAGCGTAACTTTTTGAACTGGCCGCTACTGCATGTTTACCCTACTCATGTCTGGACGGAAAGGAGAAAAGTTAGAGAAGAAGGAAAACAACAAACAAACAAGTTGTGTGGACACAAAAAACACGAACACAAGCTGGCACTTCACAAACTTTCTTGAACTCCAGTCGACTTAAAGAAGCATAGCTGGGCTTTTGTTACCTTGTTCTTTGCCCATATACGGAACTATAAGTCGAGGTTCTGGGGTCCCGTTTTGTAAAAGAGGTCTTGCATCAAGGTAATAAAAAGGCGGGAATTTCAAACCAAAGTGATGCTCACGCATGAAAGCGTCCATAGGCACTGCGTGGTACCGGTGGCTTTTCTTAGTCATATAATAAAAAAAATGGAACTATTCGTGCAATCCTTTCGCAACCAAGCATGAAGGTTTCACTTGGCGTTGTACCTGATTTCCGACGCACGTTTCTCTGGAAAACGATGAGCAGCGCCTATCGGCGTTCCCTGTTAGCACCGCCTCCTAAAAACTTGGCCACGTGTTTCAACTCCCTTTTTAGACAATCTCGACCGGTGCACATACCAGCTAATTGTAAATGTAGCTGGCTGAACACTGCATGCTGCAACCTTAAGATACCTATAGTGGCATATGTGTCGCCGTTTTACCTAACATCAGTAACGCGCGCTTTTTATGCAGCTTAATTAATTTCTTATGTCCTTTATGTTGGCTGACAAAAATTTTGTCATATGTATACAATCCACATTAGGATAATATAAGCTTTGCGTTTCTGTATATGAACTCGTGCACAAGTATTCACAGCAAGCTTGACACTATTGATCCGCTATCACCCGTCGGCGAGCAGCATGAAGCACGGGAACTCATTAAAGGGCAAAAATTCATGTCCGTACGTGCAGCCATGACATATGCGCGTGGGCAGATACCTTAAGATACATGTGAAGTTTCACAGGGTGTTCCACAGTGTTTCACAGTGTGACGACATCACAGGACACTGTCATTTGGTCGCATGGGTCCATGGTTCACAGAATGCTTTCACATAGTCAGAGATGTAACCTTCGGTAATCATATGTGATCTGCTCCTGTTTCGCTAGCTGGTTGGCCATTTTTACAGAGCGGCTTAAGTCTCCAATTTTATTAGCAGCATAACTGATTTGCGTCAAATATTGCAGATATTAGAGCGGCTGGCATTACAGATCAAGCATAGCACATCATAAATATCGGTAGCATTTCACGGTGGCAGGAGTACAGCGAAACTGTCCACATGAGTTTTCCTGGACGTTTTTGCCGACTGGAAAGTTGGAAAAATTGTTGATAGCTTGGAAGTTCATTGAACACTGTCGCCGCTCATGAAAGCGTTCACACCTCGACTCCCAGTGTGTCCAGTTTGATGAGGAATAGCATGCAGCCCAACGTGGAAAATTCCTCGTGGTTTGTATAGGCCGGCAAGAAAAATGTGGAACTCATCGGGGATACTGCGAAAGCTCCTCAGGATCAATAAAGTTCGTTGTCTACCTGTCTATCACTCAGGTACAATCAAGAAATATATCTGATGCTTTGGACTCACTTGGACTCAGACTCACTAAAATATTCCCGAGTAAGACTCACTCGGAGTCGTACTCACGCAACTTTTCTTCAAACGGACATAGCTCCCTCGGACTCGAACTCACCAAAATATTGCTCACCCGGACTCAGACTCACGGCTCGATTTGTGTCTGAGTGAGTCCGTTATCGCCGACCTATGATGGTATCCACTTGCTGTGGATACCATCGTGGTCACTCGGTAAGGTTGTTTAGGGCCCCTTTCTGTTCAAGAATCAGGGACTGGTGCAATACATAATAAGCTGCAGTGCTAAATACGCGCATTAAATTACCTTGACGTATACTCAATATACTTTCGGGTGCCCGTTCGTGGATTTCGCGTCGTCTTAATGCAGCACGCAACCAAGCCATACGATTGCCACAGGAGCGGATGAACGACAGCAAGCGCATACAGTGCCACAGATCGCGGAACTAAAGGAATGCGTGCGTGCTCTCGCTAATGGGGATTCTTGGAAAGGCGACGTGTTTCAAGAGTTGCAATGTTCCATGCAATTAACGTTTTGGCTTCTCTTTTCAAAGCGAAGTCGTTTGTTGAATAATTCGGTCGTCTGTCGCGTTCCAGCATTTTTTCTAGCTTGTTTGCGTTTTTCTTTCTGTCCATATAATTATTTTATTGCTCATCACGTTCAGATAGCGCGTTTGTTGGAGTATGTGTAATTTAGCGCTGAAATCAACCGTATGTTGGGAGAGTAAACAAGTAAAGTTATTGACGTATACTCACAAGCATGCAGTGGAAAGACTGCAATCGGTCCCGGAAACCATGCTTCTCAGTAAATATGTCAATGAAGGCGTGCATGCTTGAAGCCCGTGCGCTTGTATATAGGGGCACGTTCAAGAACACCGCATGTCAAAATTTCCGGAGCCGTCAACTACGGCGTCTCTCATAATCACATCGTGGTTTTAGGACACCAAACGACAACAATTTTTAATAATCTAAGAAAGTATCTGCTTTCTTGCATACTTGCGCATATTTTCGCTGTGCGAATGGACTAAACTTTAGCCTTAGTTTGCTTTTGCAATTTAGCGTCTTTTATTGCGAATACACAAATTTCTGCAAGATGACATGAAAATTGGTGAAACTTTCGCTTCCGTCACATCTTTAGTGATGATTGATATGGGGTGTTTAACGTCCCAAAACTACCATATTATTATTAGAGACGCCGTATAGTGGAGGGCTTCGGAAATTTCGACCACCTGGGGTTCTGTAACGTGCGCCCGAATCTGAGCACACATGCATATACAGCATTTTCTCCTCCATCGAAAATGCAGCCGTCGCAGCCGGGATTCGATCCCGCAACCTGCGGGTCAGCAGCCGAGTACCTTAGCCACTAGACCACTGTGGCGGGGACTACTTTAGTGATGATTGTTTGCTTGTTAGCACTGCGGCATTTGGAAACTGCGCGTTTCCGGCCATAGGTGGAGAGTATACGGTGTTGCTGAGGGGCTCGGATTCCCCCGGGCTGCTTCATGGGGGGCAGACTGCACCCTGGCGTTGGCCCGGGATATTCATTACCAGCTTTATTTAGGATCTCATCCATTGCCAACACACTGTTGCACGTCCTGTCCTGCTGCTATGTATTTAACTATGTTTATGCCCACTCCTTCTCCTTTCAGGCCTTCAAAATTCGGATCATGAGCCAGTGACACGTAGGATGTCTTGGGAGGTAGTTGAATTGATAACGAAGTCACAAGATAGCGAATAAAACTGGGGCATTTGCACGGTTATTGTACAGAATAAGTGTGGAATGTACGCATTAAGAAAGCGAGTTTTGTTTTATGTAATATACATCTCTCCCTCGCTTTATATTGCCACGTTCCATTTCCCAAGTTTTTGTTATCGTCCCAAAACACCACACGATTCTCAGCGCAAACCGCGCCTGCAGTTTTCGACAAGGTTCCGGACTGTAGTAGATCATTTCGATAAGATCACGCCCACTGTGCGAACGGTACAGATTGTTCTGGAACCTACGCCACCGCCAGCGATGACGCTAGAACATTCAACGGCAAGAGTATAAATGCCGAAGCACTTCGCCGCTTGTCAGTTGTTGATCGAAGGCCGTCGCTCCGTTCGCCGCTATCAGTCCGAGACTGCTATCTGTGCGAGACTGCTGCTGTAATTGGACTTTCCGTTTACCGGGCACAGGTTCGCCCAAATAAACAGTTAAATCCCAACACGAAGTCTCCTGTCTTCGGCCGCGTCACGACCCCGTGACATCTGGTGGAGGTGCTGCTTCGTTCATGTACCGGACGCCCCCGTCAAGCCGTGAACCCAGCCCACGTCGCGGAGAAGACACCGACGCCAACCAGGAGCAGTGAACAAGCCGCCGACAGCAAGGGCTACCACCGGAGTACGGGCTCCTACAAGACAAGGCGCGCAAGACCAAGGCCATGACCGCGACTGCAGCGACAATGACAACCGCAGCGTCCCAGCCCACGATGGTCATGCACCAACCCAGGGAACCACCAATTTTCCATGGGTCATCTTTTGAAGACCCGGAGTCCTGGCTAGAAACATACGACCGTGTGGCCGCCCTCAACCATTGGGACCATGATGAAAAGCTGCGTCGTGTGTTCTTCTATTTGGAAGACACCGCAAGGACCTGGCTCAAAAATCGGGAGTCCACGCTCCGAACGTGGGATGTTTTCTGCGGCGCATTCCTGCAAACGTTCGCGAGCGTCGCTCGCAGAGAGAGGGCCGCTGCTTTATTAGAGACCCGGGTTCAGCTACCAAATGAAAATGTCGCCATTTTCACAGAAGAAATGACCCGACTATTCCGTCACGCTGACCCAGACATGCCTGAGGAGAAAAAAGTTCGTTTCCTCCTGCGAGGGGTCAAACAGGAGCTCTTCGCGGGACTGATGAGAAACCCAGCGAAAACCGTCCAAGAATTTGTAGCCGAAGCGACCACTATCGAAAAGACCCTGGACATGCGCAGCAGACAATATAATCGTCGCCTGACTGCAGACTGCGCTGCTGCTCAAGCCAGTAACTCCGGAGACCTGCGTGAAACGATCCGAGCGATCGTGCGGGAAGAGCTGCGCAAGCAGTTGCGTTCGGCGCAGCCTCAAGTGGATTCAATCGCCGACATTGTGCGAGAAGTTCGGCAATCACTTCAAATTCCCCACGCACCGCTGCCCGAGCCGGAAGCTATGAGCTACGCCGCGGCACTGCGCCACAACGCTCCTCCCCGTCCACGCCAAAACGCCGCCCCGTCGCACTTCCGTCGACAGACGCCACCACCGCCACCACCCCCACCGATGTCATACCGTTCGCCAGCGGCCCAGCGCAGTGCACCGAGGAAGACTGACGTCTGGCGCACCCCTGACCATCGCCCGCTCTGCTACCACTGCGGCGAGGCCGGACACACATACCGCCGTTGCCAGAACCGACAGATGGGACTGCGTGGCTTCGCCGTCAATGCACCGCGTCCACAGCCAGGAGAACGACCACGTGACATCGCCGACTACCTGACAGGAATTCGGTGGACACCACGAAGCCCTTCAAGTTCGCTGTCGCCCAGCCGCCATATGTCACCGCACCCCAGGCAGTACTCTGACCCTACGCGGGGCCGGTCTCCTAGCCCGTATCCGGGAAACTAAGGGCAGCAACCGGTGGAGCTGCGGTTGCTGTGCGACGAACTACCGAAGATCCTCCGACGACGACGACGCCGCGACGGAGCTTTCCGAACACAACGCCAACCAGGCAAAGCCCTGACGGCGAAAGCTCATTTACCGAAGGTGGCCTGACGACGCAACATGGAACAGGCGGAACAAGCCGACGCAGCCGTGACCCGATGCCACGCCCTAACTGTAATGCGAGACGGCGAACTAGCGACCTCGACGTTCTTATCGACGGCCACAGTGTGACCGCTCTCGTCGATACTGGAGCCGACTACATCAGTGGGTCGTTCGCCGCGAAGTTAAAGAAAGTTAGGACAGCTTGGAAAGGCCCTGAAATCCGCACAGCCGGAGGCCATCTCGTAACGCCTGCAGGAATCTGCACAGCGAGAGTCACCATTAACGGCCGTATTTATCCTACAGACTTCGTAGTCCTACAGCGTTGCTCGAGAGATGTCATCCTTGGCATGGACTTCTTATGCCTCCATGGTGCTGTCATCAACCTAAAAACAAAGTCGATAACGTTATCCACAGAAGAAGCAATACCGCCACGCACGTCGTCAGGACACCATGCCTTGAATGTGCTGGAAGAGCAAGTCACCATTCCGCCTCGCTCAAGCGTCATTATTTCAGTCGGCGCTCCTAAATCACCTGACTTGGAAAGCGTCGTTGAAGGCAGTCAGCATCTGCTGGTCACCCGAAATATTTGCGTCGCAAGAGGAATTGCAGAGCTGCGGGGAGGCAAAGCAACGGTTATGCTCACGAATTTCAGCAACGAGTACAAACATGTGAACAAAGGAACAACGGTCGCATACATCGAAGAAATTGTCGAAGCCACCAGTGCTTTCGCCCTCGCCGATTCTGCGGAACCTGCTCAGAGGAACCAAGCCCCTCCCATAGCTTTCGACGTCAATCCCAGACTTCCGAACGATAAGCAAGAACAGCTCAAGGCCCTGCTCCTGCAATACGAAGATTGCTTTTCGTCGTCATCGAAAATTCGGCAGACCCCAATCACGAAGCATCGCATCATAACTGAAGAAAATGCCAGACCACTCCGTCAGAGTCCGTACAGGGTTTCGACGCGAGAACGTGAAGCCATGAAGAGACAAGTTGATGAAATGCTGCGGGATGACATTATCCAGCCGTCCAAGAGTCCATGGGCATCCCCAGTGGTGTTAGTGAAGAAAAAGGATGGGACCCTACGTTTCTGCGTCGATTATCGCTGCCTGAACAAAATCACAAGAAAGGACGTGTATCCTCTCCCACGAATAGACGACGCACTTGATCGGCTCCATAACGCCAAGTACTTTTCGTCAATGGACCTCAAGACTGGCTATTGGCAAATCGAAGTCGACGAAAGAGACCGAGAGAAGACGGCGTTTATAACACCAGACGGCCTCTTCGAGTTTAAGGTGATGCCCTTCGGCCTTTGCTCAGCGCCTGCAACTTTTCAACGCGTTATGGATACAGTACTGGCAGGATTGAAGTGGCAGACTTGCCTTGTGTACTTGGACGACGTCGTCGTGTTTTCCTCGAGTTTCGATGAGCATCTTCGGCGCCTTGAAGCTGTACTTCAAGCCATCAAGACTTCCGGACTCACACTGAAGCCAGGAAAGTGCAGATTTGCATATGAGGAGCTCTTGTTTCTGGAGCACGTTATCAGCAAGTCTGGAGTTCGTCCCGATCCACGGAAAACAGCCGCCATCGCCGACTTCCCGCCGCCCACTGACAAGAAAGCCGTGCGCCGATTTCTGGGCCTGTGCGCCTATTATAGGCGGTTCGTGAAAAACTTCGCCCGCATCGCCGATCCTCTCACTAACCTTACCAAGGCCGACGTGGAGTTCAAGTGGGAAACACCACAGGAACACGCTTTCCAGGAGCTTAAACATCGCCTCCAGACGCCTCCGTTACTTGCCCATTTCGACGAATTCGCCGAGACAGAAATACATACTGACGCAAGCAGCGTAGGTCTTGGCGCCGTTCTTGTGCAGTGGTCTGACGGACTTGAAAGGGTTATAAGTTACGCCAGCCGATCGCTATCCAAAGCAGAAGCAAATTATTCCACAACAGAAAAGGAGTGCCTCGCCATCATCTGGGCTACGTCGAAATTTCGCCCCTACCTCTACGACAGGCCCTTCAAAGTTGTGAGCGACCACCATGCCTTGTGTTGGCTAGCCACCTTGAAGTACCCTTCAGGTCGCCTCGCACGTTGGAGCCTGAGACTTCAAGAATATGACATTACTGTCATTTACAAGTCCGGCAAAAAAACACTCCGACGCCGACTGTCTCTCTCGTGCGCCTGTCGACCAACCGCTACCCGACGACCCGGATGACGACTACTTCTTGGGTACGATAACTACCGACGACTTCGCTGAACGACAGCGGGCCGACCCGGAACTTAAGGACCTAATAGAATACCTCGAAGGCAGGACCGCCGAAGTCCCGAAGGTATTCAAGCGCGCACTTGCGTCGCTCTTTCTACGAAACGGTCTTCTACAAAAGAAAAACTTTTCACCGCTTCGAGCTAAGTACCTCCTTGTGGGGCCTTCAGCTCTGCGACCAGAACTCCTGCAGGCCCTGCACGACGATCCGACGGCAGGGCACCTCGGTGTTTCTCGCACGCTCGCGAGGATACAAGAAAGGTACTACTGGCCACGTCTTACCACCGACGTCACTCGTTATGTGAGGACATGCCGGGACTGTCAGCGACGCAAGACACCGCCGACAAGGCCAGTGGGACTTCTGCAGCCAATTGATCCACCTTGCCGACCTTTCCAGCAGATCGGTATGGACCTACTGGGGCCGTTCCCGACGTCGGCTTTCGGAAACAAGTGGATTGTGGTAGCTACCGACTACCTCACCCGCTACGCCGAGACAAAAGCCCTGCCAAAAGGCAGTGCATCCGAGGTAGCTAAGTTCTTCGTCGAAAATATCGTCCTACGTCACGGCGCCCCGGAGGTCCTTATCACCGACAGAGGAACGGCATTCACTGCCGACTTAACTCAAGTGATCTTGGCATACAGCCAAACAAACCACCGCCGGACGACAGCGTACCACCCACAGACCAACGGCCTCACCGAGCGGCTTAACAAGACGATCGCCGACATGCTGTCAATGTACGTCAATGTCGAACACAAGACGTGGGACGCCATTCTTCCGTATGTGACCTTCGCATACAACATGGCGGTGCAGGAGACGACGCAGATATCTCCATACAAATTGGTCTACGGAAGGAGCCCGGCAACGGCGCTCGATGCCATGTTACCCAACGTCACCGACGAAGAAAACCTCGATGTGAGCGAGTACCTTCAACGCGCCGAAGAAGCCCGACAACTTGCGCGTCTCCGTATCAAGAATCAACAGACGACCGACAGCCACCGTTACAACCTTCGATGACGCTTCGTGGAATACCAGCCCGGTGAACGTGTTTGGGTGTGGACGCCGATACGCCGACGTGGACTAAGGGAAAAGCTTCTGCGACGGTACTTCGGACCCTACAGGGTGGTTCGACGTCTCGGCCCACTTGATTACGAGGTTGTCCCCGACGGCATCACGAACTCTCAACGACGCCGATCGCGACCTGAAGTCGTCCATGTCGCGCGCCTCAAGCCATTTCATGCGCGTTAACAAACTGAAACAGTGTTTTTTTGTATTATTGTTGTATCGTAACTTATTCCTTGTACTTTCTTGCATTATTATTGTACCTTCATCTTTAGTTAAAGCATCGGGACGATGCCTTTTTTCAGAGGGGGGCAATGCCACGTTCCATTTCCCAAGTTTTTGTTATCGTCCCAAAACACCACACGATTCTCAGCGCAAACCGCGCCTGCAGTTTTCGAGAAGGTTCCGGACTGTAGTAGATCATTTCGATAAGATTACGCCCACTGTGCGAACGGTACAGATTGTTCTGGAACCTACGCCACCGCCAGCGATAACGCTAGAACATTCGACGGCAAGAGTATAAATGCCGATGCGCTTCGCCGCTTGTCAGTTGTTGATCGAAGGCCGACGCTCCGTTCGCCGCTATCAGTCCGAGACTGCTATCTGTGCGAGACTGCTGCTGTAATTGGACTTTCCGTTTACCGGGCACAGGTTCGCCTAAATAAACAGTTAAATCCCAACACGAAGTCTCCTGTCTTCGGCCACGTCACGACCCCGTGAGAATATATATATATATATATATATATATATATATATATATATATATATATATATATAAAGAGAGGGAGAGAGAGAGGAAGCAGGGCACTCTAAGCGGTCAGAACCCGGAAAGCGCACTCATAAGGTGAAAGTCGAGCAAAGGCCTGCTTCGCTCCAGCCGGTAAGATGATGCGAGAGCTTGGACTCCAGCATTTGAATTTAAACCTCCTTGCACTATTATATGTGGTCAGTAGTCTTCCCTCTGCACCTCCGCAAAGCTCTCCGCAGCATTGTTGTGCGAATAAGTTAACAGCATAAAGCTTCTACTTTAACTGCGAAGCTATTGTTGGTGGAACTCTTTATGTCCGAAATCAGTGGTGACGCTTGTGGGCATCACGAACGCGTGCACGCCGTAAAAATTAATTAAATCGCACTACGGATCACTGGCCGCTTAAGCATTAAGGCAGAGGTTAGCCCAGCAAGCGAGTATGTGACGTAGAAACCTGTGCGTCTCATCTGAAAACTTTCATCAACATAAACGGGTATGTGGCACAGAAATAGGGTGAAGACCACTATATACACAGCTTCCCCTAAAAAGTAAGAAGGCAACAAATAGCCCAACAAATGGCACTGCATGCTCGTCTCCATAGCCGCACCACTGTCACGTGAAAGTTTGCGGTTATTAAAATTGTTGGCTTTACAGTAGCACCTCAAAGATTGGTAAGGAGTGTTCAATAACAAAACTCACAGCATATTCACGGAGTGATAGATGATAAGTGGGGTGAAATGTCCATCCGTCCATCAGCCCGTGCGTCTGTCTGTCTGTCTGTCCGCTCCTATCACACTAGAGCACGCATCGGACGGATGGATGGACGGACGTTTTGCTCCACTCATCATCATTCACTCCGTGGATATGCTGTGAAACTACTAACGCCATCTAGCGACATCAATTACGAGGACATATACGCAGAACGCCATCTGGAGAGCAATTCTTTAAACTAACTAGAAGTGGCTACTACAACATACAACTACGAGGGAACGACCCACATTCGATGCCGCTTTGCCCCTAAAAGCAGTGACACAACATATCGGAGCATATTAAACGAAGGCTTCCTTGTAAATTGGCGTATAAGAGTGCATATGGTCAAGATGCAATAAAACTTTACTGTCACCTCTAAGCTTAACAGACCCGGACTTGGGTTGCAAAATACAAGTTTTTCTCTCTCTGTCAAAGCTTAACAAAGTGTGTTTAGTAAAGAGCTGTGATGCAACATATCAGAAAGACTTGCAAAACATATAAATGCCTTGAACTGACCAAGGAAACTCCATTAGCTTCGCCGTTTAGTGGGTGTCCGGGTAGCGGAGTTGGTTGAATTTTCTTAATTTACGTAAAATTGAGAAATGAAGTTTGACGCTCCTTGCGACGAATGGTTCAGCGTGCTCTTTGTCGCAGGCAAATTATTGTAGCTTGTGCGCATAACTTTGGGGCAGTAGCTCATGAATCCTGTTCCGTTATTGTTGCTGGAAAGAAAGAGCTTCATGTTAAATATTTCGCAGCCACGTTACATGTATTCAAAATGTGTAGGGAAAATTCGCGTCTGGCTTCAGTAGCAACTTATATCCATCCGCTCTTTCTTCACGGGACGGCTTTAAGCTCTCCCATAGTAGAGTACTCTGTATTCTAAATCGTTACCCACTTTTACTAACCCCCCCCCCCCCCCCCCCTGTGAATTGCATCTCTTTCGCTCTCTTGATGAATTCCTTTTAAAATCAGGAAATGTGGTACTCTGAAGCGCTGCTTGACTTGAACTTGACTTGCCACCAACTTCGATGCAGCACAAACGCGTTTCGAACGCGCTGTAATTAGGCGGTGCCAAGGCAGCAGGAACGCACAGACGCATGTAAACGAGCTGCATTGAAGACGGTTTCAAGTCAATTTAAAGTCAAGGAGCGTTTTTGAATACAGGGTTAGACTCACACGCAGACGTTCGAGGTCCGGATCGCGGCCGGCCAAACTGGAATGCCAGAGAACTTGAGTGTCTAGTGCAGCAATTGGCATTGACTGACATACATTAAAGTGTACATGGTAACAATTATGCCTACACTTGACGGCGAGCAGCGTCGATCACCAGAATTGATCGCGTGTACGCATTCGCCGGTCTCACTGCTTACGTTCACGACACTGGGGTAATGTCATTGCCATCGACACCAGTGTACATTAGTGACCACCACTCGGTGATGCTCTCTCTCCGCCTGCCACCGGGGACGCCAACGATTCACAGACCATGGCGTCTCAGTTGTTATGTCCTCCAGGACTCTCAGTCTACGGAAAAATTGTCCAGAGAGTTACGCGCATCGCTCATTGGGGTGGATATAGCTTTGGACATACGGGGACTCCGCACCAGTGTGTCCAAAGATGCGTCATTGTTAATCCAGAAAAATTGGCAGCATATCCATGGAGTGAATGATGGAGAGTTGGGCGAAGCATTCGTCCGTCCATTTGTTCTTGCTTCCTTCCATCTGTGCGACCGTCCATGCGTCCATCCGCCCATCCGTGCGTCCGTTCCTGCGTTCGTCCATGCATCCGCCCCTGCGTCCGTTCATGCGTCCATTCATGCATCTGTCTGTCTGTCCGTTCGTCCATCTATTTAACACTCCAAGTACCACCATCTCGCATCTTTTCATCATATATTCTCCACATAGAAACACCGCCATCCAGCGGACATTCCAAAGACTAAACGAGAGGTGGCATACGCACACTTTCTAACAGCTTGCGCTTCGGGTCTACTTCCCACCTTTAACCACCTCGAGTTCATGGTATATACTAGTTCATTGTATTCATGGCACTGCGGCTCAACGCTCGCTAAACCTTTATAAAACTAAGGTGGTTACACCCAGCGGGTATAACGTAGCAACCCTTTCTTGTCCGATAGTGCTCAATGTACACACCAATGGCTGCTAATGGGGATCGCAGCGTGCGCGTTAACTAAAAGTCGAATGCTCCTGTCTCTCATTCCCCATTAGCAGCCATTGGCATGTACATTGAGCACTATTTTTTATTGTTAAACAACGCACAGAAGAAATCTCTCACCGGCACCACCCTGCAGGTCAAATGTTATACCTTGCAGGTCAAAGCGTAAGACTGGTTACATACTACGACGGGACGCGGGACGAACGGGTGCCGCCATAAGGAGCTTCGCCCCTAAAAATACGCATTGCCAACCGTGATCCCAGCCCTTCCCCTGTAATGCGGGCAACGAAAGAGGAGCTCGTTGAACGGTACCAACGTACTATGCGCACTTCTTCGCTCTCGGCTGCAGCTTGGCGCTGTAGACGTGCACCGTGTGCGCACCCTAAGGTGCCAAGGTATCCACGCAGAGCTCTGCTTCGTCCACCAGGCTCGCCTGCCCACTCGCTGAACTCTATCCCCCCAGCTGCTGCGGGTACGCGCGACTTTCAGGAATTCACTCAACTTTCAACTCAACTCAACTCAACTCAATTGACTTTCAGTCAATGGCTCAATCTGGTGCTAATGTCTGTTACCCTGGATCCGTTTCTTCGCATCATTTGCTAAAAGATTTACCTCATGATTCCAACATGTCACATGACGTTCTGCTATCCCCGCCATTCGATGACAAAATAAAGGGCGCATTAGACGCAATAAATAACGGTTCGGCCCCAGGGCCTGATGGACTTCCTGCAGAGTTTTATGTACAGTTCTGGTCTATCATTGGTTCTATTATGTCACGCGTCATTTGCAAGTGTTTTCGAGATCTTACCCTTCCAACCTCTTTCCACAAAGACCGCATAACATTAGTCCCCAAGAAAGACCAAATGTCCACGCGACGAGAAGATTAGCGACCAATTACCCTGCCTAATGTAGATTACAAGCTCTTGGACAATATTCTGGTGCGCCGAATCCAATCGTCTTTTGCACCATTAATCGCTCCCCACCAGGTATGTTCCGTTCCGGGCCGAGAAGTACGCACACATACGGGGTTAACGCCAGACATCATTTAGTATACACCACTAGCCTATGTTCGCCAGAACTGTTGCTATCCTTGGATCATGAGAAGGCCTTTTTATTTCATAGAACATGACTACTTACTTAATGTCTTACATGCATTCGGATTCCAGGATAAGTTCATTGGCCTAATTCACGCGATGTACACCAATTCAGAAAGTACCATTTACGTGGATTCGCGAGAGAGTCACCCCTTTCAAGGCACGCGTGTGGTTTTTCAAGGGTGTCCCCTCTCCCCTGGTTCTATTCATCCTTGCATTGCAGCCCTTCTGAAGAACCGTTGAACATGACCCGAAGATTCGAGGTTTACCCCTACCTGGTAACACTAAAGTGAAGGTCACTGCATATGCAGATAATATTGCTCTATATATACATAAGGAACAGTTGCTGTATCATGTTCTTGATACTTTCCATCATTTCGGCATTATCTCCGGTGCAAGGTTAAACTTTTTTTAAAAGCCAGTATTTTTTATTGGTAACCCCAACGGTCGTATCAGCATCTCCTCGCTTTTACAGCGGTCTCCGAACATTACAATACTAGGCGTTACTTTCACTGCATTTGGTGTACCAGACAGCATCTGGTCGTCCATTGCACGAACTCTTCAAAGTGATGTAAAAACACCCATGCACTTCGACTTCCCCCTCACGGAACGCCAATATTTATCTTAAACGGTTTATCTGGGAAAATATTGGTACCTTTGCCATTCTGTAAAACCGCAGCTCCACGTCGCCAAGAAAGTGCAAAGCTGCATCAGTTCATTTTTTTTTTGGTCTGGTGGCACATAATTATTATCTCGTCCAGCGTTAGCTCAACCACGAGATCGAGGTAGTTTTGCATGACGAATGATTAACTCGTCGGGGTCAACACGACTGGCGCGAAAAATCACCACCACGCGATTATGTCACCACATGACGTCACAGATCATGAATACTTGTTACGTCATTGCGACGTCACGTTAAGGTCACAGCTACCGTGCATGTTTTGTTTTACATCGTAAAAGTGTACGTAAATCTATAATAATATCTTTAGAGAAACACGTGGCACTGCATTCACTATTATGTTACACGACGTTTGGTGGTCAAAGATTTTTTTTCATGTATGCTGCTCGAGATTACACATACAACGTCGACAAACTGTGCACGTTCAAACAGGCGACGAATCTGCAAATACCCAGGTATGTCGCCTGGAACGAGGAATAAGTGGTCTTTCGGTAAAAACCGAGGGATTTCGTAAAGCGGGGACGCTACATCCCTTAGGCAAACAAGTTAGCAACAGATACGAGTCTCAGAGATTCGGTTCTTATGTTGCCTACGCGAGTGTGAAATCATGGGCTTCTCAAATGTTGGTGGCTTGTGTACGAATCAGATTGTTTCTTTTAAAAAGGGCGCCCCTCGGGACTACGTGACAGATGATCCCGATTTTCATTTTTTCTGTTTGTTTTTGCTGTTGACTGGGCACCGTCGCCTTCCTCTGCTTGCTTACGTGCATTTACATGAAAACGTCTGGCTCAAAAAAAAAAAAAATTCAAGATAGTTTTTTTTGTAGAATGTACTATATAGTCGAACGTTTTCGCTCACGAGCAGCAAGTGACCATTCTGATCTGTGTTGTTTTAAATACAGGAAAACGTTTTGAATTGGTTTACGTGATATGTGTCTGAATATTTGTGTGAGTAAATCTCGCCTCTTCGTTGAAAATTTTATGTTTAATAGGTCTCGTCAATTTGACGCCGTGGAAAACGTCGGACAGCTAAACTGATGCCCCTTTCATTGGGTCCTTTGGAGCGTTTTCTATCGTTTTGCGCATTTGCATCTAAGTCATTTGTTATAGTAGAAGCTGTTATGAGATCGCAACAGCGGTTTTTGTCACTGCATAGTTGTTGCCACCGCCACTGGTGTCCCTAACCACTATCGCTTAAAATAAGAGGAACAAAAGCGAAAAAAGAAACTAATGTCAAAATAGAGTAGTATCCGAACATTTGTCGCGGCAGCAGAGTATTCACTTAATAGATAACCAAGTGAACTGCTTTGTCGAGCTTTATCACGCACGTGCTTCAGGCTTCCAAACGAAAGCGCGCGAATTCCCAAATCAACGTCGTACAAGCGCCGTTGGCAGCGCCACTATCGGTCGCACACCAGGCCAATAGATACGGGACCAGCCCAGTCGAGAGCAGAAGTGGAACTGTTTATTTTCCAGATACAGATTTGGAAGCGTAACGTAGGTGGCGCTAGTTGTTGTTCTTTAGTTCGTGGGTTACGCATTCATGGCAGCACTAGGAAAATGGCTGGGATACTTGATTGATTTGTGGGGTTTAACGTCCCAAAACCACCATATGATTATGAGAGACGCCGTAGTGGAGGGCTCCGGAAATTTTGACCACCTGGGGTTCTTTAACGTGCACCCAAATCTGAGCACACGGGCCTACGACATTTCCGCCTCCATCGGAAATGCAGCCGCCGCAGCCGGGATTTGAACCCGCGACCTGCGGGTCAGCAGCCGAGTACTTTAGCCACTAGACCACCGTGGCGGGGCGGCTGGGATACTTCAGGCATATGTAAGAGTCGACATGCGTAATAAAGTATTTTGGAACAGTAAGTAACAAGAAGACGTCACACAACGCGAATCGCGTAATCGAGGGCGTCGTTGAATTCTTCGAACCCATTACGAAAGCCTCAGGCACAATTCCTTATTTTGTCATCAGTCTCAGTATCAACAAAGTGCATGTAATGCAGTAAAGATTTGGAGTCATGGAGTAATGGCTGCTTGTCTACGTCACAAAAATTATGATGAGTTATGGCGCATAGTGGGTGCCACGCATGCAAGTGCACTTCTGTTGGTTGCCCCGAGAGAGTTTACAAAAGACTCAATAAAAAGGCCAATCTTCCAGCTTTTGTCGAGCACGCCCGTGAGGCGGCGTCGAGGCAAGCCCTTGACGTCCCCTCATGGGAGGCCTATAGGCCCGGCCACCTAGACCTGCTGGTTTCTTATAATAAAGATTAATTATCCTCCTTCTCCAGCTTTCGCCGTGATTGTGAGTGCGAGTTACGCATAGGCCTGGTGTTTTATTTTGTTCTTTGTTTCTTTACTCAAGCTAAGTCGGGTATTTATTTTCTGCTGACGGCCAGCGTGGCTTAACCTAGAATCCTCCATCTTTGTCCACAGCATACTAGCTGTCTATAAATTCGTCCACAGCAAATAATGTAAATAGCTATGATATGAGAAAATTGCCTACAACAAAATGTAAATAGCAATGTTGTGGAAAAAAAAAAAAGGTAAGTCTAGGGGTGATCCAAGGACATATTTATTTATCTACACAAACCTGCAAGACCTCTATCGAAGGGGTATTTATTTTTAGCTTGTTTTCAACGTTACACAAAAAAGAAAAGGAACGTTCACCGTTGCACTTCACGAAGAAAAAAAAAGAGACGTTTATGGACTTTAAAGCTTTTAAGTAACTGAGGTTTCGTAGGTACTGGGCCTTACTATCATACCATACTTTACTTGTCAAAGTACTCTATTCATGTAGCCCTATCTTAGGTAGCTCTCAGAGTATTTCGGTTTCTCGTGAATACTCTGAGCGCAAGGTACTTTTTGGTGAGACTTAAGCACAATTCAAGGTATCTTGAGCTTCACTGTCATAAACAGCGAGCATAGGGCGATCAACCCCCCCCCCCTCCCATCGCCACCAAAGTTTTTGAACTTTGCGTGTGTATATGTAAACACACTTTGACAAACAACGCGCTAACATGCATAAGAAGTAGTGTAACCACCCTCACCTCTCGCCTCGGAAAAAATCTGGCCTCGCCACTGTTATACTTCGCATTTCATATACTTTGTTTTTGTGGGACAATGTCCGTACAAGTCGACGCAACCACTTTTCGCCGTTCTAACACCGAACAAGATAGAGCAAGGTACATGCACGTATGATGAATTGAACCTTCTGCCAGCGAGTACTTAAAGGGACCGACAACTGGCTCGAAAACACACCACTCTTGCACTCACTGTTTGCAGCGTGGGAGTATACGAGGCATTTGATTGATATGTGGGGTTTAACGTATCAAAACCATTATATGATAATGAGAGACGCCGCGTAGTGGAAGGCTCCGAAAATTTCGACCACCTGGGGTTCTTCGACGTGCACCCAAATCTCAGCACACGGGCCTACGGCATTTTCGCCTCCATCGAAATTGAGTACGCAAGTTAATAATCGCTGTGAATAGATAAATGTATGCAAGGTTTTTTTTCATTTACAACAAACTCTACAACTTTGCCAGCGTGCTTACAGCAGCTTAGCGCGTTTGCGCGCCGACTTGACCTGCACATTCAAGGCACGCTCTCGCTGAAGGAATCTGGAATAGAAATGCATGCGCGTCACCAAAAAAAAAAAAAGCAGCTCCTTATCCGGTGAAAGCTCCTTATCCGCACGCGGGATGGCCTTATTCCAAAGCGAGCGAAGCGTCGCATCTTTGGGAGCCGAGAAGAAGTGCCTGTCCGTGTTGTTCTTGTTGCTGCTGTAGCCACTGGTACACCCGGGAACGAAGCAGGTCGGCATTGTCGGCCTCAGCCTCACATGCAGAGGCCCACAGCAATGAAATACAGTCGCTGGAAAATCACTAAATGTGCCACTCGAACGGCATCGCTCATTCAGCACTTCTGAAAACGACCGCGCGAACAAGAAACGCCGGAGACCGGGGCACCGAATGCGCCGGCTACTGCGGCGCATAAGCGAAACCGCCTGCGAGCGCCCCGGCAACCGAGCCGGTTGCGACTGCAGCGCCACAGAGAGAAAGATCGGTGGCGGTTCCGGGCAGCGCCGGCCAGTTTTACAACTGAAAATAATCTAGTAACGTTGGGCCCAGCCACCTAGACCTGCTGGTTTCTTATAATGAAGATTAATTATCCTCCTCCTCCAGCTTTCGCCGTGATTGTGAATGCGAGTTACGCATAGGCGTGGTGATTTATTTTGTTTTTTTTTGTTTTTTTACTCAAGCTAAGTCGGGTATTTAGTTTCTCCTGACGGCCAGCGTGGCTTAACCTAGAATCCTCCATCTTTGTCCACAGCATACTAGCTGTCTAGAAATTCGTCCACAGCAAATAATGTAAATAGCTATGATATGAGAAAATTGCCTACAACAAAATGTAAATGGCAATGTTGTGGGAAAAAAAAAAGGTAAGTCTAGGGGTGATTCAAGGACATATTTATTTATCTACACAAATCTGCAAGGCTTCTATCGGTAGGGTATTTATTTTTAGCTTGTTTTAATTACATTACACAAAAAATGAAAAGGAACGTTCAGCATTGCACTTCACGAAGAAAAAAAAAAGAGACGTTTATGGACTTTAAAGCTTTTAAGTAACTGAGGTTTCGTAGGTACTGGGCATTACTATACCATACTTTACTTGTCTGAAGTACTCTATTCATGTAGCTCTATCTTAGGTAGCTTTCAGATTATTTCGGTTTCTCGTGAATACTCTGAGCGGAAGGTACTTTTTGGTGAGACGTAAGCACAATTCAGGGTATCTTGCGCTTCACTGTCGTAGACAGCGAGTATAGGGCGATCAACCCCCTCCCCCCCTCCCATCGTCACCGAAGTTTTTGAATTTTGCGTGTGTATATGTAAACTCACTTTTACAAACAACGCGCTAACATGTATAAGAAGTAGTCTAACCCCCCTCACCTCTCGCCTCGGAAAAAATCTGGCCTCACCACTGTTGTACTTCGCATTTCATATGCTTCGTTTTTTGTGAGACAATGTCTGTACACGTCGACGCAGCCACTTTTCGCCGTTCGAACACCGAACAAAATAGAGCAAGGTACATTGCACGTATACGATGAATTGAACCTTCTGCCAGCCAGTACCTAAGGGGACCGACAACTGGCCACCAGGTGTGAACAGATCCTAATAGAAATCAAAAGAACAGGAAATATATAGTCACAGATTCTAGAATTTATTTTTTGCACAGTGAGTAGAATTTGTATTGTTAAGTCGTACTCAAATAGTAGCAAAACTCGTCATGTGGTGCAGCCGAGCGGAAAATAAGTGAAGCTGTATTATAAAATGTGGAGTCGATGACTTTCCTGTACGCATAGTCGCGTAGCGTGAGGCTGTCATACGCGCCAGTCCTCAAAATCAGAGAAGGCATGTTATTATTATCCAGCCCCGCTCACTTCTGCGCTGCTGACGACGTAAAAGGGGTTGCACGGTGAGTAGCGGCGCTGCTGTTTAAGGGCGTAGGGCTATGCCTCGAGAGGAAGGCACATGACAACATTGTTTCAATGGCGCTTACGGAGGAAGAACCTGGAGGCATTCAAAGAAGGTTTCTATTCGAGACGACTCAGCGAGAATTGGCAAGGAAATAATAGGTGTGACCTGAAGAGACAGGAAAAGAACATATTGGGTCATGCATCGTGTGTTAAGGTCACCTCGGTCAAAATCAAGAAGAAATGGGTGTGGGTAACGAATGTTGCGCGTATAGGCAAGCTAAGCACTGGTCACGATGAGTGACATACTGGTTTCCAAGATTAACGCGAGCGGGAGTACATAAAGCTGGGTGGGAGAATGCGATTAAGACGTTATACCCGCAGCAAGCACCGTGATGATCAGGTTGTTTGGAGGAACATGGGAGAGAGCTTATTGTTGTCCCGTTAACTATGGCACACGCCCAATGTGGGTGATTGGCCAAGAATTGAGTTGTTTTATCAAATATTTTAAGCTTTAGAATAAGGTGTGTTATAGAATAAAAATATTGCAGATTACATAGAAAATCATGGTGCTCGGTTAATTTATATGCCCATAAAAAGAAGAAAAAAAAAACAGGAAAGAAAGAACAATCTGTGTTTGGCCAACAGTCGGCGCAGTGATGATGATGATGATTATGAAAGCTGTCTACACACTCAAGCGCGGCCAGGTTTGCGTGTGTAGAAACTTGAAAACGTCGAGACGTCATGACCTAGGCTGCATATACTGTTGCAAACATATAGCATCCAAGAATGTGAGCTTTCTATCTCTCTCTGTTAGTTATAAGTTCGCAGTGGAAGATGGGAATAGGAAAAAAGGGTGGCATGCCTGAGGACACGCAATAGATAAAGTGATGATGATGTAGGTGACGATCTTTTTTTTTTGGGCGTTCTATTCGAAAATGGGTGTTGACAGGTATATATACACTTATACCGTTCTCTCTGCCTTTAGCTTCAGGAGAATTTAGTGGCCTCCTGTTTGGTGATTGAGATGCAAAATTTTTTGGAAAACAAAGCAAAGTTGTCTTGCTATTGCACTCACCACTCGACTGCTGCGTTAGTACGGCCCAATGGGTACAAAAAGAAGCAGAAAGAACACGAAGAAGAATAAAAACAAACAACTGAATTACACCCGCAGAAGTACACCCACAGAGAGGAAAAATACTGAAGTACACCCACAGAAGCTTTATCGAGATATCTCCCCGTTTGTCTCCCGGTTTGACTCCCGCTGGGTTCAGGTCAGTTTGACACTTACGACATAAATGAGTCTCATTCTTTTATTCTCTATGTACATCAGAGAGTAGCGTCTAATACTACAGATACGAACTGAAAGCGATCATAATAAGGGGGGGGGGGGGCAGCGTTCTCACCACACACATCGTATGACACGAGTGAATGAGAAGGCTTCGTCGAACTTGCTGATGGCGCGAGAAAAACCCTCGGCGAGGAAAAGAAAATGAAGCAGGGGAAGGTTTGGAGAAAGCGAAGGAGTGCATGTTCTATACGCCGCAAGTGTACATGTAGCCCCGATACGGGCCTATCGCTGAACAACGCGACGACAGAGAGATGATAACGGTGTGCAGTGAAAAGGGAGGCCATTTTAAGGCCCGGATATAAAGCAGTCGCGTCACTGTCAGGCGTCGGAAAGACAGCCGGGAGGGCACGAGGGAGCCGTTGACTGGGTGGGGAGGAGTCGGTGAGGGAGGGTGCCGTTTGAACGACATCTCCATCCCATCGCGCAGCGGGAAGCGTCACTTGAAGCATGCAGGCAGCGTGAGGAGGCGCGCATCCATGCATACAAGCACGCGTCTCTCGACGTCGCCCGAAGCTGCGCCGTCGGGCCAAGAAGCCGCCGCCACCAGCACCGGTGTTCTTTCCCTGCGCTTTGCGTACGCGCGTTTCGAAAAAAGGAAAGAGAAGAACCGGGATCTCCGGGAAGCCACACGGGGACGCGCGGGAGTCGTCATGGTGCTCTTTACGTGCGGAGGTTGTGTCACCGAGGCTCTCCCCTGCGGCGTTGCCGGAACGACTCTGCCGACGTGCTCGACAACGTACACGACAGGGACGAGACGAGAAAGACGCCCGGCGCATCGGAGGGGGCACGTTGGGAGAGAAGCGGGAAAAATGGAGGGGTCGGGGGAAGATGGAATGCCGGCGCGCGTTTTAAGGCGTAGGCGCGCTCTTAAAAAGGTGGTTTGTTGTGCCGTGCGCGGGCGTTTGGATCGAATAAATGCACGCTTTGATGTGAGACGGGATGGCGGTTGCGCTGCGAAGGAAACGCGTATTAGGTTGTGTCAACGCGAGAGGGAATCGAATGCTGTCGACGAAGTCGTTGGTTTGTGCGCAAAGATGACGTCATGTAACGTCATGTACGGTGCCTTAGGAAGTTCTGCGTTCAAAGCGTGCTAGCGGAGCCGGACTCGCCTGGGCAAACTCGAGCGCCATGGGGCCGACCAAGCCCGGCGATGCGTCCATGGCCGGGCCAGCAAAAAATAGCCGTTCCTTCCGTCCCGCGCGGAACTCTGCGAGTGCCACCGGCGGCTGGACCCCGCTGTGGGCGTGGCCTGCACTCAGCGGGGCCCCTCCCACCGGGGGGGTCTCCCCGAGAATCCCGATTGGTCGCCGCGCCGTCGTAGGGGAAAAAATGAAAGCGTTCGCGAAGGGAAGCAGTGGGGAGCGCGGTCCGTGAGTGCACCGTATACCAAGGGGGTGGACGGAAGTCAATAGCTCTGCGGGCCGCGCCCCACGGTGCGACCCCCCCCCCTAGTGCCACTTCCCTCTTCACAAGCACCACCGCAGCGAGACGACTTCGTCCACGGCCTAGAAGGGAAACTCGGGACTCGACCTCATTTGAGAGTAGGGTTGCTGGATTCGGATAGTCGCGGGCAAGATGTGCGGCTCTCCGATTGGTCGGGCCCCCACCCGTTAACGAGTATTTTCGAGTACATTAAATACAAACAAGAAACTGCAGAGGAAGCTGGGGAAGCAATGACGAGCTCATACAGACAACTGATAGACTATTTGATTTGATTGATATGCAGGGTTTAACGTTTCAAAGCCACCACATGATTATGAGAGACGCCGTAATAGAGGGCTCCAAAAATTTCGACCCCTTGGGGTTCTTTAAGGAGCACACAGATCTGAGCACACGGGCCCACAGTATTTCCGCCTCCATCGATAATGCAGCCGCCGCAGCCAGGATTCGATCCCGCGACCTGCAGGTCAGCAGCCGAGTACCTTAGCCACAAGACCAACGCGGCGGGGCAAAAAACCGATATGTGGAAAGCAATGAAATATACGTATATCTCCCACCAGACAGTCCGCCTCTGTGGACCAGTGGTGCACTGCATAGTTGTTGCCACCGCTACTGGTGTCCCTAACCACTATCTATTGAAATAAGAGAAACAAAAGCGAAAAAAGAAACTAATGTCAGAATAGAGTAGTATTCGAACATTCGTTGTGGCAGCAGAGTATTGACTTAATAGATAACCAAGTGAACTGCTTTGTCGAGCTTTATCACACACGTGGTTCAGGCTTCAGTTCAGTTCGCAGTGAAAGGTGGGAATAGAAAAAAAGGGTGGCATGCCTGAGGACACGCAATAGATAAAGTGATGATGATGTTGGTGACGTTCTCTTTTTGGCGTTCTGTTCGAAAATGGGTGTTGACAGGTATATACACTTAGACCGTTATCTCTGCCTTTAGCTTCAGGAGAATTTAGTGGCCTCCTGATTGGTGATTGAGATGCAAAATTTCTGGGAAACAAAGCAAAGTTGTCTTGCTATTGCACTCAGCACTTGACTGCTGCGTTAGTACAGCCCAATGGGTACAAAAGAAGCAGAAAGAACACGAAGAAGAATAAAAACAAACAATTGAATTACATCCGCAGAAGTACACCCGCAGAGGGGAAAAATACTGAAGTACACCCACAGAAGCTTTATCGAGATATCTCCCCGTTTGTCTCCCGGTTTGACTCCCACTGGGTTCAGGTCACTTTGACACTTACGACATAAATGAGTCTCCATTCTTTTATTCCCTATGTACATCAGAGAGTAGCGTCTAATACAACAGACACGAACTGAAAGCGATCATAATAAGGGGGGGGGGGGGCAGCGTTCTCACCCCACACATCGTAAGACACGAGTGAACGAGAAGGCTTCGTCGAACTTGCTGATGGCGCGAGAAAAACCCTCGGCTAGGAAAAGAAAATGAAGCAGGGGAAGATTTGGAGAAAGCGAAGGAGTGCATGTTCTATACGCCGCAAGTGTACATGCAGCCGCGATACGAGCCTATCGCTGAACAACGCGACGACAGAGAGATGATAACGGTGTACAGTAAAAAGGGAGGCCATTTTAAGGCCCGGATATAAAGCAGTCGCGTCACTGTCAGGCGTCGGAAAGACAGCCGGGAGGGCACGAGGGAGCCGTTGACTGGGTGGGGAGGAGTCGGTGAGGGAGGGTGCCGTTTGAACGACATCTCCATCCCATCGCGCAGCGGGAAGCGTCGCGTGAAGCATGCAGGCAGCGCGAGGAGGCGCGCATCCATGCATACAAGCACGCGTCTCTCGACGTCGCCCGGAGCTGCGCCGTCGGGCCAAGAAGCCGCCGCCACCAGCACCGGTGTTCTTTCCCTGCGCTTTGCGTACGCGCGCGTTCCAAGCTTCGAAAAAGGAAAAGAGAAGAACCGCGATCTCCGGGAAGCCACACGAGGACGCGCGGGAGTCGTCATGGTGCTCTTTACGTGCGGAGGTTGTGTCACCGAAGCTCTCCCCTGCGGCGCTGCCGGAACGACCCTGCCGACGTGCTCGACAACGTACACGACAGGGACGAGACGAGAAGAACGCCCGGTGCATCGGAGGGGGCACGTTGGGAGAGAAGCGGGAAAATGGAGGGTCGGAGGGGAAGATGGGAATGCCGCGCGCGTTTTAAGGGCGTAGGCGCGCTCTTAAAAAGTGGTTTGTTGTGCCGTGCGCGGGCGTTTGGATCGAATAAATGCACGCTTTGATGTGAGACGGGATGGACGGTTGCGCTGCGAAGGAAAATGCGTTATTAGGTTGTGTCAACGCGAGAGGAAATCTGAATGCTGTCGACGAAGTCATTGGTTTGTGCGCAAAGATTGAGGAGTATTCAAAGCGTGTTCATACTTACAGGGCATATTTACATTTTTTTCTCTCCTTGTATAGAATTCAGTAACAGTGACCGTTGTCAGCGCAGGCACTGCCGAAGCATGTTCACGGAAAGTTTGGCAAGCGCTTCAGCTTCTGATGATGTCTTAACCAATCAAAGAAAGGATCCTTGTTCCGCATGTCGCAGTATATGACTTGAAAAGACGGTTGTTTCAAGGGATCCGTGCAGCGTAATTAAGCTCCCTTTCATTCATAGGGTTGCCCTTAAATGCCATACAGTTTGCGAAACACTAGCTTACTCGCACATCTCACTAATACACATACCCTCGAACGCGCGTACACACACACACACGCACACACACACACACACATACCCTCGAATGCGCGTACACACACAAACACACACACACACACATACCCTCGAATGCGCGTACACACACACGCACACACACACACACACACACACCCTCGAACGCGCGTACACACACGCACGCACGCACACACACACACATACACGCACGCACACACCCTCGAACGCGCGTACACACGCACGCACGCACACACTTACACACGCACGCACAAACACACATGCAAACACACACACATACACACATGAACTCAATCACTCATCGCGGAGTAGTAACAGCTTCACCCTTTCTGTAAGCCTCACAGTAAGTTAACATATAGACAGACCACACGGTATTCAGAGCAACGCCATCAGATAGCGGTGCCAACTATACCCGTCCACATAAACATAGCCAGAAAAAAAAGAAAAAGGTGTCAGAGCCGTCGCCTTCGGCGCCATTAATCAAGGCTACCCACCGGACACAATCGAAGCCCCGACCGTCTTCGACACTGACCGAGCTATACGGCTCGGCTCGTGTGTCGTCGATTGGGGGCAGAAAAAGGGAGAGAGTGAAAGACAGCTCTGTGGCGTCCCTCTTTCAGGATGCTCGTTAGCACCCTCCGGTGACGGTGCAGAGAGGGGCTCCATTAATTACGCCCTAAAGGAGATCTGGGAATTCGCCTGCACACGCCTTTCTTGTTTCCTTCTTCCCGATGCCCTTCCCTTGGTTCACTTCCCCTTCTTTGCTCCCTTTGAGGTGCTTCCCATCTGTTCCAGATAGGGAACGAGTTTCACCAAAAGCCACTTTGATCGCGGTGAGATTGCACTACCCTTTCCTCGACACTCCTTCTATATGCTCCCTTCCATACATCTTTATAAGCCACCTCTAGGAATGCATCTTTTGAAGTCACTTACGGGCAACGAAGCAGAGCGTCCAACCTCCTCTTGCTTGTAACTTTCGATGGTGAAAACTTGCGTCTCGAACAATGGCGCTCTGACGAAAAAAAAAAGAAAGGAAATTAGGATCATGCTAGTACACCCGCGAAGTTCTCCTAACATTATTGCATTCATTTGCTTTTCTTTTCTCAATTAAAACCTTTCGATTTTTCGCCTTCGTCGGTGTACTTATCGAATTGTTCGGTTAATGCACAAAAGCTATGCTGTGGAACCGCTATGCGTCGTGTCTCCTGTGGGGATTAGATATCTCCTATATAATTATATCCTGTTCACTGACTTACCCCCCCCCCCCCCTTTTATCTTTGCAGTGGGAGCTGCTATACAGCAGCCTAATTATACCTGTAACGTCATCGCAATAGCCATACCAGAAAATTAAGTTACAAGACTTGGTACTAAAAACTGCAAGGCGTGATCCTCGTGTTTTCAGTGGGTGCGTCATGTGAAAATGGCATCAGTGGATGCTGAAATAAAATATCGCAATGTGTAAAGTGATCCGCATTTAAAGAGCTTCACACTTGTGTAGATGCGGCTCTGCATACAGGTGATTTTTATGGCAGAGTAAGCTCACCTTGAAAAATTCGTGTCAGTGCCACTCTAAATATTTTTCTCTTAAATAGGGAAACGGGTGGTGGTTACAGATACAGTATGTTGTCGTTCACGGCACAGTAATACTTGAGGCAAATGCGCTGTTTTATTTCCGCAGCAGTTGTTGGACGTATTTAAAGAAGGATAGTTCGGCTACAAGGGCGAAACAATGAATGCGATAACAACAAATTAGAATGTCACACCATGAACGGTAAGCAACTCTATACCTGCTGCGCGCCGCTCAAGCGCAAAGGACGCACGGAAAGAACATATGCCAGAGGAGCACGAGCAACTGTCATAGTTCAACACTTGCTCCAAGCTGCTGAAAAACAAAGATGTACGCTCGGAAGTAAGGCACGGGTATACACAGGACGGACGCGAACTGACAACTGTCAAACTTGTTACTTTTTTTGTGTTTGATCAGCCCGCTACATGTGTCGACTGCAGTGCCAGCGCCTTTTAGGGGCGAAGCTCCTTAGGGCGTGGGCTGTGCGTCCCCTGTAGCCTGTATGTAGCCACCTCTAGTTTAGTTCTTGCAGTGTTCACTAGATGGCGACGTCGTCGTCTGCAAAGCCTTGTAGAATGAAGCGTGCGTTGTTTCGTTCGATGCGCGCGCGCGCATGTGTGTGTGTGTGTGTGTGTGTGTGTGTGTGCGTGTGTGTGTGTGTGCGTGTGTGTGTGTGCGTGCGTGCGTGCATGTGTGTGTGTGTGTGTGTGTGTGTGTGTCACGGACGGCTATTTTCGGCGACACCGCGTCACGGCAATTAACGGGCGCCGTACTCCCCGACTGACCGTGAGAAACGGCGGCACATGAACGGGAACCGATAAGTGCAAAATGGGGGTGCTCTCCTTAGAACGTCGCCGCCGACAGTTAATCCTTTTATAACCGTGGCGACGTCTGCAAGGACGTAGAAGGCCGCGGTATACCTCGTCCAAGGATTAGACTACAAGACGCCGGCTGAGAGCTAAGTGGTTGACCGTTCCCACGGAGAAAAGCGTGGGAAACGCTCTGGTGGCCAAGCCGTATGACAACAACCCGACAGGTTGTCACTCTCGCTAGTTGCGGGCCCTCTCCCTATTAAAAAGGGGTGGGGTCGAAATATTTTTGGGGCGGAGTTTCCCCTCAATTAAACGTGCATGATTGGACCCAGGTAGAGGTCTCTTGTCCCCAAGGAAGAGAGCGAGGAGACACGAGGGGGATTTAAGCGCAGGATTTTGCCCTGCTAGGCAGACTAGTCGCTGACCAAGATGGTGTAGAAACAGATCAACAAGCATCTCTTCTAGAAGTTTTTAGTGTGGCTCTGTATCGGCTGGCCACCTAAACTTAGCCGTTCGTCTAGTTGTGACGCGATATTAACGTCTGCAACGTAGACATCGGGACTTCGCCTCGAGTTAGCTCAACCTGCTCGAAGTCACCTGCAAGCACTAGCCTCCCGGAGCCACCAGCGTTGCAACACCACCGACATCGCAGTCGTGCCAGAACTCTCTTCGACTTCTCGCTTCCGATCGTCGGGGACGCAACGCTGCCGGTCATCACACGTATGCCTCCACCTGTTTATATCTTCGAACTTTCTCCTCTGTAGTTCTGTTGTGTTAGCTTATGTATATATCTTGCAATTGTTCTCTCGCGTAAGCTGACTTATTGTTTCTGCTATATATCTCCTTAGTTGTATCAAGTGTCGATGTATTTTGTTAGTTGTATTGAAGTGTTGTATTAGATCCCGTGTTGCTGCAATATCACTAAAGTTTGTTTTGTTTTCCCACGTCTCTGATCTCTTCATTGTCTCTGCTTGCGTACGGAACGAACCAACCTGCTGTCATTCCCGTCGCCGACTTCGCGCTGGCGACGCTAGAGTGGCAGCTTGTAACAAAACTGGCGTCCGCGAGACAGGACGTTCCGTACAAAGAGTAAGACAGTGAGGGGTGAACGAGAACCGTGCGGGCAGCGTGGTGATAGAGCCGCACAGTTGAAGCGGTTGCATCCTGCAATGATTGCGCTGTTTTTATAGTGGCATTATAGTGACAGTTGCAGTATGGAGTGTATGGATTTTGATAAGTGGATCGCGCACGGTAAACAGTTAGGCCTCGAGGGCGCCGAACTGAGACAATGTGTCAAGGAGCAGCAGGAACAGGCGCAGGCGTTAGCCAGAGAAGAGCGGCCACGGGCCCGGGAGAAAAGGGAAAAAGAAAGGGAGAGAGAGCGCCAAGAAAGGGAGAGAGAACGCGAAGAAAGGGCGAAAGAACGAGAAGCAGCAAGGAAAGAAAGGGAGAGAGAGCGCCAAAAAAGGGCGAAAGAACGAGAAGCGGCAAGGGAAGCCGGAGAACGGGAAGTGCAGTTACTGCAAATAAAGATTCGCCTCAGTGAGGGTAGCAGGGTGAGCCGATCCAGCAATGAGCACGGCGATGCCGGCGAGGAACTGTCAGCTGAACGAGACACATGGTGTCAAGGGCTACTCACGGGTCTGCCTTGCGAGGCAAATGAAGCTGTTGCGCGACTCGGTCAGCAGAACGCGAACAACTACAAGGTAGTTAAGGCAGATATGCTCCGGATGTTCGGAACTTCTGTCTGGACAAAGGAAGAGCAGCTCAGACAAGAGTCTGAAAGAGAGCGCGAAGCAGAAAGACAAGAGTCTGAAAGCAAGGCGCGTCGGAAAGCGTTGGACATTGAAGCGCGTCATGAAACGCCAGAACCAGAATTCGCGCTAGAAAAGGGCCCGCATATTCTCGAATGCATCCATATAAATGATGTAGAGAACGAGGCCTGGGCCGGTCTCGAGGTAGAGACAGTATCAAAAAACGGTCCTAGCGAGGATGAGGTGTGTGCCAGCAGCCCTAATGGACTCAGTAAGAAGCTGGAAACCATCCTCATGCCTCGAGAGGACGTTTCGACATCGTCAAATGTAGGCATGATTAGCACAGTGGCGAAGCAGAGCGAGGATGCGACGCTTAAGGAATGCAGAGATGCCACCGCAGAGGGCCCAGTTAATGATTCTATCAGCGTTAACAAAGATAATTTGGCCCGGCAGTCCGTCGCGACACCGAGTACAAAATGTTTGAGCGTGGGGGAAAATGTAGCACAAGCTCCAACGAGCTTCCCAACCCCTCAGTTCACGACGCGACATGATGATGGCATCGAGAGAAAGGGGGCAAGCAAACATCGCCGAAAACGAAAGAAGCGGAAGCGCACTGCGCTGCGCAAGCCTAGGTCAGGCCCCACTCAGTCGCAAGAAAGACGAGAGGGTAGGCCGTTAATCCGTTTCAAGGAACGTCAATGGTGGCGTTCAGGGAAGTACAAGCGGCGAGCCAGGTGTAGAGGGAGGAAACGAGGTACGCCATCCCAACGCAGCGTGCGGTTCAGTTCGACAAATTCGGGAAAGCGGCCTTTGCCGAAGGGTCAGAGTCGAAAGGGCAGAGTGGCTGAATACCGCATAGGGGAGAACACAAAAAAAAAAATGGCACAGGCTTCCCCCCTGCTTCTCGTACCCCTTTCACATTACTGAAGAAAGCCGGCCGAAGTGCAGAATGAGGCGTGACGGCAAAACACAGCCTAACGTTCGTGTGTTTAGTAGCCTCAGGCCTGATGCAAAACCGCCGGGACCGCGGCCTCATCGTGTGCGATTCAAAAGAATCTAGTTGGGAAAGGGGGGAACGGTCAGTTCTAGTAACTTTTGCACAGGCGTGTTAAATATTGTTACTCAGTTGTACGCCAAGATGTGTATTCAAGTCTTGTAAATTTTGGAAGTTACGTGATGCGGTGTAATTTTTTTTAAAAGGGAAATCGCCAAACCAAAGGCTGAAAAATAGCATCGAAGTAATTTAATCATTGTGCGAAAATTTGCATAAAGGTAAAAACCAAGAAAATGTGTTATTTTTCTAGTGTTCATAGGTTTAGTGTTATGTCGCATGCCTTCACTGTCATGTGGATATGGCGTGAATTGGCATTTAAGGAGGAAGATGTTAGCATAAACCGAATGATTTCGTAAATTGATTAAGATTGGCGTGACCCAGTACAGTTGTCGTTGCGCGCATTGAGAATTGAGGTCTATAAGCATGTTGTTGTTTTTTTTTCCTTCCGTCGGTTGTTTTCTGTTTGTATGCACGTATTTCATTGTATAAGAAGTGTATTCTGAGTTATTTTTTTTCTTGGTGCATTGGTTGTTTTTACTTGCTGTAATGCACATTGAAGGATTGCACTACAGTTGAGGAGCGCACCTGTTCCGTTTTATTTCGTAGTATACATTCGTGCAGTGTATTCTGTATTGAGGGCTGCCGTACACGGCTATTTCCTCTTCTTGTTTGTATTGCGCCTTGATATTGTTGCGTGTAACTGAAGCTGGTACTCTAACAATTTGTTTTTTTCTTTTGGTTGTTACTTTGATGCACTCTGCCTAGTTATGTTCTGTATGAGAGGGACAGTCCTTATGCTTCCCTTGTTGGTGGTGTTTTGTTCCTTGTTGTCGGAAAAATTCCCCTCCGTGCGAACAAATGTTATGAATAACATTCTGAAAGTGGGGGGCAATGTCACGGACGGCTATTTTCGGCGACACCGCGTCACGGCAATTAACGGGCGCCGTACTCCCCGACTGACCGTGAGAAACGGCGGCACATGAACGGGAACCGATAAGTGCAAAATGGGGGTGCTCTCCTTAGAACGTCGCCGCCGACAGTTAATCCTTTTATAACCGTGGCGACGTCTGCAAGGACGTAGAAGGCCGCGGTATACCTCGTCCAAGGATTAGACTACAAGACGCCGGCTGAGAGCTAAGTGGTTGACCGTTCCCACGGAGAAAAGCGTGGGAAACGCTCTGGTGGCCAAGCCGTATGACAACAACCCGACAGGTTGTCACTCTCGCTAGTTGCGGGCCCTCTCCCTATTAAAAAGGGGTGGGGTCGAAATATTTTTGGGGCGGAGTTTCCCCTCAATTAAACGTGCATGATTGGACCCAGGTAGAGGTCTCTTGTCCCCAAGGAAGAGAGCGAGGAGACACGAGGGGGATTTAAGCGCAGGATTTTGCCCTGCTAGGCAGACTAGTCGCTGACCAAGATGGTGTAGAAACAGATCAACAAGCATCTCTTCTAGAAGTTTTTAGTGTGGCTCTGTATCGGCTGGCCACCTAAACTTAGCCGTTCGTCTAGTTGTGACGCGATATTAACGTCTGCAACGTAGACATCGGGACTTCACCTCGAGTTAGCTCAACCTGCTCGAAGTCACCTGCAAGCACTAGCCTCCCGGAGCCACCAGCGTTGCAACACCGCCGACATCGCAGTCGTGCCAGAACTCTCTTCGACTTCTCGCTTCCGATCGTCGGGGACGCAACGCTGCCGGTCATCACACGTATGCCTCCACCTGTTTATATCTTCGAACTTTCTCCTCTGTAGTTCTGTTTTGTTAGCTTATGTATATATCTTGCAATTGTTCTCTCGCGTAAGCTGACTTATTGTTTCTGTTATATATCTCCTTAGTTGTATCAAGTGTCGATGTATTTTGTTAGTTGTATTGAAGTGTTGTATTAGATCCCGTGTTGCTGCAATATCACTAAAGTTTGTTTTGTTTTCCCACGTCTCTGATCTCTTCATTGTCTCTGCTTGCGTACGGAACGAACCAACCTGCTGTCATTCCCGTCGCCGACTTCGCGCTGGCGACGCTAGAGTGGCAGCTTGTAACAGTGTGTGTGTGTGTGCGCACAGGGGATGCCACAGGGGATGCGAGATGGGAAAGGGCGGTACTTGGAGTGTTCACTACATGGACGCACAAACGGATGGACGGACAGACAGACTAGCAGACAGACGGAAGGATGGATAGACGCGCGGACGTACGGTCGGATGGACAAACGATCAGACAGACAGAAGGATGAATGGAGGGACGCACGGACGGACGCATGGACAGATGAACGCACGGATGGTCGCACGGACGGGCTGGCGGACGCTTCGCCCCACTCATCATCATTTACTCCGTGGATATGCTGTGATTTTTTTGTTGAACACTGGGGTGCATGCATGGAGTGCCCTTTCTACTCATCCTGCACTGCGATGGCTTCCGAAATCTTGCTTGGCCGGCGTTCCACGTCGCGATTGCGTAAAGCCTTGGTACAGCAATGGGCCACTTATAAGTGGGCGTTTCAACGTTAGTTGTAACAAAAAGAAACGTTGCTTTATTGCGCGCCTTTCGCACCCGTACATCTTGCCGGAGGTACACGCTGAGCCGCCTCCGAGATCTGCGGATGGTCAGAAGTAAACGCTTAACCACCTTGGTAAATGCTTCGTGTTATTATGAAAGACAAAACGAAACAAAAACAACGAGTGGCACGTGACAGACCTGTCTAACGCAGCTCGCCATGGAGCGGGGGGTCATAGGTTGGAATCTCTGCTGCGCACTTTAGAAACCTTAGAGCCATCCAGGAGGAGTAAGCACTTTTATCATGCAGATCAGTGCAGCGCCACTACCGGTCTCCACTAATACCAGAGCACGCGATGGAGTCGAGCGATGGATGGAAGGATGGATTGATATGGCTGTACCCTTTAAAATGGGCGGTGGTTAGTGCCACCAAGCCGTAATACTTAGTGAACCAAAAACTAGATTTATCTTTTCTGCCCCCTTTAAATAGTGAGGTTGAGGACTGGTACTTTGAAGTGAAGGGTTTAATTTTCACTCGCGCCTTGACTTTAGCCACCAATCAGATAAACTCCTATTGAATTCTACCCACTTAAGGTCTATTTTGCCCTCCCTGTCCTTAAAACCCAGTGCTTTGAAAAACTCTGCGCCATCATCCTAAACTAGAGGGTGAAGCCCTTCATAGAACATATTCAAGTATTCAACAGTTTCTTCCTCCTTTCCACATGCACTGCATACCGTGTGTACCCCTTCGTATTTGGCCCGATATTTCTTGGTTCGGGAGTCCCGTCCTAGCCTCAAACAGTAGAGAACTACCCCCAGTATTATCATAGATTCTTTCCTTGTGTGCTCCCTGAGTGTGCTCGTGATAGTGTGTACCTTCTCATCTTTCTGCAACCTCTTTGTCCCCTTTATCCCTTCCCCAGTGCACCTTTCCTTGCATCTTTATCTCTCTCTCTCTCTCTTCCTTGTCAGTTTCCTGCTTAGGTGCTTATCAATAGATCTCTTGTGCGGACTACTTAATCATGCCAATTCTCCACCTATCGGTCTCAGTTTCCTTCAACTTCTTCTTAACCGATAATTCTTTTTGGTTTGACCCCCTGCTCTTTTCCAAGTATTACCAGTCAATTTTCTGGTTCGCTTCCGCCATTTTGTATCGACATTCTTCATGTACAAGTAGCTGAATACCATCCTAGCCCAACGCTCCTCCCCCGTTTCTATCAATCGCTTCCCAAGTTTTATCTTGCTGCTAGCTTCCCTGCCCTCAAATGATCTCCATCGCCTTGTACTCCCTGATTTGGTGTATTCCCGTGAGCTCCTATAAGGCAAGCCTACCTATTCCACGTTGCTTAATTTCTAATTTTGCTTGATCTTCTGATCTCATGCACAAGACCGCATTTCCGAACGTAAAACCAGGAACTATGACCCTTTTCCATATTCCTCTCACAACATCATACCTATTGTAATTCCACAGTGCCCTGTTTTTCATCAACGCTGCATTCCTGTTACCTTTAGTCGTCACGTATATTTCGTGTTCCTTAGGTACTCGGCCCCATTGCTTATCCATGCGCTCAGATATTTGTATTTATCTTTTATCTCAAGCGTGACCTACTGTGTTCTAAGCTCACTACCTTCATTATAATTAAAAACCACGACTACTGATTTTTCCTTACTGAATCTGAATCTGAAAGCAAGTGGTCTACCATAGAGTCATCTAGTGTGCGCTCCGCGTACTATAGCGTTGCTAAGACGACGGGCAAGGAACAAGCCCCAACCAAAGGCTGCTTCGCATCTAAAAAAAAGAAATGTCGGGCACGCCCCAGCTCTGTTGCCATGTTCAGGGTAGTTAATTATGGCAATATCTCCAGCATTCTTATAATACACTGGACGGAACTCTAGCACCGGTAGATATAGCGCGAGAACAGAACGACGACAAAGGGACAACAAGGAGACGAGCGCTATCTGCTGTTGTCCCTTTGTCGTCGTTCTGTTCTCGCGCTATATCTACCGTCACGTCATACCAACTAGTCCAAACAGCCACGCTTCTAAGGAACTCTAGCGTTAGTGTCTACGGGGGCTGCAACGCGTGGCGCTTCAGTGAGCATATGAATAATGGGTCGTAAATGGATTTGTCTGATTTTCATGCTTTCGGCTCCGTTTAGCTTCACCTGGCGTGGAGCCGCTTTGTCACCAGATGACAATGAACAAAAGTTTAGCCGTTACGCTTCAACATCCGAATTTTTTAGGCTCGACCATTCGTATCGGGCCACGAAGTTCACAACGGTCTGTTCTCTCAAATGCGAAGCATTTCTTCGTTAACTGCAAGCACTTATCGCATATATATATATATATATATATAAATATAATATCAGGAAGGGCCAGACTCTCGGCACGAAACATCTAAGTAAATCACGTTGTGGACCGCCCACGGACGGATCTACTTTATATATATTATATATATATATATATATATATATATATATATCTATAATAATATAATATATATATATATATATAGTCCAGTAGATCCTCCGTGAGCGGTCACAACGTGGTTTATTTCGACGTTTCGGCCTAGAGTCTGGCCTTCCTGATATATGACGGCCAGAAATCTAGGCCGAAACGTCGAAAATAAACCACGTTGTGACCGCTCACGGAGGATCTACTGGACTATATGCAACGCTACGGCCACTCAACCACTATGCCTGCCTATATATATATATATATATATATATATATATATATATATATATATATATATATATATATATGTATATATATATATATATATCCGCTTACATCTGGGTGCTCTTGTGACCACCCCTTTAACTTGGAGTGAACCAAAGTTAGTATGAAAGGGTATAAGCTGGTTTGATAGATATGACGCCGTGGTCAAGACATGAATAATGTCATAATTCCGTCACGTACGTCGTCAAACATTCCCCCCAGAGAGTGACACATACCCGCTAGCGGGTATGTGTCACTAGTATGCGGGTATGTGCCATAAGTGATTGACACTTAGTATCTACCCAGCTGCAGGAATGACGAGAAATGATCAAATAAACTTTATTTTAAGTCTGGCAGTTTCTTCTAGGCAGGGTGGGGGAAGAGAAGATTAACCCTTGTCCCCTCTTTCCCGGCTCGAACTGTAATGGGCAATTTTAACACGCGGGCGTTAAGAAAAACCCGACATCGGCAGTGTTGACCCAACGAATGCAAAGAATAAATGTCAGGTCCCAGCTGGAATTGAACGCAAGTATTCTGCATGGTTGGTAATTAAGTGTTCTACCTCAGAGCCACGGCAGGTCTCGGAACTACCTTCGAGATGGACCCTTAATTATGGTCGTGAAACGTCAATTACGGTCCCAAGGCTAGTTGTCCAATTTTATAAACATTACATATGCACTGCTATGATACAGCCGTCACGTCGGGCTAACGTAAAATGTAGTTAGGCGCCATGTGTTAAAGGTGATTTATGTAGCAGTGTCAAGGGCTGCGACCCTCGCGAGCACCACGCTTCATACCTGCTTATCCCTTCTGGAGCTGCTAATACTCATGTTCCCGTTAGCATCATTTTCCAAGGGGAAAGAAATCTGCTACTCTTCAACATACGTATGTGCGTGCAACATTTATACATACATCTTTCGTCATATCATGAGGTATCGCTGCACAAAAAACTACAACACGGTCCCTTTCCCTTCGCATGCTTCGCGTAACGCCAATTCTCAAGGTACAGGGGGCCTGCCGAAGTCACAAATGCGTTCGAAGCCTGAAAGCACGAATACTAGGCAAATCCGTGCACTACCCAGGGTCGCTTAAGCTAGATTCACACGCGAGGGCAAACTCGCGCTGCTCCGCGGACCGAATAGTCACGTGATTAGTCTGATCCAGCGCAGCAGCAAGACGTCGCACGCACACAGCCGGAGGTATACGCTCGCAGAATCCTCGTACATACTCTCGACTCCTATGCTTCCGCAGCGGGCTGATGCGACCAAAAACCACCCGCTTCTTCCAGTGTCACACGAAAACACATTTGCTCGTTGCCAAAAAACTAAAACACGTACCTTTTTAAGCCGGCAGCTTGCTTTCTAGCCGCGCCAATCCAATCAATGTTGACAGATTTGACGCTGAATCCTCTCGATCGAGGGCAGTTGATCGTCAAACGGACGGATCGAAATAGCGGCGATGCTTTTTCATCCGTGCTGCGGCGGACGAGAGCGGATAAAGCGAGGACGGCAAGTTTCGATGACGCGCACGTCACGTGATGCACCGTCCGCTGAGAAAATTCCTCCTCCGTGCCCTCGTGTGAATCCACCTTTAACGATAGTAGTGCCAGAGTGCCAGAGCCGCCTCTAGCTAATATGAGAAAACTAGGATCTCCAGTATTTGCCTACTTGTAACATACCATAGTTCCTGGCGACAGAGCGATTATTCTGAGAGGAAGACTTGGCGTTTCATGCTCTGTTAGAAAAAAGAATTCTACTTTGTGCGGAATATTTGTCACACTTAACGATCTTGGTTAGAGGAAGCACGTTGTCGGAAACATGTTCTGTCCTTGTGGAAAAATTGCTCGACAATAACTTATTGCCGGTAAAATAACTAGTCATAATTTGAATGATAAGGTTGAGCCGCTGGAACGGTCGTGCAAGATAAGCCTGCTTAAGTAAACGTGTGTAGAGCCAGTGTCCGTAATTATTTGCGTGAAAGATGAGGAATCTTGCCTCGTTAGTCTTTGACAACTTCCATGTTGCATACTCCCACGGGACGGCGTTAAGCTCTCCCATAGTAGAGTACTTAGTATACTCTAAATCGTTACCTACTTTTTCTACCCCCCCCCCTCTCCGGCAGTAGCAACTCATACGTATTCTTATGTAGTGACGGCTTACTGCTCTCCCTTAGTTGAGTACCAAGTACCCAAAATCATTAAACATATTTTTTGTAAACCCAGCTCCAGCAGTAGGCGCTACACTTAAGCGATTTCCTCTGGCCTGACACGGGATGACTTTATGCTCTCCCATAGTAGAGTACCTAGTATTCAAAATTGTTAACCACCTTTTTCTAAACATGGGCTCTAGGCGTCATTATCGAGCACAGTGCGCAGCACCACTCTGTGCTCGCTGTGGTGTGCACGGACACGAAAGCCAAGGATGGCGAAGGTCGCGACCGCCCCTGCCGTCGTTGTGGAGATGATCAACCTACCACCTGTGCGTCGTTCATATTCAGATGCTGCTGCGGGGACCTTTCCTGTATACTTTAGCATCCGCGTCACCAACGGCAGCAGATGAACGAGAACCCGGAGCTGTACAAGAAGCACGCCAGAACTCGCTTCTGAAAGCAAAAGTGCGCAGCTTGGCCAACCCAAGCGCGCCATGTTTGCCAATCTCACCGATAAGAAAAGCCGCCGTGGTTGACCTCGTGTCTGTCCCAGGCAAACATGGCCTGCCATGTTCGACGTTGGCCCAAGCCGAGAAAGAAACGCTTGTAGGCACCGACGCACCGGACTCATCGCTAAATCTAGCAGCTGTGTGCTCAATAGACGCCGACGTTACGAGGTCTACGGGCACTAGTGTTTCGCCAGGGACAGAATCGAAATCGAATGAGCAAAGCCCATTGGCTCCTTCCGAAAGCCAGGCTCGCGACTTCCTTGAACAAGTAGCAAGACGCCATCGGAGCTCTTAACTGACGCGTCTCGACAAGCAATCCGTGATCAAGGTAACGGCGACAACGTTGACGCTGCAGCCCTACCACTGTCTGATTCGTCAGAAAGCAGCTTCAGCCTCGGAGTGGACAGTAGCATCGGACTCTCTTCTAGCCTAGACGGATGTGACGTGAAAATGCAAGCCCCGCGAGATGTCAAGCGCGCTCACAAGTCTGGCACCAGCTCGGACGGCAACCATGGAGGATAGCCACTCCGAGTCCCAGCAACCGAAGAAACCTCGACCCTCTTCTAGAAGGTCGTAATGTGCTGTGTAGTGTGTACACTGCACTTCTCCCGGACAGATCCCCGGGGTGCTGAATCGAAAAACACGAACAAGTCAGTCACTCACAAACATTTCAATATGGCTCACACCCTGAAAATAATTTCTTTAAATGTTCAAGGGTTCCGTAACCCAGTACAGCTTGCCCAAGTTATCAGCATAGCCCAGAGCAGAACATTTTGATATTCTTGTTTACAAGAAACCGTTTTTTTTAAACTATTGGCCACGTTCGTGCATTCAAACGCGCATTTAATTTAGACTGCTACTTTTTTTCGCGACATCTCGCTTCAGTGGAGTTGGAATTATATTTAACCTTGCTCTTCTGCGGAATCATCATATTTCTATGACGGGATTGGACGTGTATTGGCTTTTGACTGCATCCTATCATCCTTCAAGATGCGCGTTTTTTGTATTTACGGGCCAGCTCGAGCAACAATGCCTAACGATTTTTTTCCGTGACCTGGACGTGTATTTTCTAGACGGTCGTCATGTCATACTCACTGGAGACTTTAATTGTGTATTAGACACGCGAGCTGACATGCAATGTCCAGGATGGGGTCGTTCTGATTGGAACGCGCGAGAGCTGCGTCGCCTGGTGCAGCATTTCCCTTTGATAGATACGTACAGACTAGTGCATGGACCACAATAGGCCTTGACTTGGCGGCGTAGCACGTCGTCTAGTCGGTTGGATCGTTTCTATGTGCCGAGCGCGCTAGCTTCTTACGTATCGCACTCCGATGTAGTAACCATCATACCCTGTTTATACTTGTAATACTTCAGGCGTTTCTTTGTGTATAAATTTGGCTGCGTGTATGTGTATATTATTCTTCTTCGTGCTTTAAGGCATCACTTCGTTTTTGCCATTATTTATTCCTATATAGAAATTCCTATATTTTTGTTACCATTCTTGTATCACCCATTTGTATTCTTGCAAATTTGTTTATCTCAATTTTTTCGATGTTTCCATACATTCTTCATGGTAATGTTTCCCACCTGCCTGGTCTTCAGTGACCACAGTATTTTCTAAATAGATAAATAATTATGTGAACCACCGACCAGTGACGCTCGAGGCTTGCTTTCCCTTTTTAAAGCGAAGCATTTCTTAGCGAACTTCGGCAACTTTTGAGCATATCTATCTATCTATCTATCTATCTATCTATCTATCTATCTATCTATCTATCTATCTATCTATCTATCTATCTATCTATCTATCTATCTATCTATCTATCTATCTATCTATCTATCTATCTATCTATCTAGCTTCTGTCTGTCTGTCTATCTATCTAATCTATCTATCTATCTGTCTATCTATCTATCTATCTATCTATCTATCTATCTATCTATCTATCTATCTATCTATCTATCTATCTATCAATCTATCTATTCATCTATCTATCTATCTATCTATCTATCTATCTATCTATCTATCTATCTATCTATCTATCTATCTATCTATCTATCTATCTATCTATCTATCTATCCATCTATCTATCTATCTATCTATCTATCTACCTATCTATCTATCTATCTATCTAGCCGTCTACGACTTTTAGCTCTCCTGACCTTTCGATAACGGTATCGATCCCAAACTGGGTCATAACATGACTGTATGAAGAACATATTTGACTAGTAATAACATGAAAATCATGACATGTATTTCATGAATGTCATGATTTACATTTCATGGTCCCGCTGCTCTTGCGGTGGTTTTGTTCACATAGCATGTTGAAAAACTGGTATGGTATGTCATGATTGCATGGCGAACACAAGTGACAGACCCTAACATGAGAAATATGGCATGCGTATCATGTAACAACATGACCACATGCCACGCTCATGATGCGCTCGCGGCCGTTTCGCTAGTCACATATACCAAACTTGGTATTATAGTAGGTGAATGGATGACGAAGGTGTGTTACTGGTGCAAACATGATAATCATGAGATGCATGTAATGTAACAGGATGACTACATGCCACGTTCAGGATGCGCTGGCGGCCATCTCGCTAGCTTCCCTTATACCAAATTCGGTATTACGGAACGTTAATGGATGACGAAGGTATGACACGGGTGCAAACATAATAAATATGAGACGCATGTCATGTAACAACATGACTACATGCCACGCTCATGATGCGCTTGCGGCCGTTTCAAAATCTGTCTTACGCGACGCGAACGGACGGCATAGGTAAATGACACATCCAAACATGATAATCACGACATGCGTGTCATGTAACAACATGACTACATGCCACACTCATGCACTAGCGGCCGTTTCACTAGCTTCACATATGCCAAATTCGGCATTACGTGACGCCAATGAATGATGAAGGTATGTGAGTGGTGCAAACATAATCATCATGTGATGCGTTTCAGGTGAGAACATGACTACATGCCACAGTCCAGTCACCAATACATTTCAACATGACGCGGTGCGCGTTCTCGCCGGCATTCATTTCGTCGCGTCACGCCGGCGTTGCCGTGCCAGGCGCCGGTCCTGCCATATACTCGCAGGCGCGCGCAGCGCTGGGTTGCTTTGACGCATGCGCGTTTCAGCGCATCCGGCGTCCCTCCTTCACGAAAAGAAGGAGACGCAGTGTCGTCAGTGTTGCCTGCGTAACACATCGGCGCGAAATGCAGCATGTTGCATTTCACGCCGGTTGCCGTCGGGCCGCGCCGACGGACGCTGGTCGCGCCGGTCATGCCTTGCGTCAGACTATAGAGTGCTCGCGTTTTTCTAACGTAGCGTCGCTGTGCCCAGCGTGCGCATACGTCAATGCTACATTGGAGTACATTGGGCCATTCATGATGCGCTTGCCACCGTTTTGCTAGCTCCACATATACCAAATTTGGTGTTACGTGACGTCAATAGATGACAAAATATATGACTGGTGCAAACATGATAATCCTGACACGCGTGTCATGTAAGAACATGACAACATACCACGCTCATAGCGTGCTCGCGGCCGTTTAGCTAGCTCTACATATACTAAATTTGGTATCACGTGACGTGAACAGATGACGAAGGTAAACGACACATTCAAACATGATAATCATGACACGGAAGTCATGTACGGCATCATTTACCTCGACCTCGTAACGTTTTGCTGATTTTAAAGTGGCATATCAACATTTCTCATTCATGCTTCGCATATCATCGATTCCCACTGTACGTGGGATCTGCCAACTTTTTATCGTCAGTGAGACCTTGGCGTCTTGACATTCGCATTCTGCACGACGCGCGTTCACGCTCCAGTTAATCTAGAATTTTGCGTGCCTTTCTTTTGGGGTCCGATCCGGAGGTGTGGGATGCGCTCAAGACACAGTGGCGTTTACGCTGCTCAGTAGCAGAGCGTGCCCTTAGACGCCGCTTGTCCGAAGAACTAACGGACACGTCCACAAAGCTGCGTATGCTCTCCGGGTTGATCGAATAACTCCCTTGATGCTCGCATGGCATCGAGAGTTACGGGGTGGCTTTCAATGCCTTATTGCAGCGTCGTCGTTGACGGCTGTTGCTTGGCGTTGCAGACGTAATCCACGTGCTCACCCTGAGGTTCTGCGCTTTGCGAAAAGCTCCCTGAGTCCACTGGGAACTCAGGCCGCCAGATCCTTACCGACTGCGTTGCCGCCGGCACGTGATCAATCAGTTTTTCTAGCTCACTTTGCTAACATGGCTCGTACGACAAAGTCAAAACATCGCGGTACCACCGAGACAGCCACAATGTTAAGTAGGCTCCCTCAAATTTCATAAGAAGTAGCTGAACTACTTGGCACAAGTCCGTCAGTTGATGAACTGAAAGAGGCACTGTCTTCCATGAAGCGTGGCTCGGCCCCCGTGCCGGAGGGTTCGCCTGTTGAGTTTTATTTATCGTTTTGAGACGACATTGGTGCTCTTTTCACCTCTGTTATTTTTCGCTGTTTTGAGAACTTATATTTCCCTGACGGCTTTTGCAATGGTCGAATTGTTTTAATACCTAAACATGACCCATCGTCAGTTCGCCCAGAGGAGGTGAGACCAATAACGCTCCTGAACGTTGATTATAAAACTTTCGCAGCAGTTATATATTGTCACGTACCAAAGGCCGTAGAGAAGGGACAGGAACAGCGGGGCAGAAAGACACGAGCGTGTATCTTCGAAACGAGGCGCTAACCACACTTCTTCTTCGTTCTCCTTGCCCTTTTCGGCTCGCTAGGGCTTGCCGGCTCACAACTCTAGGTGGCATTATTCCCCCTCCCATTAGAGCATCGACCCGATGCTCATGCACAAGGGGACAGCAGGGTCGGTAAGGGGAGAAAAAAGAGAAACGGTAGCTATAGTGCACAGGGCATATGCAGGTGCACAAAAATTGTCTGAGGTTGGTCATAAGAGAAAAAAAACCATTAACAGAGTTCACAGTTCGTTCGAGACCCAACGGGCAGTGTAAAAAAACGAAAATGTTTGCTGCCCGGGCATAGTAAGACGAGTATCACCGCGTAATATAAGGTTTTAGGCGGACGACATGCACAATCTCTGTTCGTGGTGAGTGGCGCTGTGTCGTTGCCGAGCCTCCGTCTGAAATAACTTCATAGTTGACCTCGTTCAACCGCCGTAATACTTTGTAGGGTCCGAAGTACTTGCTCAGGAGTTTTTCGCTCAGACCTCGCCGTCTAACAGGAGTCCATACCCACACTTGGTCGCCAGGTTGGTAGGAGACTTGTCGGTGGCGGATATTGTACCTTCGGGCATCTTCACATTGCTGCGATCTTATGTGCACGCGAGCTAATTGACGTGCTTCCTCTGCACGCTGAATATAATCGTCGACATCGGGAGTTAGTAGCTCGTGCTGGTCGATGTCACAAGGAATCATAGCGTCTAGCATGGTTTGCACGTCTCTACCGTAAACGAGGCGGAAGGGTGTGAACCTTGTCGTTTCCTGGGTTGCGGTGTTGTACGCAAACGTTACGTATGGTAGGATTTCGTCCCACGTTTTATGCTGCACATCCACGTACATAGAAATCATGTCCGCCAGCGTTTTGTTCAGCCTTTCTGTTAAGCCGTTACTCTGGGGGTGGTATGCGGTTGTCTTGCGGTGGTTCGTGTAACTGAGCTTGAAGATGTCGTCCAACAGTTTTGCCGTAAACGCTGTCCCTCGGTCAGTGATGATGAATGACGGGGCACCGTGACGAAGCACAATGTGGTGCATGAAAAACTGGGCGACTTCAGATGCTGTACCGCGTGGCAATGGCTTCGTTTCAGCATAACGCGTCAAGTAATCAGTTGCGACGATGATCCACTTGTTTCCGGAGTGAGACATAGGAAACGGTCCAAGAAGGTCCATCCCAACTTGGTCAAACGGCGTACGCGGTGGATCGATGGGTTGTAAGAGGCCTGCAGGCTTCACAGGTGGTGACTTGCGACGCTGACATTCGCGGCATCCTTTCACGTAGCGTTTGACACAAGCTGCGAGTTTTGGCCAGAAATATAGCTTTCGAACCCGGTCGAGTGTCCGTGAGTATCCCAGGTGGCCGGATGTCGGCTCATCGTGGCAGGCTAATAGGATGTCATCACGAAGGTCATGAGGGACGACTAGAAGATAAGATCTGCTGCCAACACCAGTGTTTTTCTTGTATAATATGTCGTGTCGTAAGCAAAATGACGGCAACGTACGGGAAAGGGAACGAGGAACAGACGTGGTGCTGCCTTCTAAATGATCGATGATGGGTCTTAACTCGGGGTCCGCTCGTTGCTTACTAAGGAGGTCCGCCCCACTGAGAGTCCCCAGAAAGGTGCTGTCGTCTTCTACAGCTGTATGGTCGGACTCCAGAGGTGCTCGTGATAGCGTGTCGGCGTCTTCATGCTTTCTACCCGACTTGTATACAATGGTGATATCGAACTCCTGAAGTCGCAGACTCCATCGTGCTAATCGCCCAGAGGGGTCTCGGAGGTTAGCCAACCAACATAAAGCGTGGTGATCCGTCACAACTTTAAATGGGCGCCCATAGAGATAAGGCCTGAACTTTGTAATCGCCCATATTACCGCGAGACATTCCTTCTCTGACGTTGAATAGTTGGTTTCGGCACGTGATAAAGTGCGGCTCGCATAGGCGATCACACGTTCGGTCCCATCTTGTGTTTGCACCAAGATAGCTCCGAGACCAATGTTGCTTGCGTCAGTACGCACCTCTGTGTCAGCGTCCTCATCGAAATGACCGAGTAAAGGAGGGGAACACAATCGATGTTGCAGTTCCGCAAAGGCAGTCGCTTGTTCGTCAGTCCACTGAAATGGGGTGTCGTCACGCGTAAGTCTGATGAGAGGCTCCGCAACCTTAGAGAAGTTTTCAATAAAACGGCGATAGTAGGCGCAGAGCCCCAGAAATCGCCGAAGACTTTTTTTGTCTGTCGGAGCTGGAAAAGAGGCCACAGCGGCAGTCTTCTCGGGATCGGGCCGAACGCCTGCAGCGCTCACAACGTGACCGAGGAACTTCAGTTCATTGTAGCCGAAATGGCACTTCTCTGGCTTGAGGGTAAGGTCAGCGGATCGTATGGCTTCAAAAACACTCCGAAGGCGATGAAGGTGCTCGTCAAACGTTTTTGAAAAGACAACGACATCATCTAGATAGACGAGGCAACTCGTCTATATGACGGGGCCCGGTGCCTAAGGGTGCTTTCGATGGTGACAGCTTCCGTGAGAAATTCTGACACAGTCTTGGGTGGACTGCGTACAAGCCCACCGAAAAGTTGCTCTTTCACCCCGCGCATGAGGTACCGTACCTTCTTTTCTTCTGGCATGCCGGGGTCAGCTCGGTGGAAGAGGCGCGTCATTTCCTCGACATACATCGCAACCCCTTCATTTGGTAGTTGTATGCGGGACTGCAGATCGCGCTCAGCTCTCTCCCGACGGTCAGGGCTTGCATATGTCGCAAGAAGTCGGCGTTTGAAGTCTTCCCATGATGTAAGAATACCTGCCCGGTTCTCGTACCAGACACGTGCGCCGTCCAAAAGACTGAAATAGACGTGCCGCAGTTTGTCTGCGTCGTCCCACTGGTTGTGCACGGCAACGAACTCGTAATGAACGAGCCAATCTTCCACATCCTCAAGAGCAATGCCATGAAAAGGATTTGGCGTTCGCGGTGTCAGTAAGGTGCAATGGAGTGGCGTTGTGCCGTTCGTACCGGTTGGGTTGGTGTCGGCATGGCTGGTCGGGGCTGCCATGTTGTTTGCGAGCAGTCCAAACTCAGGGGATTGCCCTCGGATCCTTCTGCTGGTGCGGTGCACAGGAGTGACCACCGGTACGACGCTTGTGTTCCTGGTATGTGGAGGGGTACGGTGCATAGATTACCCAGCACCTCCACCAGTTTGTCACGTACCAAAGGCCGTAGAGAAGGGACAGGAACAGCGGGGCAGAAAGACACGAGCGTGTATCTTCGAAACGAGGCGCTAACCACACTTCTTCTTCGTTCTCCTTGCCCTTTTCGGCTCGCTAGGGCTTGCCGGCTCACAACTCTAGGTGGCAATATCAATCGTCGTTTGAGAAGCCTGATGCCTTCCATAATAGCTCATCATCAGGCGTGCTCTATTCCTGGAAGAGAAATCGACAGTCTCTCCTTTGTTACGCGTGATATAATTGCGGACACGTTAGCAAGATCAGCTAGGGGACTCTTGGTTTCACTTGACCAAAAAAAAAAAGGGCATTCGATCACCTAGAACATAGATTTATATTTAGCGTAATGGCAGCATTTGGTTCCTCCCAAAACTTCATTGAGATTCTCAGAAGCGCGTATCGAAATATACGCAGCACGTTGTTTCTTGATGGTTTAGAGAATTCACCATTTCCTGTTACCCGTGGTGTTTGCCAGGGGTGTCCTTTATCTCCTGCACTTTTTGTACTCAGCCTCGAACCATTGCTCACTAATTGCTGATCCATACGTCCGAGGCCTTTCTCTTCGAAGTAGTGGTGCCGTAACGGTGACAGCATTTACTGATGACATCCCGTTGTATTTGAAGAATGAGGACAGTTTATCCCGTAGCCTATGACTTTTTGCTGAATATGGCACAATTTTAGATGCTGCGTAAAAATTTTCTAAACTTCGATATTCATTCATTGGTTCGCCAGACGCCTGCCTAAGTCCTTGTTTTTTTCGGTCTTCAAATAAGTGACTCCAGTCACATTCTGGGGCTTGAATATACTTGCTACGGGATATCAGCCTCCTTGTGAGTTTCAGTGGTCGAAGTTGTAAAACGACACGTCCTGGAAGCGCAATAGTATGAAGCAAGCAAAATAGGAGGAAAAGAATGGCAAAGAGGCTAACCAGCATATAGGCAGCCGGTTTTCTACCAGTCGCATGGGAGGGGGATGGGGGAGATGAAAGATAGAGAGGAGAGAGGGAAGAGAGATAAACACAGCATATTTGGCAGCACGCGCGCGCACACTCAGTCATAGTCCAGTCTTGTCTTTCACGGTGTGTGACATTGCTGTTACAGCCGCACGTTCAAGTCCGTGTCGCATAGGAATTCCAACAAAGTTTTTGTCGCCTTCTGTTGCAATGTCTTAACCCCAGGTGGTCGAAACTTCCGGCGCCCTCCACTACGGCGTCTCTCATATTCATATGGTGGTTTTGGGACGTTAAACCCCACAAATCAATCAATGTTGCAATGTCTTCTGACAAGAGTATGATTTACCGATGCTCGAAAGAAGGTATTTAGCACAGACGGTGTTTTACGGCCGTGCATAGTACATATCTCATGTCGTACAGCCCCCACTACGAATCACTAGGTCGTTGCAATCCCTCATTGGCTCATTTTTCTGGTCGGGTGGAACAGAGCTGGTTTGCCGAGCAGCACTTGGGCAACCCAGAAACTGTGGTGGATTAGCATTCCCATCCGCATCTGTTCGCTGCCGGCAGCTTGCCCTACGATTCTTATTTCGGTTGTTGCACGGTGATCAGTGCCCCGCGCGTGATCTTGCCTGCTATTTTTTAGGCACCAAGATACGCTATTTACAGCCAGATGCACGGCTTAATTCTGCACCGCCAACACTTAACGTGCCTGCATTTTACTCATAGGCAGCAGCATTTTATCGACACGCGCAGCAGGTTTGTCTCGATGTGGACATTCTCGAAAGCCGCATTGTAAATACAACGGCGGTTCTTCTGCTTTTTCTGGTTCCTCCAGCCCGTCTAGCACGACCTAGACATGTCTCGTGGAGCACGATAATGCCATCGTTTTTGCCTGGTCACCTCCGTGACTTCATGTGGCGTCTTGAATGAAGAGTACACCCAGCACGGGAGAGACTGGAGAAGTGGAGCATGGTCCCATCTTGCACTTGTCCTAACTGCCCGTTACTTGAGTCTAACCAGCATATGCTGCAGCAATGTGTCACTGCAAATGTGTTTTGGAAGGCCATTAACACTGGTTTCCGTGGTCTAGGGGTTAATAGCTTTGTCACATCTGATCGCTGCTTGCGTGGTCGCTTTCCACGCCTTCTAATAGCTGCGGGAGCTTTTTGTTTGTGGCGTAATAGGTGCGAGACTATGTGTACTTAGGGCAGGTAATAACCACGGAGCCGAACCACGAGATTGAAGTAACTAGAAGAATAAGAATGGGGTGGAGCACATTTGGCAAGCACTCTCAAATTATGACAGGTAGATTGCCACTATCCCTCAAGAGGAAGGTACATAACAGCTGTATTATCTTGCCGGTACATAGCTACGGAGCAGAAACCTGGAGACTTACAAAGAGGGTTCAGCTTAAATTGAGGATGACGCAGCGAGCAATGGAAAGAAAAATGGTAGGTGTAACCTTAAGAGACAAGAAGAGAGCAGAGTGGATTTGGTAACAAACGGGGGTTAAGGATATCATAGCTGAAATCAAGAAGAAGAAATGGACATGGACCGGGCATGTAGCGCGTAGACAGGATAACCGCTGGTCGTTAAGGGTAACTAACTGGATTCCCAGAGAAGGCAAGCGGGTTAAGGGGAGACAGAAGGCTAGGTGGGCAGATGAGATCAAGAAGTTTGCGGGTATAAATTGGCAGCAGCAAGCACAGGACCGGGTTAACTGGCGGAACATGGGAGAGGCCTCTGTCCTGCAGTGGACGTAGTCAGGCTGATGATGATGATGATGATGATGATGATGATGATGAGGTGCGAGGCTGTTGCGGCAGTTCATTGTCGTTGTGCTCTTTTTCCGATTCTGGAACGCTTATACTCTGAAGTTCTATTGTTTCTGTCAGAGGTATTGTTCTTCCTTGGGGAGGAACAATTTCTACGACAATGGTCATGCCGCCTTCTGTCCGTAGTTCACAGACGTGTTCGATTTATAGTTTTCCACCTGGCCTGGTTCCTATAGCCAGCGCAGTGTCTGATTAGTGCATGTAATCTGTATGTGTTTTTGCTATTTATATGTGTTTGTGCGTGGCCCGTATGGGTGTGAGTTCATAAACATATGCACTTGATTCTAACGCTGTAAATTATGTAAATTGCGCGAATCATGATACCTGTTGTATACACTTGCTAACATCTTCACCAAGTCTTGTAAAACCTTTACATATAGCATCATGTACATTGTCCATATTTTGATTAGTGTATATATGTAGTGTATGTAGTCATTAGTAACAAGTGTAAGGAACACTCTTGGGATTTAGTCACTTTTTTTAAATGTGTAATGTATGTTGTGCTTTGTTTTTTGTTTATTATTTTGCTTGTTGTATAGACGCTCGTTCCATATGTTTGTTGCGTCCCACAATAGAATGAACTTTTTCTAAACACACCGAGTAGACGGCCTTTGAAAGTGTAAGGCCTAAGAGGCGGCTTTCAGCTCTCCTATATAGTAGAGTACCGAGTACTCTAAATCGTTAACCACTTTTTCAAAACACACGTATTCGTAACTGCGGAACAATGATCATCGTTTGAAGCCTTCATTACCGGGACAGGATATTGCTCTCTCGTAGTAGTACAGCGTACACTAAATAGTCAAAAATTTTTTCTAAACACGCACGTATTCGCACTGGTGATGAGTCGGTATCGGAACGGCTTTATTCTCTCCCATAATAGACTACCAAGTACTCTAAATCGTTAGCCCCCCTTTTTTTAAACTCCCAACCCCCTTTTGTACCTGTATGCTAACATTGTCACGTATATTATAGCAATGATTTCTTGCCTGCAACATTGTGATGTTTGTCGTGGCGCATAGATGTACAGATGTGTATGTGCCCTTATTACCGGAATGTGATGAAAGTTTTGTTTTCTGTACATAGTGTAGAGCTTTTTTCTCAACACCACGTAACACGCTTTCTCGAACACGTGATATCAGGCAGGGGTAGCTCACCGCTGTTTCACGGTGAAGTATGTCTAGTATTCTAAATAAGTCTTCTTTTTAGTTTTTTTAGCAATGAAGATGTAATTATTTAAAAAAAAACTAAATGAAAAAGGAAGAGGGAGTGACCTCCAGAGGATTCGAGCCTGCAAGACCAGTGACCACTGCAACTTGTCCCGTTGACTGCAATCACCTATAGTTCATTCGCTCACACTTGACAGTGTTTATTCCGTTTTTTTTAATGATGAATTATAAGCCGTCGGGACGGAAATAATAATTGTTGATGGAGGTTCTACGCCCCAAAACAACGATATGATTATGAGAGACGCTGTATAGTGGAGAGCTACAGAAATTTCGACCGCCTAGTGTTATTTAACGTGCGCTGACATCGGACAGTACACGGGCCTCAGTCTAGATAGAAAGTTGCTCTTTTGTAGCATCATTGTGCTGTACAGATCGTTGAAGATGTCGCTTATGTTTAAAAGGAGATACTGAGGACACAGGTGCTCGTAAAGGAGAGGGATGATTGAAATGGGGATTTCCGGAAGAGGAAGTTTTACACTGGCAGTAATCACCTTGTGAGTTTACAATATTCATCGGATGTGACACCGCCTTTACGGAGAGCCTAAGGATGTCCGGAGGAAGATGGAGAGAAGATGGAAGAAGAGAAGACAATAAAAGGAGGTTAACCTCTTCTCAGACCGGCTAGTTTATCGTGTGCTGGAAAAAAGGAGGGGATGGAATAAAAGGTTACCGAAAATACATGTTACAATATAAAGCAAAAAAATAACAAGAAAAGAGCACACCATGTTACCGTAAGTCTGTTTATTTAAGACCGCTTTCTCGCAGGAAACGCAACAACGCTCTGAAAACCCTCCAGCTGAGGACGATCTCAATCATTGTCTCGGCACAATTTTCTTCGACAATGGGCTAAGGCCAAATACATCTGACACTCTCGAGAGTTCTTGTTTGGGTACTCTAAAGCGGGGAGACTCACAGAGAAGAGAGACGATTGTTTACTCGAAGCTATACTGTTATCGCGTGTTGGGCTTTGTGTGCACAAGTGTTGAAGATCGGGTGAGTTGGTCTGTCGTAACTTGAACTGGTGTTGCGCATTTGGTTAAGAAGAAATGTCCGAAATGAGTGAAGGATGTCCGCTCTACTCTATCGCGCTTACTGGTTTGGCCATCGTGTTCTATTTCTATATAACTGCCTTCGGCACAGTGCTAACACCTGTCCCTGCACCTATACAGCTCTCTTCGAAATCGCGTACGTTCAAGCTATCAGCATTAATCCTTGCCGGCGCTGGCACGTGACACAAGTAGCGTTCTCGCAAACTCTCGATGCGCGTACAAAACGGGATAAGTTGTCGGCGCTGCAAATCGTGTAATCGCGCAGCCCTTGTGTATGTCCGTACACATATCCGTCGCTTTTTATCCCTCACCGAGGCGTCCGACGCGATGGGACCGTGTTTGCGGTTTAGGGACGCCCGTTCTTTGCCGTATCACTCACTCTCACCCTTCTGTCGCTGCCATTTTCTCCTCTCCCAGTGCACACACACGCGCACGCTACTCGCTCAGAGGGAGAGGGTCCGATAGACGAGCAACTGATCCGGAACATCTGTGCGCACGACCGCCGGCCGTGACGCTTTTACGATCGCTTGGGCAAGCAGTCGCCGGCGGCTCAGGGAGGGCGATCGGCCTATGCGCGGATTTACGACGGCCCCGACAGGTGATCCCCGGCCGCGTTTTTGGGCGTATTACGATCGTGTTGAGACAAGCCGCGCTGTTTTGTTTTCTCGTTGTGTGCCTCGTTTCTTCCTTCTCGTCCTTTGTCCGGTGCTTTCCGAGCGTCCGCCGATCGCTCTCACCGACAGCCGCGACCACTCGAGAAGCGAATGTTGTCCTTTCGTTTGTGTTCCCCGTTGTGCAGGGCGGCGACGTGGGGTTTCGATAGGCCCACGGCGTGAACCCGGAGTGTGGCCACCCGTGTCGTATAGTTCTCGAAAGTGCTCCGCTGGCCTTCGCGTTACCTGTACGGTTCTTGCGCCACTTTGATGGGGCTCTTGAAGTTTCATGCATAACAAGTGCGAATGTTTGACGTGCACTTTTCGTATTGAGTACTCATGCTTCTGATTGGTTCGATCGTGCCGGATGTGGCTCAGCCAATCTGTGAAGTCTTGTACACACTAATGGTCCCTGTGGTTTGAGCAGATATCAGATGTTCGCGACAGAATTTTATTTTACTTTCTTTTCTTTATTGCCCCGACGTGGTGGTCTAGTGGCTAAGGTACTCGGCTGCTTACCCTGAGGTTGCGGGATCGAATCCCGGCTGCATTTAGGATGGAGGCGAAAATACTGCAGGCCCGTGTGCTCAGACTCGGGTGCACGTTAAAGAACCCCAGGTGGTCAAAATTTCCGGAGCTCTCCACTACGGCGTCTCTCATAATTATATAGTGGTTTTGGGATGTTAAACCTCACTTATCAATCAATTTAATTTCTTTATTGATCACGTAATCATTGATTCATTCGACTTCCTTGGTGAGGGCATGCCTTCGTAGTTTTGTGATTCACCTATCTTTTTTCAAATGAAGTTTCGTTGCCAGGAGGCGACGTCTCTCGGCAGAAAAAGCCACCATGATCTTCGTTTTTAAAGTTTGAATATTCGCATTTCGCTTAGACGGTCAACCAGACGCACGACCACTTAGTATGGAGTGAATCGTGAGGATGAGGACAAAAAGCGATTGAAGGATTGGTGTAAGAGAGAGCATTCTAGTTGTGTGCCAGATGAAGGCACAGACAAAATGTGCGAGAGATCGCATGAGTTTCGGGTGTAGGGTACGTCGCCTCCGCTGCCACGTAATGGTCGTGGGCGCGGCCCAGCAACGTTAAAGTGATCGTCGAACGCCATTCCTTGTTCGGGCGCCGATTGATGCATCCTCATCCGACTTATCTTATTTCAGTTTCGTCATGAAAGCGCTTCATTCGTTATGCCAGATATGGTTCGACACTTCTTTGCACACTTTTATCATGCTGCGCGACTGGTATTTATAAGCGCAGAACCGCCGAGAGATTCTTTGAAGACATTAGACTCTTTGTCAAACTTGTATGATTAACTTTCTTTTAGAGTGATCCATATTGTTAAGCTGATATGTTGTGTCATCCTTCCTACTATCATGGCCTCCAGTTTGGCATATCTAAGAGCCATCACTCTTATCGTAGCGCATCACCTCTTGTTACAGACAACTCCAGTTACTTCAGTTGGTGTCGAGTTATTACGACACCACGTCGGTTTCATCCGGCACTCTGGTCCGGTGGACCATATTTTTTTCACTTCCGAATAGGGGCTCTGATTGTCACAAGTACAAAGAGTGAATGAGCTCGAGTTTCAATAACTTCATATCGCCTGTTGACATGTTTGCTTTGTATATCGTGTTTTCTAGACTATATCAATTTTGCATGCGATTAGTTTTAAATTCTTAGAAGTGCTACGTTTGTGGAACTTTTACCTTGATAGCTTCATGCACACTAGTGTTTTCCTTTCTACTCTGTGATTAAAGATTAACTTTCGGAGGCGGCCAGCCACGCAAGCATAAATCTAGGAAAAGAAGAAGACAACACAGGCTCTATTCTTCTTTGTCTATTACGCCCCCTTTCGCGATTTCGCCGAATATATCCTTCCATGCACACCCCATCGGCTTCGAGGTTACGCCAAGCCCAGAATACGCGCGCACACGGTGCCTGTCGAGCACCGAACTTATTGCGAATCGCGGTTAGCTAAAGGAGTGTAATGGTATCTCATTGCTGCAGAGAGCCTCAATCGTGGATGCCCATGAAAGACCACGAACGGGGCCCGTCCTCAAGGAACTTCCTCCGCAGCTTCCCCGCACAGAGCGGGACAAATTCCTCGCGGCCGAGAAAATGAGCCGATTACCGAACGAGAAACGCAATCCTTATTTCCTCATTGTCGTTCCACTGCTAAGGGATGGAAGAAAAAATCGGGAAGCACAAAAAAACGGGAAGCCACGTCATCACATCGGTTCGGCGCACCGAATAGTCTCGCGAAGCAGGTGTTCTCTGCCCCGGATCGCAGAAACAAATCCCCTCTCTGAATAGAGGTTCCGATTCCCCGGCAAGCCCGCATCCGGCGTGGGCTCCTGCTCTCGCTCGCTGCGGTCTACGGTAACTAATGACCCCGACCGCAACAGTGTCACGCTTAGGCCTCCGCGCGTCTCCCTTCGTGTTCCACTGCGCTCCCAAGAGACGGGTGGACGTATAGATACAGAACCTGCCGCAGTCGCAGAAGCCGGGCAGATCGCTTTCGGCCGCCGTACACCCTCCGCTTCGCGACACGACGGCTGGGATCCGTGTAAACAAATGTCTTCTCACTGGCCATGGAAGTGAGGGGACCGTCCGCGGCATTTCGCCTGATCCTTGTAACTCCATGCCCTCCTCCCTCCTTTTTCCCTTCGCCTTTACATCACACAGCCCCTTCTGCTCCTCACTGGCCTCCTTTCATCTCTGGTCCTCATAGCACGAACTCGCCGCGTTCTTGTGTTTCTACTTCGCCGTTCGTGCTCGTTTTTTTTTGGGGGGGGGGCGCAGTAGCCCCCGCTTCGCCCGTAATATGGTCCATGCCTTCCCCGCAAGAGCGACTCATCTTCGACGAGACCTCGGCGCTAAAGACATGCTAGGCTGCAGTCTGTGTAAAGGCGGGTTATGGAGCGACCCCTGCAACGAGCCTGTCTCGTCACCCTTCCCTTTGAGCCCTCTCTCTCATTTAGGTTCACACACAGAGTACGCCCTGTGTATGTCGTCATCGGGTATGTGTGCGTGTACGCACCCACACACACCGTCGGTAAAAGCGCACCGTACTGCGAGCCGGCTTCCACCAAATCCGCACCGCTTACGAACGGGATCAACCGCGGGTGCGCGGCTAGGATTTAAAGAACATTTGTCTCACTCAGGTGATGCGCCGCGGCGAAAGCTAACCTTCCGGAGAGCGGGGAAGGAAGGACGGGCGAGGGTTTTAACATCTGCGCCAGCGTGTGTGTGTGTTCTGGTGAGGGGATCAGACCAATTACACCCCACGACGCCACTGGTTGTAACAACCTGCTCATTTCTAGCACCCCCTCCCCTCCCGCTATTCCCCACCTATCGCTTCTTCCCTAAAAACTCTCCCGCGTCGCTCCCCAGGCACCCCAAAGCACTTCCCCACGCCGGAGCCCTCGTATCGCTTTTCCGGGTGTACAGGATAACGTCCGCTGCGCCGGCCCGTAATAAGTAGAAAACAAACAGCCACACAGAAAAAAAAAGAAACCACGCAGCATGACACGGAGACCGCTTTATCTCTGTCGCGGTCTGCTTGTACAGTTGTTCACCCCGTTTCTGGCAACGTGGTGCCTGTAAACGCTACAGTCATACGCGAACACGTGGGGCCCCGCCGCGTTGTTTCAAAGTAACGCTCTCCGCTTTGCGCCCCAAGTTTGAGTTTCCGTCGACCGCGTGTTGGCCGAGTTTGCGACCGCATAACAACCGGTGCCAACTCGGGACGCACGGGAGGCTCTACAGAGCGAGGGGAAGCTGTGGTGGCGGCTGATATAGTCCCTACAGACAGACAGACAGACAGACAGACAGACAGACAGACAGACAGACAGACAGACAGACAGACAGACAGACAGACAGACAGACAGACAGACAGACAGACAGACAGACAGAGAGACAGACAGACAGACAGACAGACAGACAGACAGACAGACAGAGAAAGAACTTTATTCAGGTCCTGAGGAACTACACACGCCTCGTCTACACACATGCGGACGGCGTTTACGCGTGGCCATTGTCTTCCCCTGTTCTCGTGTATCCAGTTCGTCCCTTCACCATGACTTTGTATGGTAATTTGCCCATCTACCCGATCACCGCATGAACTCTTACATTTCTGTACGTTCTTTTTTTCAGTTTTTTTTCTTTGTGCGTGTCGTGTTTGCCGAACGTTGTTCATCCTCATGTTCCTTTTTAAGGTTTATATTAGGAACTCTAATCGGCCGGTAAAAATGGCTTGTTTGCTCTGCGCAGGAGGTCTTGTTGGAGCGTACAATAAGCCCCTACCCGGTGGAGTCGTCTTCGCGTAGTACACACTGGATCAGGGCCGAACTTTGCCCATGTCGTGCGGTAAGATTGAGGGGCATGTATATATAGCTGGTCGTTACATATCATTCAATAGGAGCATGCACCATAAGTACAGTATTGTACATTGGTAAAGAGAACACTGAATTAGCGCTCTGAAATATCACTAAGCTGTGGCCCGATTGCGTCAGCGATTTGTTTTTTGTTTTTTTTTTCGAGAGAGGTCTTTGTCTAATGTGTCGCATCAATCACTCGTCTTTCTCATGATGTGGGAGTTCAGACTACACCTGTGTGAACTCCGATTACGCGTTGCCCCCAAAATGAGACCCTGTTGTAGTTTCGATGATCAGGAAAGCGCTTTCGTCTGATAAAAAAAACTACACAAATACAAAAACCTTCATTTTTTTTAATTAAAGTATAGATCTACTTCTCTCCTGGAATAGAGTGTGTGGTACCCCAAATCATCTGCCTTATTTTTTTTCTGGACCTGTATAAATCGGAAACCTTAACCAATTAAATATGATTAACCAACTAGCCCATGTTAACACCTGGTTGAAAAAGGCTACGCTGGCTGTCTAGACCAACGTTTGTCTAGACCAAAAAAAAAGTGAACGTTGTGCTGAAATCAATACGTTTTCTCATTAACACTACTGAAAACCGTATATGCATCCTTCACGATTTGTGTAATTAAGTTAAGGTCCCAAGTGAACTGCCACATCATGCAGATTTCATAGGCTGGTCCAACAGTGCGCTATAATTCAGTGAAATGTTGTGCATCGGCGTTAACGTAGCGAGAATTTTTTTTTTCGGATGGGGGGGGGGGGAGGCTTTCAGTCACTCCTCCTACCCTGAGAAATGCATGTTCAGTCTATGCGTTTGTATGTGTGCGTGCATATGTACAACTGAAAACATGAAAGATATTTGGGAGAGGAGGTTCACACCCTTCCACTTAACCCCGGCTACACTAGTGTGCGTGAGATATCAAATCGAGAAAAACTCAGGATTTCTCATTGTTCACGGTGACAATAAGCAGCTCCAGAGAACTATTTGGTTGCCTCGCAAAAATGTATTCATATCGTTCATGTACACAAAAAATCTTATCCAAGTTCAGTGTGTCATCATCGTGACGCGCAGGTCGCGGGATCAAATCCCGGTGGCGGCCGCTGCATTTCTGATGGAAGCGGAAATGTTGTATGCCCGTGCGCTCAGATTTGGGTGCACGTTTAGAATCTCAGGTAGTGGAAATTTCCGGAGCCCTCTACTACAGCGTCTCTCATAATGATATGGTGGTTTCGGGACGTTAAACTCCAATTATCAATCAGTTTGTCATCATCGCACAAACATTAAAAGTTGAATCGCAGGGGCGATTCTACGCCTTGCTTTGATTTGTAACTATGAGTTCTTTTGCAAACCATATTGACTATACTGCGCCATCGTCATGACTCATCGTCACAGAAGAAAGCCGTGCAAGCGCCACTAGGCTTCTTGCGAACTACTGGCCTGTCGGAACGCCTCTGAGTGGACTGATTTTGTGTGTGCGTGTGTGTCGGTGTTTTCTCTTATTTATTTTTTAACTATCTCTTTCTCTTTCAACCCCCTATTCCCCAACCCCAGTGTAGGGTATCATACCGGATACTAGCATCTGGTTAACCTCCCTGCCTTTCTTTTTTCTCGTTTCTCTTTCTCATATTGACATCGCGATAAATGAACGAATGACAAACAAGAAGATGCAATATATCGTTACGCACAAGGAAGAAATGCCTGGGAGGAAAACGAAGGTGGCTGAACATGCTGGCTGCCCCAAGCTGGAGGAGGGAAGAAGACGACGACACTGCGATCATCAATCTGTTGGCCGCTCCGGCGCTTCTCTTCGCGACCAAAATAATCGGCCCCTTCAGCCGTATACGCCCTGGTCCTTCTTGTGCGTAACAATATATATATATTGTTACACGACATCGGCAACGAAAGAACATCATAGACGACGAAGATGATGAAAGCGACCGTGCTCGTGTTGTTGTTGCTGCTGTTCTTCCATCTTGGCTGCAGCTGCCTCTGACTCTCCCTGTATATTTTGTAAATATATATATTTCATTCATTCTCTCACCCCCGTAACATTTGGTGGAGGTGCTGGGTAACTTTTCGCTCAGCATTAGACACGCGATAAGGACGTCGTCGGATGGGGCTGGCGTCTCCAGTGTTAATCCTATGAGTTACAAAGGATGTCTGACGCAAAGGGCGGTCATCAACATCAAAGATGTCGCGGTAGGATTTCAGCAGGTGCTGGACGTCAGCTGTCTGTGCTGGAAGAAGGTCCGGAGCGATCATCTTGTCGATGGTGGCATCTGCTGCGCTCTTCGAGGATGAAAACGGAGCAGAGGACGAAGAAGATTCGGCAACGAACGCCAAAATGGCAGCATCTATAGAAAAAAAGTTTAGCCAAAGTCATACCATCTGTGATAACTTGAGCGCACCAGCTGAAGTTTAGGATCGGAAGAGATGCTGTATTTCCCGTGACTCTCAAACAGTGTGTGAGGCACGGCAACATTTTTGCCAGCAGAACGTCAGCAATAGGTGTCAACATGTAGTCACCATCGGGAACAGGAGGGACAGATCTCAGGTTAACGTATGTAACGGCTTGAGGTGCTAGGCGAACGTGATCTGCAGAACACAGACGGGGTTGAGCTGGTGTTGGATCGTCATGGTAACACGATAAATCAAGTTGAAGCATGCCGGTTCCACAATCGATAAGGGCAGAGTGGGCGGATAAAAAGTACATGCCGAGGATAAGTTCATGGGAACATTTCTCGAGCACAGCAAATAGCACTGTTGTGGAGCGATCAGCCACACTTATACGTGCGGAGCACATTCCAAACACGGGAAACGTGCCGCCGTCGGCCACCTGGATGAGTGGCACTGTGGGTGGCGTTAAAACTTTCCTAAGGCGGCAACGAAGTTCTGAATTCATCACTGATATGTCAGCTCCTGTGTCCACCAGTGCAACAACTGGTGTGTCATCTACTTCAACGTCAATAAGGTTGCGTCGAGTCGGCAGCATGGTCATATAAATATCATTATCATATATATATATATATATATATATTAGATCTAACAGACAGTAATGCCAAGGAATGTACAGGGGAAGTTATTAGAACCAATTGAATGTAAGTAAGAAGAAAGAAAAGTGGATGAAAAAATTACCAGCCGTGAGCTGGAGCTCACGGCTGGTAGTTTTATTTATTTATTTATTTATTTATATATATATATATTATATAGTGTGATGGAGTCATGAACCCGGCCGCTGCTTTGGCTGCCCATTGGACCATCAGGGGGCAGCGTCCATGCCTCCCCTGTGGTACCAGGGCATGACCTAATGGACACCATGCTATCACTTCGCGGCGGGAATACGCACGGGCGCCTATCCTTGGAGAATGCTGTTCAAGCTTCCCACGGCCTGCATTCCGTTGCCAGTACTCTTCCAACATACGGGCCGCCACGGAGCGCTTTCCAGGCTTACCTGCTCATAGATCTCAACAATGTGAGTGCGGGAACTACTTCAGACTCGGCGAACGTGGTCCCTGTCTCTGCAGTCTTTACCCCCAACCGCACCTTGACCTGCGGCGTATCATCGCGTGACTCCGCGGCACGGTCAACGCATTAAAAGCGTCGCACTCTGCGCCGTTTCCTGCCATCCTGCCGGCATTGAGCACCGCCAGCGCCTTGCTCGACATAGCATCTTCACATGACCTGGAGACCAGCCCACCCGAGCAACGCAGAGAGCTCGGGGAGGCCATCATGCAGTTCTCGGACCAGCTGGGCGGCTTCGCGTTTGCGCTCTCTGCATTTTCACCTGCCGTTATATTGTCGCAAGTTCTCGCCCAAAATACCGGAGTTCCACGGCTTTGAGAACAACGCTGATGTTTGGGTAGCGACTGTCATCGTGGTAGGAATGCGTGAGGCCTAGACGGAGCTTCAGAAATGGTCCGTGGCTGTAGAACATCTTCGTGAAGGTGCAGCGGCGTGGCACCGGTATGAAGGCTTTAAGCAGGAGTCATGGCTGGAGTGGAGCTCCAAGATCAAGCGGCTATCGGTCCGATTTCGTGTGCTTCCTGCCATTGCGACGCGACCTCCCCTGAAGATAAAGCCCAGGAGAAGCCCACTCTGAAAATAATTAGACCGTCTTTTCGTATTACTGCCGATCCGAAGGATTCAACTCGGGCAACTACCATCCTGCCATTCCTCCGTGACCAAGGTCAAGGGCACCATTACGACAGGGTAACTGTGCCTTCCACATAAATTTCCACTGTTGAGGAGCAGCGGCCCGATGGCGCACCTGTGTCCGGTGGATCCCTCGCAGCAAGCTTTGCGAAACGCCCTGCGAGAGGCCCCAACAAACGCCATCCAGTGTACTTAGAGTCGTCAGGCTATCCGGTATACGCTGATGCGCCAGCCTCCATCTTACTGGACGTTCTACTACGTTATCAAACGCGCGTGCTTGTGGATTTCACCATACTCATCCATGACCAGACGGAAGCGGATCTGCTAGCTTTAAGTGATTCACTAACTGAACGTAAGGGGATTTCCGCATTGCGAAAAGACGCCTCTCGAGAAGGCAACACGATCTCCGACACGTCTCCTTTCGTTTTCAGCAAAGTCCGGTCAGCACTGTGCAAGTTTTGTACTCTTCAACGGTTTCAGATGGGGCCGTCTCAGTTTCACGAAGCGCGGTTTTCCTAAGGGCAGTATTGAGAACATCAAGGATCCCCAAAATTGCAATGCTGCAGAAGCAGAAACCACGTCGACGAACAGCGAGGGAACTTGGCCCGTTTACACAGTCACCCACTAGGATAACGAAACAACCCATGACCCACGGCAAGACGCACAGACGACCGCGTCTGGTGCATCATGTATACAGTTGGCGGGTCTACCATTTCGTACGCTGCCATCGAAATAATGGGTTAAAAAAAACCAGCGCTTGGGAAAAAACCGTTGACGATGCCGAAACAGTCACAGCCAGCCACCCGAACCGTTTCCGAAAACATTCCTTGCCAAGGCGCTTCACGTCATAGAAATTCAACTACCCCGAGAAAGCCTGCTCTGTACACCCAAGGAAAGCGGAATCGCCTTCCCTGCGAAGTCGCAGCGTTGCCGAGGTCGTGGACCACCAAGACACAGTCAATGTCGTCCCCCGGAGTCGTCATAGACAAAGGGATCAACCAAGGCCCAGTCTCTACAGCAACATGGCGAACGACCCAGGCGATATAGCCAGAGTCGCCCACTGGAGCCAACTTGGACTAACTTACAGGTAGAACTTCAGCATGGCCGAGTCCGGCCACTCTGGAACAGTCAGTGCCAACCACCAGAGACGCTTCACTTGGATCTTCCATCTACGTTGCCCAGCAGTTGCGCCCGACCAAGACAATGCAACCAAGCCGGCTCCCTATAGAAACAGAAAAATTGCAGTATGCTGCGCGCGCTCGCAGTCATGGCCGAGTGTGGTGTGATGGTAACTGCAGTGGCATCGGGGTTCTAGCACTCGAAGAGTTATTGCTGAGGGAAACAGAGGAAGAGGAAGTGGAGAATAGAACAGCCAGCCCACAGCAAGGGTGCTTTCTCTCTCTCTCATTCTTTCCTTTACAATATATATATATATATATATATAAAGAACACAAGCGAGTACACGTACGAAAGAGCAATACTTTTATGCCAACGTTTCAGCCGTGGCACGGCCTTCGTCAGGGAATGCACGGCCTTCGTCAGGGAGTGCCACGGCTGAAACGTTGGCATAAAAGTATTGCTCTTTCGTACGTGTACTCGCTTGTGTTCTTTATACGTACCAGACCCCTTGAACTTCCTGCTGAATATATATATATATATATATATATATATATATATATATATATATATATATATATAATTAAGTATAAAGAAGCACACTTACGAAAATTTGATAATTGTTTACTCTACGTTTCGGCCGTGGCACGGCCTTCGTCAGGATAGGATTCGTCGTCAGGATTCGTCACGGCCTTCGGCAAGAGTATATATATATATATATATATATATATATATATATATATATATATATATATATATATATATATATATATATATATATATATATATATTGTGAGCATCATTACTCGTTCCACCTTTTCATCTGTACAAACTCATCATCACCACTCCAGTTTAGGTTGTGAGTCTTGAGGGTACTGGACGCCATCTTACAAGTGGTGGAGGTGCTGGGTATCCATCCCAGTACCTCTCGCGCTCTCGCACAACCCCAGCGTCTTCTACAACACATTCCTGGAGCTGCGTTGAGGCCGCCGCTTAAACGTCCTGGGTGCGGTAATGTCGCAAGCCCACCAGCCCAGCGCAGCAGCTGCGCCACCGCTCCCACTGCCAAGAAACCCTTCTCACCTAGTCACCAGCCCTCAAAAGGATCCTCCGCTGATTCGCAGGGCTTCCGGGTGAGGACGTGGAAGACTGGCTCGAGGAGTATGACCGCGTGAGTGCCATCAACAACTGGGATGAGCCTGCAAAACTCACCCACGTTGCTTTCTACTTGAGCGGCGTCGCAAAAACGTGGTTTTTAAACCACGCTTCCGATTTTTTGACATAGGCCCGCCTTTATGCGCCAGCTCCGCCAGATTTTCGCCAACCCGTCAGTGCGCTCGGATATTGCCAAGAAAAAGCTTGGTGCACGTTTTCAACGCCCGGCGAGTCTTACACTTCTTACATTGAGGATGTTCTCGCCCTTTGCCACCGCATCGACAACCATATGGCGGAAAACGACCGCGTGCGCCACCTGCTGAAAGGCATTGCGACGGTCGCTTTCAATGCGCTTGTGGTGCAGAATCCCCAGACTGTCGCCGATGTTGTAGCTACCTGTCAGCGCCTAGAGGAGCTTCAAACCACTCGGGTGCAACCTGACATGCCTGATCTCAGTTCGAGTCACGACACCACAGAGCTGCGTTCATTGATGCGCTCTATCATCCGCGAGGAACTTCATGCACAGGCTTCACCTCGCCACCTTGATATTCGAACGACGCCACCTGCTACTAGTTAACGCGACTTCGTGAGGGAGGAACTGGCCTTGATCACAGGCACACCAGTTCCGTGCTCAGATCCTGTGCCCATGCCAAGTTATGCTCAAGGTGCGGCAACGACGCCTGCGCCGTGAGCGAGTAGTTGCGTATGCCAGCCGCGCACTAACACCTGCAGAGCAGAACTACTCGATAACAGAGCAGGAATGTCTTGCTGTCATTTGGGCCATCCAGAAGTTTCGACCTTATCTGTATGGACGCCACTTCCCTGTCATTACCGACCACCATGCCCTATGCTGGTTGTCCTCGCTGAAGAATTTGTCTGAGCGACTCGGTCGCTGGATACTCCGTTTGCAAGAGTACACTTTTGACGTTGTGTACAGGTCTGACAAACAGCATCAGGATGCCGACGCTCTCTCTCGCTGCCCTTTGCCACTTTCATCTACAACCACGCATCCTCGATGCCCCTCAGGTGATCAAGCGGCTTCCTCTGCACTCACGTTTCACCCCTGGCAGTTGCTGGGCCACTATCTTTGAACAGCGGCGCTCAGTTTGCCGCGTGCCAACGTGACGACCCATACTGTAACCGCATCATCGGGTACTTGAATGACTCGCCTTCTCCACCTAATGCCAGACTACGTCGTCAGCTACGGCAGTTCAAGCTAGACAACAATGTCCTGCAGCGCTATACTTGCAATGCGGATGGGCATCGGTGGGTGCCAGTACTTCCCCGTTCACTGCGAAAACACGTTCTCGAAGCACTCCACGACGATCCATCAGCTGGACACTTGGGATTTCAGAAGACCTACAACCACGTTAGGAGCCGTTTCTTCTGGCCTGGTCTTTCTACCTTTGTGGCTAATTATGTCGCTTCTTGTGCACTGTGTCAACGCCGGAAACGACCAACTTCTGCTCCTGCTGGATTATTACAACCCATTCCATGTCCTGATACACCTTTTGTCGTTGTCGGAATAGACCTCGTCGGACCACTTCCCGTAACGCCAGCGGGCCACCGCTGGATCGTCACAGCCGTCGACCACCTCACACGATACGCGGAGACCGCTCCTCTACGCACTAGCTCCGCCTCAGACGTTGCCGCCTTCTTTTTAGAAGCCATTGTGTTGCATCATGGTGCACCTCGCACGTTGTTGAGTGACCGGGGCAAGGCCTTCATGTCGACAATTCTCGACGAAATTCTAAAAACTTGTGGCACAGTTCACAAGACCACATCCGCTTACCACCCGCAGACAAATGGCCTGACAGAGCGATTCCACCGGACTCTAATCGACATGATATCCATGTACATCGGACCGAACCACGATAACTGGGAAAAAATCTTGCCGTTCGTAACGTTTGCATACAACACCGCTGTTCAACGAACCACAGGGTATTCACCTTTCTTCCTCGTCTATGGTCGTGCGCCGACATTCACCATTGACGCCTCTTTCTTCAATGTAACGACAAAAACGTCCACGACTACGCCAGAAAATTTCGTCTCCAGGCTCGCTGACGCACGGCAACGTGCTCAACTCAACACGGAGGCCAGTCAACTAGACCGCAAGCAACGATATGACAGCTTTCGTCGAGATGTCACCTTCCATCCTCGAGATGAAGTAGTACTTTGGACGCCTGTTCGTACACCCGGATTGTGTGAAAAGTTTCAGTCACGCTTTCTTGGACCTTACGTTGTTAGTGAACGAACATCTCCTGTCAATTATTACCTTGTCACTCCCGTCGAGGGTTCCTCGGACCGTCGTTTCCGGGCAACCGAAATAGTTCACGTTTCACGCCTTAAACCTTTTGTTCGCCGTACCTTTCCCGCCTAAGTCTCGGCCGGGTCGCGATCAAGTGCGCGGAGAAATAAGTGTGAGCATCATTACTCATCCCGATCTTTTCATCTGTACAACTCATCATCACCACTCCATTTTAGGGTTGTGGGGCACATACTCGAGAACAATTAAAGAAAAGGATCTTGAAGGGTACTGGACGCCAATCTTACAAGATATCTATATATATTAATATATATATTAGTATATATAATGAAATAGATGATCAGAGATCGAGCCGGTCCACGTCGAATAACGTGACTAAACTGTCTGAAAACGTTCGTGTGGTGAATTACAAAACAATAAAATATTTATTTATATATTATAAAGATATCGGTGGTGACCAGCCTTATTAGGATTTAATGATGATAGTACTATATAATAATACATAATATTATTTATATAACAATTATATATCTTCGGATATATATATATATAAATAATATATATATATATATATATATATATATATATATATATATATATATATATATAGAGGAGAGAGAGAGAGAGAGAGAGAGAAGAGAGAAAGTGAAAAGGCACAACGAAAAGTATATCAGAAGAAAAATGCAAAGGCACCTCCCGGGTGCCTTTATCCTGCCGGAGTTTAAAGCAAGCTACCCATTACACAAAATGCAGCCATATGCGAAAGACACTCTGACCCATAGCCACTTTCAAATTTATTGATTACGGTGTCGTAATCCACAACTAAAAATTCCCAAGTAACATCATACAATAAAAGGTATGCACTAAATGGTTGAAAAACGCACTAGGAACAGGAAGGCTATCACGGTCGCGTTGAGCCCTTAAAGGGCAAGCTTAAGGATGCCCCAATTTTATTTTTTGATCCCGTGTACAGTGCACGTACCGTGCGTCTAGGAGCATACGGGTAACACGATGAACAAGAACCCTCAAAATATTGTTATTTTTATTCCCATATAAAATGATCATTGCTCAATTGTTGTTTATAACTTAAGTGACCGATTCATTTCTCATCCTTTCCATCAATTGAAAAACTCCCCTTTGATATCTCAAGCCTGTTTCATGGTCGATTTCCGTAGTGAGTAGGTGCCAAGAATCAAGAAACAAGAAAGCAAGCAAGGTTTAAGAATAAATTCCTTTCATTATTTAGATAATTATATGCATTAGATCAAGAAACACAATTTCCTAGGTCAGTGGTAATCTTTCTATTATATAATCTCAGTTATTCTAAAACATCACAATATTTTGTAAAACCACCTAATTCTTGGCCAATCCCTCACAGTGGGTATGCACCACGGACAATAGGTGAACAAAACAACACGACTGAGCTACGCCATGGGATCTCCGACCCCACGCGACGAGCTCATAAATCGGCTGGTGGACCGGCGACCAGCCTGCGCCTCGCACAACATGTATCGCTCGGGCGACTACGACTTCATCATCCTGCTCGCCTTTCTGGCCGCGGTGGTCGTGGTCTTCGTGCTCTTCTTCCAGTACGACTTCGGCCAGAGGCTGCGCCAACGCGTGAGGACGAAGCAGCCGGCGTTAACCTTCACCTACCACGGCGGCATTGCCAGCACCAGTCCGTCCGACCACCGCGCCGCCAAGCCCGGAGCGCTAAGGGAAATGCCGGCCTTGTCGGAAGAACCTCATCCTGACGTCACGATGCCCAAGGAGAGCGACGGTGAGTACACGCATAGCCATTTGAATTTGAAATGATTTCGAGCTAATTTCTTACCCCAGACAATTTCACAATGAACGGTTCGGACAGGGCGAAGAAGTTGCATGAAACATCTTGACACCGTCACACGTCCGCAGGTTCACTGTGGCAACTAGACTGCACAAGCGAAATAAATTTCAAGAAAGTTCAAACACGCAATGCACATGCTGTGCATTGGAGCAAAAAAGTTATACAATGAGAGAAATATTATTACGGACGCAATTCACATATCATATTTAATATCGAACCCTTAGAGAGGTTACATACGTTTCGGCGTTGTGCCCAGCTGGGTAGCCTCCAAAATACTATTGAGCTGCGGCGAGTCCTATATCCCGAAAGTGGAGAACTCCCATGGCACGCGCTCTCCAATAAAAAAAAGGGGGGGGGGTCTACTTCAACATCTCTCCCCATCCCTTTTCCCGGGTCCGAAAGTAAACAAGCTTGGCGATCTATTCAAAATTAAAATGGGACGATGATGTACTTCTCCCAATGGCCAGCCTTTGGTTTCGAGGTGTAAAACCAGGGTGTAAGCAGTTGTTGGAACTAAACATGAGGGATCTTCAGCAACTGTTTCGGTGAAGAGAAGAACATTCATGACCATGTTCCTGCACTTGAAACAAGGTCGGAACGGGTACGACAAATGTTTGAGAAGATGATTAGGGAAGGGGGGGAGAGGGTTGCATCCGCTCCTGCTACAACTTCCCCTGCGTCTACGCCTATGAGTACATGGGATGCGTTTAAGTACGCGTGACGTATGTTACGTGTATCTGCACGTACCATAAACCACGCGCCGGAGCCGCTCGAAGTGCGTCCCAGGAAGGGAGCACCATCTGTAGAGGGATTCCGATATGATTCCTGCGGTCACAATTGCCGAAGGGTAAATAAATAAATAAATAAATAATAATAAATAATAAGTAAATAAATAAATAATAATATACAACATTCACAGGAGAAAGCCCTCTTCGTCTTCTCTTTATCTCAGTCGACTCAATTCTAGCTATCAGTTCCAGGAAGCATGCTGTTTCCTATATGATTCTGCACTGCCTCCAGAGTCGCGTTTAAACAGCGCAAAACAAGACAGAATGCCAAAGGAGACAAACTGTGATAAGTTGGAGAGGTAGGCGTGTTGAAAGCGATTGATGACTATTGAAGATCAGTGCGAAACACGACGGAAACGTGAGACGAAGACGGTGCCGAAGGAGCGCTGATAACTCCGCTCGTACTGCGCCCTTCTCGTATTGCGTCTCTGTCGTGTCCGCGCTTATTTTTTCAAGTGCCTCGGGAGGCACAAGGATATGAAGCTGTATTTTCTGTTTCAGTGCTCTTCGCTTCTGCGCAGAAACAAGCATCTGTTTCTGTGCCTCACGGGGTTACAGAGGGTCCCCGGGACGGGCCCACCTATGATCGCGCGATGATGCCATGTGATGACGTCATCTCGTAACGTCACCTTATTAGTCGTCACATGGTCCTGCCCGGATTACGCCGCGAGTTTTGACAATCTCCATGACGTCGTATGGTGCTGTCACAGTGTCTGGTATGGGGACATCAGGTTATTTCGTTTAATTGCTCGTGTTGAACGCGACGCCTGTGTGCTGATAAGTGTTGGCGCGCAGTTATCGCGTCTAAGCCGAAATGCACTGTCTTACCTTCTGTATCTGTGCTCACGGAAGCCACTGGGTTGTGACGTCGGTGAGCCTAAAAATACGAGTGGAAATAAATGCCGCGAGGGCTTTTCGATTTGTGCCTCCCGGGAATGGAGTATCACCGGGGTGATCTTCGATTGTGGACGGGCGTTGGTCGCTGGGTTACAGCCGCCCGCACCAACACGACATGGTGTCAGAAAGTTAACGAGTCGAGGCACTCGCGTAGGGAAACGAGACGTCGTCAAAAGGTAAGTGCCATGGCTTCTGCAACGCGTGGGGTGTTGCAGCCGCCGCAGCTGCACTTGGACAACGTATCAGTGTGGCTCGCGAAGATACAGACGTTCGACGATTATCACTTCGCATCGGGCCTGAAGGAGCACTCGGAGGCACAGGTGCGTGCCCTGCTCTGTAGCATAGGTTGACAAGCACGGGACGTTTTTTGAACGTTCAACTTTTAGGAAGACGATGCGAAGAAGCTTGACGTCGTCAACAAGAGGTTTGGCGTCGTTAAAAAGGGGTTTGACGAGTACTTCGTCAACGACCGCTTCATCAAGGAGTACTTCGTGAAGAACTGGTGTATGAGAGCGCTCGCTTCCACAGAAGAGAGAAGGTGGCCGGAGAAACTGTCGACTGGCACTTCATGACAGCGCTACATATTCTGGTAAACCAGTGCGACTTCGGCATCTGCAAGGACCGCATCGTGAGGGACCGGTTCGTTGTTGGTCTTCGAGACAGAGGAGAAGCTATTTCATGGTGTGAAAGGCGCCGGCAACGCTTACTTGTTCCAGGTGTGCGGCAAGGTGGGAGTTAATACCATCGGGCATCAGACGAACCAGCAGAAAATAGTCTCTAGAAATCAAGGTTCACGCTGCAACTTTTGCGGGAGCCGCGGCTATGTCAGGACAGCCTGCCTAGCAGTTGTGGCACAGGAGTGCCACAACTGCAGCATTAAGTGACATTTAAAAAAAATGTGTCTCAAGAAGACTTCCCAAAAAAGACAGGTACAGGTCTCTCCAGTACACATAGACTCCTGTGACGTTTCTTTTTTGGGGGCAGGGGGTCAATGCATTTAGCGCAAGGTCGCGATTAGCCCTCGTAATAGGTAATGACGTGCTAGTTTTTGCCAAAGTAAATACAGGTGTCGAAGTTTCGGTAGCACCGCAGTGTTTTCCAGGTTTACCCACCGAACTAAACAAGGCAGACAAGGTACTCACGGGAGCCAGTGGTGCCCGTCATGATGCTTTTGGCAAGTACGAGGCAGACGTTCAGTGAAAAGGAAAAACTTCTCACCATGTGTTCTATGTTGTTAGTGCTTTGCACAGCACTCTGCTCAGTTTGTCTGCTCTCAAAAGAACAGGTCTAGTCAAGTTTAAGGAGCCTGTTGGCAAACAGAATAATTATGAGGCCTTCCTCTCACGAGCTTTTAGCAGTCAGAGTGTCATAAGCAGAGTCGAAGGCCCCACCGAATGGTGCACCGGTATCGTGCCGGTCGTAACAGTGGCTCCGAAGAAGTTAGGCTGTGCGTTGACTAGTTGCAGCTGAACAAGTCTGTTTGGAGGGAAAGGTTTTCGCTACCGACTGTTGATCAAGCGTTTGGCTCATTGGCGGTGGCTAAGTAGTTCTCAGAACAAGACGCGCATTCGGGCTTTCACCAGGCTCGCCTAGTGATGGACTGGAAGAATTAACCACATTTATAACTTATTTTGGGCGCTATTGTTCCATGAGGCTGCCTTTTAGAATTACTTCAGCGCCGGAAAACTCTCAAAAGTACATTACCGAAATATTGCTGGGCCTACCTGACGTAGTAAACCTAATGAACGGCATCGTTGTCTCTGGTGGCAGTGAAGAGCAGCACGACGCGAGGCTCGCACATGTTCTTGCTAGATTGGTTGAAAATGTCAGCTTAAACAAAGCAAGGTGCCTTCGGGGTGACTTAATTCTCCTTCTTAGGTCATCTCCTGAGCATAGACGGACTAAAACTGGACCCTGCGAAAATTGAGGCCGTAAAAAACCAGAGCGTCTCCACAAAGTAACCTACTTACGTGGTGTTTTGGGCATGGTCAACCTTTCCGGAAGATTTTTTTCCCTAACTTGGGGCACGTAACGGTCCTCCTAAGTTGAATTCAACCGAATAAGTTTGGGGCCCCGCACGGAACATATCCTTCGAGAACCTGAAGAACCTAATCTGTTCAGCTAAATGTATGGCATTGTGCGACCCTAGACTTCCAAAGATTCTTTCAGCAGACGTCTAGTCTTACAGGATCGGTGCTATCCTTTTCCAGACGCAGCCTAATGGTTAACGAAGACCTGTAGCGTTTGCCTCTCAAGTGCTCACGAAAGCTGAGCAGCGTTACGCTCTTCAAGATTTGCATGGGAGTTAGTAGGGGTAGATCTTTGCTTATTTAAGGTGGTCACTATCTCATTAAGGTAGATGATCGCTCCCGCTATCCGGAAGTACCATTGCTTCCTTCCATCTATACAGCTGCCGTTATCAAGAGTACAAAAAGTATTTTCGCGCGCCATGGCACCCTGGAAAGAGTGGTGACAGATAATGGCCAACAGTTTTCATGTCCCCAATTCGGCCGATTTGGCGATCACTACTGTTTTGGTAACATCACCGTAAGCCGTAATAAAAGTAAGCCGTGTGATTTCGCTTTGCAAAAGTATCAATAAGTTTACACTTCCTGGTTAATTGCAAGTCGGCACAGACATAAGTCTTCATACTTCATAAGTTTTCGTACGTTCGTCCGCACAGCTCATAAGTCTTCGATATACCCTTCCAGTTCCTGAACAGCCAATGACGCTCGCGCGGGCAGAAGAGGCGCTGACAATGATGGCACCAGTTGCGACCAAGCGGACATTGGGCAGCTGTGACATGCTGGACTGCCGGGAGATGACCGAGGAACTACGCGCCACCCTGGACGACCGAGTTAGCCCATGCAGCGACTTCTACCAGCACGTGTGCGGAAAGTGGGTCTTAAACCACACGCCCGAGCTCGGTGAGCGTCTGCTTGTGTTTAAGCAGATTTGTTTAGCGCAAGTTATTCGGGCTTACAGCCTGCAGTGCTCTTCGCCAAACAGAGGCTATGAGTTTTCGCGGGGGACCACTTTCCGTCTCTTTCGGAGTAGGGTATACGCTGATCTACAGCTATACTACAAAGGAGACTCAATACGAAATTCTCAAAGCATAGCACTACTTGGCAAGTCTGTCCGAAATTTCTCTCTCGGCGTGGTTGAAATATCATGTGAACCTCTCGCACAATACCAAAAGTCATTGTGCTGCCCAACATATGTACATGTTAAACAACTTTTCCTGTAGTCGTTTTCTGTTTCTCTCAACTTTTATTCACTAGAATTCGAGGATCGTGTGTTGTGGGCCTAGTGGGTCGGGTGATATTATGGGAACTTAAACTGCGCTCGGTACGGACGCAGACTACCAGACAAAACTTAGTCCAACACTGCTAACTGGTAAATGTTCTTGACGCGGATTCAGTGTTCAAAGTCGTTGGTGTGCATTCACCCTGTCTACTTATTTTCTGGTATCACTTGCAGGTGTCCCCATGATAACCACAAGAAATTAATTGCCCTAAAAAATTCACCAACGATTACAATACTGTCTAGACCGAATTATGATCTCAGCTGCTTACCTGTTGTGATGTTGCCATAAGTGGAGGCAAACGCTCCCGCTCCGGCGGCGCGCCACTCATGATTCCGGCGTCGGCGGCGATAATACTCTGCTTGCACAGCTCAGTTAAAGGCAGCGGCAGACTGTGCACTTCTGCCGATTGCGTCGTTCATTGTTTAGGAAGTACTGGCTGAGATTATATTGTATATAGGAACACGGTTGATACAAAGCGAACTCCGTGACTGGAGTAGAATTTGATGCAGCCCATTTTACATCAACTACCACATTAGCATCGGCGTGACTTCCACGCTGAGCGGGAGACCGCAGACGGCAGTGCGTGGGCGCGTTCCACAGCAGCGAATGCACCAAGCCGTGCATTGCTGTAATGCCGCGGAACCTACCGTCTCGCCATTGTCGTTCCCTCCTCCTCGCACTCTGCTCGCTGTCTTCCTTTCCACGCTCCGCTGCGTTCTGCTTTCTTTTTCTTTCACCCTCGTTCGCTCTGCCCATTGCGCCAACATCGATGCCACTCAACACCACAACAAGCACCTGAGAGCTGCGCTCTAAAACACATAATACTGATAATAATAAGTGTCGGGGTGCAAAATCCCAAAACAAAACCAACATATGATTATGAGAGACTTTGTAGTGGACGGCTCCGGAAATTTTGATCACCTGGGGTTTTTTACCGCGCACCTAAAGCTAAGCACACGGGCCTCAAGCTTTCCATCGATAATGCGGCCGCCATGCCCAGGGATTCGATCCCGTGACCTGCGGATCGGCAGCCGAGTGCCTTAGCCACTAGACCAGCGTAGCGGGTGGGCTCTAAAACAAGACAACATGATACGTACTCCTCCGTGTTCCAGTCATGCGTGCTATGCTCATGAGCACAATGAATTAGGGCATTTAATTACGTTTTCATGGTTCAGAATTGTTTTAAATCACTGCAATCATGTTCTAAGCACCACACTCCGGCTTGACCAATACGTCGTTTCTTGATTGACATTCTCACAGGAGAGGCGCTGGTCTCCGAGCGTACACTGCGCCGTCGCCGACTCGAGCTCCAGCTGCTGCTCGAGCTGCGCGCGGGCACCGACGACGGCTCGATGAGATGGCCGCTGCACCTGTGGCGCGAGTGTAGTACCACCACAGGAGAACCGCATTCGCACGATGTCCTGCGCACTATATTTGCCATGCACGGGCTGGCTGGCTTTCCTTTCAGTGCGGCCGACCGCCACAGGGACCTCTCCACCACGGCTGCCAAGTACGTTGTTACAGTGAAGCGAAGTTTATTTTGAACATCAAGTCAGTCGTAGATGGCAGTCGTAGACGTAGGTCGGTGGACTCTCTCATGAGTCGACTCACTTGGGCTTGCTCAGGCTTAGATCGAGTCGTAAGTGTGAGTCTGGATGAGTCCGGATGAGCAATATATTTTCTTTAGTTTGGATCCCTGCAAGTCCGCTTGAAGAAACCTTTTGGGGGTGCGAGTTAGAACCCCTCGAAATAATAACAAAGAACGCAATTATACACACAATTGTGTAGAGCACAATTGCCAATACACGAGCTGGGGTTCGATCAGGGAAAATAAATGTCACAGGCGGCTTAGCAGCACCTTTCTGCCTGCGTAAGGAAGTACGTGGCGGATGACACGTAAATCTGACAATGACTACTAAATATACACGTGGTATGCATTTACTATATTGTTTTTATTTTGCATATGTAGTTGATGGGTTAATGACTCATCGCTGCCCAAGGTCTGACGATCATACCAGCAGCATTGTAATAAATAAAACAAGTAAACACTACATAAAACGAGAAAAAACATTGCCCGAAAAATGATACAACATACACAAAAGAAACTATCTCGAAAATTATTAAGCACGACTAAAAAAAAACAAAATATATGCGAAACGTTCATTCCTGAAGACAGTGAATAAGTTAAGGTATGCATTTGTTCTACCCATCGTCCGACGATAAAAAAACAGGGTGCTGTCGCAATCGGCGATCCCAGCGCTCGTCAACATCGAGATAGTCATGATGGCCGCGGAGGATGTTCCGATGGCGGGTGGTCACAAACGCGTAAAGAAAGAAGGCCAGGAAGGGCTCCTCGGTGACGGCTGCACGACCTCGTCGACGCTGGGTCATCCGCGTGGGGGCGCCGCAACCACTCTTCCGGGAGTTTGTCAGCATGCGGAACGTGCAGGATGAGTGGTTCATGGCGGCCGTGCAGAGCATCTCCGGTAGACGAGACATGCCAGAACTGGTCGAGGTGAGTACGATCCCTCCCGCGCATGACGGCTCCTGATTTAACGCTGTGCGCGAGGATTTGACTGATAATATCAATTGAGGACACATCGTGTCGTGCATGTCGGCGTCCTTTAGGACGCCCGGCTTGGAAACTGATTACGTCACAGCCATTTACGTGACCAGAATGACGTAACGTCATGTAACTACTGGTCACGAGACATTTTGCCGCGAAAACCTCGTAACAGCTAAGTCGTAATATGCTTCCGCAAAGAACTACCTAACACCTAGTTATGTGACATGTTCCCACACCATCTAACTAGTATGGTGACATATTATTACGTGAAGACACACGAGAAACTTGGCGTTTGAAGATATATTTACACAGTGCCAACGTGCAAGCCAAGATGGAGAACACGAGCTGTGTCCACACCAAAAAACTCGTCGTCTTTCTTATCGCCTATCTGACCGCTTTAGTGGGACATTGCCTCATAACATTACCCCCGGCTGCTGAAGCACCGTCTCGGTTCTTTCTATGATGTTGCCGAGTGGTAAAGCTTAAGGCGAGATAAATGAACATTGTCTGTAGACAGTGAAGGGGAGCTGGAGGAACACTCGAGCGGGGCTATCTCGTAGGTCACATCTGCCACCTGCTGCAATACGTGGTAGGGTCCAGAGTAGCGGAAAAGCAGTTTTTCAGAAAGTCCAACGCGCCTAATCGTAGTCCGCAATAGCACAAGAAAACCCGGAGTAAAGGAAACTTGGTGATGATGGGAGTTGTAACGCTGCCGCTGCTGATATTGTGATGCTAAAAGGCGCTGACGGGCAACTTCTCGTGCATTGCGAGCTCTGGTGATAGCATCACGGGCGTACTCGCTCGCCGAGTCGACGGCTGCCGGAAAAATGGTGTCAAATGGTAGAGTTGGATCACGGCCAAACACGAGATAGAAAGGTGAAAAACCAGCTGCATCGTGGCGTGAGGAATTATAGGCGAACATAACGAAGGGCAATGCAACGTCCCAGTCCTGATGGTCGGACGATACGTACATAGTGAGCATATCAGTTAAAGTCCTGTTGAATCGTTCAGTCAGTCCGTTAGTTTGCGGGTGGTAGGCTGTCGTAAATTTATGTTTAGTCTCGCAGGAGCGAAGCAAGTTGTCGATAACTCGTTGTAGAAAATAGCGCCCATGATCTGTGAGAAGTTGGCGAGGGGCGCCATGATGAAGTATGACGTCGTGCAGGAGAAAATCAGCAACGACCGTGGCACAGCTGGTTGGTAGAGCCCGAGTAATGGCGTACCGGGTTGTGTGATCCGTCGCAACAGCTATCCACTTATTCCCAGAAGTGGACGCAGGGAAAGGGCCTAGGAGGCCAAGACCAAGTCAAAAGAAGGAATAAAAGGGAACGTCAAGTAGTTGGAGGAAACCGGCAGGGCTCATAGAAGGTTTTTTCCGGCGTTGACACTGGTCGCATGAAGCGACGTAGCTGCGG